>VXAU01005263.1:63445-79040 GCA_013399695.1 Formicarius rufipectus | reverse complement strand
ATGCGAGTGGATCGCAAATCCTGTTGCTAAATGGAACTGTAGGGAAAAGGTGTTACATGTAAGAGACAGTGTGTCCATAGGGTCAGGAAAAGAATTCAATTTGTAAAAGTCTTTTCTAGTTGCTAGAGCAACTTTCCTTATCCTTTCTCTGAGTGTAATAAAGCTAATGAGTGCTATTGGAATATAAGATATAAGTGGTCTTTCATTAAGTATATATGTTTTATTAAATTTTATTTTCACTGAAACTTAAAAAATGTTAAAGAATTTATTGTGTTTTTCCATAACTTGCCAGTAAAACTTTAGAAATAATATTGTAATTTTAGTGATTTACATGTTCTGAATGTTAAAATATATTTATACAATATATAATTTATTCCTTAATACTGAAAGAAATACAAATTTTACCACTTTTTAATTAGCAAAAACTTGCTCAGTTTTGTAGAATAAGCTCAATATAGATATTGAGTTTACTGAGGACACGAAAATCTTTAATTTGTGTTTCTACAGGTTACTTCCCCAAATAAAACGAATTTTTTTTATTTTTAATGAACCAATAATGTTACTCTTTCAAAATAAATAGTTAGATAAATAGAAGTAATTAAAGTCTCTATCTCTCCTCTGCACAATATTGACTCTTGTTTGATCAAAAAATAATAAATATTTTGAATTCTATATCTAAATCAAATTATAGTATTTTGAATCTTCTTACCCACTGCTGTATTCTCCTCCATAATGTTGTTAAGTAGAAATAATTACACTAAAAGTCTGCTTGCAAATTCCACAGAGCATTAGCCATAGCATATGGTTTTGAGTCTGGGTAGACTATTCCTTCGTTTCAAATTAAAGTGCTATATGGTATACATTTAGAGCAAATATTACTGCCTACAGTATAAAACATACCTATCATTTATAGCTAGAAATTGCATAAAGACCCTTTCCACAATATATTTTTTATGATTTCATAAGAGTGAGTAGTAATTTCACAGTCTAATAAAACAGCAATGGTATTACTCACATATGTATGACTCAACAATGCTGAACATGTTCTTTTCCTGGCATAAGCTGAAATTAATTTGAATGTCTCATTAACAAGCAGACTAACATAAACCAAATCCATAATGTTAAAATTTGTGTTTCTAGCAAATAAATAAGATCTCTTGCCCAGGGGTGATTTTCTCAGTGTTTTTTTTCTACATTTCAATGAACTTAATAAGTAACCATTGCTCTGGAACTTATTGATTATGAGGTCTTTTCATACCCAAACTATAAAAATAAACAACAAATACTGTTTTTAATCAAAGCCACTTTTTATCTCCTTTTCTATTTTTCAGATTTCAGTAACACATACATTGGAATGTGGATGTTTACTGAAAGAACAAGTTTTGTTACTTTAGTGTTTTCACTTTGAGTCATCTGAATTATTTGTGTATTACAAGCTAAAGTAGGTCATAGTACAATATTGGTTGCACCGAGTGAACAAGAGAACAGAAAGACATAAATCCCTGATTTTGCACTGCAATCTGATTGGGTGATCACTGAGGTCACTGTCAGTGGTCCCATGCTGGTCTATGACTCTGTAGAGCACAGCATTTGTATTGTTTTCAGTCAGATCAGGTAAAAGTTATACATTCTGATATGTGAGAAAGTGTGAAGGTCAGCAGTGTTTTGCAAGTCAATGAGCTAGATAATAGCTGGGGAGGAAAAAAAAATCCTAGTTAAAATTTTACTAGGAAGGGCCAGGTGGGCTGTAGCATAACCAGAGATAGTAAATACTTCAGTTGATTTGTGTCACATTATAGCTACAATACTAATTACACTTGACCCAGACAGCAACATGAGGTTGTCTTGTGGCATCATATTCATGTTGGCTTGTCCTTTGTAGTAATAATGTTCTATATACTGTATAGAAACAGTATGCAAACAGTTCCATATCTTTACAACTCTCTTACATCACATCTTATCTTCCCAACCCAGTTCTTTTAAAAGTAAGTAGTCAACTGTTGGGGAGATGTATCCTAGTTTTGCTTGAGGGGATGAGGAAGGAAAGTCAGAAAAGTGTTTTGTGCACTCTTGCCTAACAACTGAAGGGAAGGAGTGCTGACATTTTGATGAAGATATCTTTTGTCTAGAGTCCTCAGAAGTTGGATAGCCATCAGCAGAAACAATGGACCTAATTGCTTTATCACCCTCTGAAGTTTGAGATGACCTCACTACCATTCTTTGGAACTGTAGAAAACCATGAAGAATAAACCTTGCAAAAACATTTTCTTCAGATTTTCAGTGTTTTCTTCCGATTTTCCAGTGTAACAGTATAATTTGGGCAGACGCGTTAGTGACAACACGAGAAGAGCTGCTGACATATTATCCCCTGTCTCCTCAAACCTTGCGTTAAACCCTATCTCTAGGACTTGTTTCATCTGATTTGGATCTATTTTGGCTATGTCAATCAGTAGAGACTGAACACCTGGGCCAAATTTATTCCATGATAAAGTGAGAGCATAGTCTAAAATAGGTCAGGCAAACCCTGCCTGGGAGGTTCTGCTTTTAGTCTAGTTAGAGGGAGGCTTATTCTATTAGCTCAGGTATAGATCTGCCTGAAAGTTGGTAGAACTTAGACTTTGCCATCAGCTAAGTGTCCACAGCCATGAACACACTCCCTTTTAGGAGGCCACAATACTTTTTGGTGATTCTTGTGTGTATATGAAGGAAATAATTCTGGTTTCCTTTTCTTCTTTAGTCTGCAGTCTGTGCCAAAGAAGGAGGAGGAGGGACACCAAGGATAATACCTTTTCTCAAAGCTGATGCTAGAATGGAAAATCCATTCCTTTTTTCTGAATAGGGTTTCTAGGTACATCATATTCCCATATCAATTGCCAACATACTAAATCCCTATCACTTTGCTGTAGTTTTAGTCTAACAGTATTTATGTTTAAATGCTCATAGGAAAACATTTCCATCACTCTTGGAAAGTGGTTTTGGGCTGAAATAGATAGTCTCCCACCATATTCCTCCATAAATTGCAAAGGAATTTTTAATGCATCAGTGATACAGCAGTGAATATTTTGTCCTCTGTTAATTGCCCACATTTTCATAACTACCATATGACTTATTTGACAGTTCATTTGTCTCACTGAGGATTTAGAGGAAATGTGTTATTTAATAACGTTCCTGCACTCATTTCTGATGTGCAAAATTTGCTTATTATGAAAGAGAAAGAAAAATATGAACTGACAAGGAAAAAGTCTCATTCTTAAAGTCACATATTGTCTAATTCTGGAACCAATGCATGCTAGTATAAGTACTTAAAATGTACTTAATGACACACAAATGTTTTAAAATCCTAAAGTAATGGTGTTTAAGACACATATTTGAAACACCAACAAGCTTTAATTCAGAGTGCTTGTTATTTATAAGCCAGTTTTACCTTAGCCTTACATAAAAATTCTTAATTCAATTAACTTGATCAGCCAGACTCAAGATACAAAGTTCTTTTGGGCAGATGTGCTGCTTAATTACATTCTGATTTAATATATTAACTCACTGTCACATACTGTAAGAACAGTCTCAAGCTACTTTTTAATTAAAGGGAAAAATATGTAGACATGAAATTGGTTGTGTAGATCAGATCTGTTTAATTTAACTTCATGGCTTTGTCACATCATTTTCCTTCTTTGAAGCATGCTGGCTATGTGTAGCTTTACTTCTATAACAGGGGTGATTCGTAATAATAGAGTGAGGGAGATGGTTTTTGGACTGTTTCTTCCCTCAGCTCTGTCTGTCTTCACATCATCACATTTCCAGGAAGAAGAATTGGCTGAAAAATGACTCTGAGTAAGCCCTGCTTAGTGCTTTTTCAGTGTAAAACTTAAAAGTGACATTATGGTATCAGGCAGCTGCTTTTCTTTTTTTTTTTTTTTTCCTTCTGGCCAGATGCAAGGGCAATGCTACAAAACTGAAAGAAACCACAGCTCAATCGTCTGCCTTCCACTTAATTTTTCATACAAATTTAAGGTCAGGTTGTGGCCTGGTAACCAGTGAGGTGTATGTAACATTAGAACAGTAATTCTCTGAAACTGATTATGAAGAGAATCCAGGAAGAATGGACAGAAGCCTGCTCTTGGTTAAACTAAAACAAGATTAGCTCTGTTATGTACTGGACTTCTTCAAATTTATATTATTAAGTAAATGCAGAATCCATCAGTGGATCACAATGACACAGTTATGTTAGACTTTCAAGTAAATAATATTTTATGTTCAAGTATATGTGTTTTATTTACTTTACATACTTATATATAGATTGTGTGTGCAAAAGACATATCTATATGTGTCAGAGCATGCCAATATCACATATGCCGCCACGTGTTTCTGACTACATAATAAAATCATTGCTTATAATAGAAAACTTACTTACACAAACACATTTTTCAGTAGACCAACACATAAAAAGCTGCCTTTTTTTTTTTTGTCTTTTATCCTTGTATCAGATAGGCCAAAAATTCTGCAATGTGAGAACCATTTTCCAAAAGTCCAGCTGGCAAAATCATCCTTCCAATAGTATCAAATTTTTTGTTATTCTACTGCACAGAAACAAAAAGGATCCTGCTATTCTGCAGTTTTGATTCATTTTCAAGATTTAACTCTAAAATTCTCATGCTTCAGTGTTAGTATGAACTTTTTAATAATGATTCCTACATGATTCTTGAGCAACTAATGCTGGGAGATATGAATCACTTTTTCAAATCATTAAATGAGTAAAAAATAGAAAAGTAGATCATATTACAGGAGACATTTTAGATTTGTGTTAAATCAGACAGTTCAGAAAAGTCTTCTGGTTAGAGCAGAGAAGATCCAAAAAGAAGAAACTCCAATGCACTGTTTCCTAACTTTTCCACCCCTTCATTGACCATATTTTGAATAAAATTGATTTTACACTGCTGCCTGTTCGCAACTTCATTTGAGGCCAATGAAACACTAAAAGGTCAGGGAAGATCTCAGAAAAGTAACTTTGATAATATGCAAGACAAATTTACTGCTTGTAATATAGTCTCATATTTATCCTACTCAGTTACAGCAAGGTTCATTCAACAGACCAATTTTTACAACAAAATTAAAGACAGTGAAAAAACAGAATTGGCTGATGAAGTACCATGATTTTTTTAGTGACTTCTCTGAATGAGTGCTCAGGAACAGGAAACTGACAGTGTTAGATAACATTCATTCCTCTGTCAATGGCCATAGTGACAGTGGTTTTATTGCAACCATATTCCCAGCCTCACTTAGCAAAACTTTGGTGTTGCTGAAATAATTTTGAATTTTACCATTAATTTATGTGAGGCTTTCAATTCCCTCTTTGGGCTTTTAGTACAGTGGGAATGTTGTTGACATTCGTGAAAGGTGGAGATACCCTTTTTAAAAAAAATAGCCCTTACATTGCAGAAATTCAATAAAGTAATGCATCACAGATGAACAGAATAGCTCAAAAAGAGCAAATAATTTCTTGTTTAGATATTAAAGGGAGACCTAGCATTTCCAGTTACTTTAAACACTACTGCATTTAAACTTTATAAAGGTATAGTGCATTCAGCTTGTGAAAGTAGTGTGTTTTATGCAAAAATAAAGTACTGAAACTAGTATTTTCACATTAATTCTTGCTGTTGCACACTTTGCTTCTGTTCTGTATGACAACTTTCTCATCGATTACTGAATGTCCAGGAATGCAACCAAAAAATTGCATCTGTTACTTGTAGTTTTCTCAATCAAACTCTGAACTCTTTCCTTAACATTTTCTACAATTCTAGCATGTGGTATTTGAGATAATTCTGAAGCCAGTATGTTTTCCTGATGGCTAGATTTGCCTGTCACTAGTGTTTGCTTACCAGCAGTATCATATGAATGAGGTGCATTTTCATTGGAAGAAGCATATTGAAAACGTGTGTGTATCCTGCTTTGTTACATCTGTGTGAAGTTCCCCCCGTCCCAATGCAATTGTTTTTACTTTCTTTTAATCTTGCAAAGAAATGTAAAAGTGGGATAACTGACCCCACCTTCAAAGTCGTTGTCAGAGACAATGAAGTCATAGGCTTCTGTTTTTAATAATGTCTTGCAAAACACAAAGCATCATTAATCATATTCAGAGGATAAAAGACACACAGATTTCCTATTCTCAAACTCTTCTGAAGCATTGAACTTTTCAGGGTTGTGGATTCACATAGATAACATCCCACAACTCTGCATAGAAAGCTCAATCAGCAAAAGAAACAAAACCATTTTTATTCCAGTATACAAAGACTGACTGGTTTTTTTGAAAAGCAAAATGGACTAGAATGGTTACACCATAATAACTGTTAAGCACCAGATCATATCTGTAAATAGATTCTGTTATTCTCCCTCTGGAGATTAATTCAGTTAAACTACACCTAGGAACATAAATAAGGGTGTCCAGGCAAGAAATAAGACAGATAAAAATCATGCTGCTGCAATATTCACATTCTGACGTCCTTCCCACATACTTCCACTGACAGTCCTGTGTTTTATTGGATTTAGATGAATGACAGAACCAGAATTGAACTACAAATTAATCTAAATATTATTCTCCTATCTAACTGTCCAGATTTTCATATCAAGACAAATTCTGCCAAATCTGATTACCTTCAATTTTCAATAATTTCTGTCAGGAAATAATCTTAGGGAGTTCATTTGCACATCAAAACCTCAGGAAAATAATTTTGCTCTAAAAGGGGGGAAATGTAGTAGAACAGTTGAAATTTGGCCATCTCCAACACAGAGCTTGCCAAGTTGGATCTAAACAAAAAAATAGATTCAACTATGTGGATAATGTGTTTAAAGATGTTAGTTCACAAAAGCTTTTGAGAATTGGCTTCATTCTGGCTTAAGTTTAAACATACGCTTAAAACGCTGTCATGAGTCAGGACTATGTTGTCAATATGCTTTTTACAGCAGGAAAGTGGGTGCATTGGAGAGGCAGATCATTTAGGTTACAGCATCCTATCTGTGTCTCTTCAGGAGAAGGCAGACAATCTGTTCCAACTGGCAAGCTATCTGCTGACCATAGTACTGTCTTGAATAAGTTCATGAATATTTGTTTTTCCATTTTCATGATAAAAATAATAATTTTTTCAGGTTGGAATGATTTTCACTTAGGCAGGTTTGTAGAGAATGCATTGCAAACCCTTGTGACTCTATTAATGACTTGGTTGAAATTTATGGGTAAATTAATATATATATTGATACCTATACATTTGTGTGACTTTTTTACAGTGTACCTATTCATATATTTGAGAAAAAGAAAAAAAATCCTTCATTCTTCATAGCAGGAAAGTACCTGCCATCTGCAATTTTATGCTACTATTTTGCAGGAACTATTTCATGTATAAAACTATTTAATTTTACTTTTAAATGGTCCTTCCTGTTAACTGATGTTTAATAAGATCATAGAGAATTAGCAGGGAATGGGAAAACTCTTATTCCCTTCAATCTGAAGAACAACATGTATTCATTGAAATAAAACTTACAGACCAGAAGTACAGAGATTAAGTGAGAAGATTCTACTTAGTCCCTTCAAAGACTGAATCTAAAAGAAGTTTGACATATTTTGGTGTGAGTAGTCATGATTTGTTTGGTTGCTTATCCTCCACATTTACAGCAACTTTTCTAAACATTGTAAACAGCTTCTACAGCAGTCATCAGAGTTTATAAAAATCCAGATAGTGGTGTTATAAATAGATTATATTTATTCTAAGAAATTAATTTTTCTAAAGTATAGTACTCAGTTAGTTAAAGAATGCTAATGGGAAGAAAAAAATAAAAATTGTAGTTGTGACTATTCTCACTAAAAATTCTATTTTGGGGATTATCTTTATGTATTAAAATAGTCAATGAGGAATATGATCTATAGGTAAGTAAATTTGTATAATGGTATCTTCTCAAGGTACTTGGAAAGGTACTTCTCAAGATAATAGACTAGTTCCCAGACTTGTAAGATACACAAGGCCATATTTGTAAGGAACAGCCAATGATATGATACCAATAAGCTAGTTATATCACCTCTAACAATCAGGATAAAATGCAAAATAAACCCAGATCATTGTTCTATGTTATCTATGTAACGATTACTTTTTAACTAAAGTATATACAGTTTTTGTCCCAAACTCTCCATTCCTACTGGATGGATGAAGATAAAAAACATATTGCAGGGTTACAAAATCAAATTCACAACGATGAGAACTTTAAATGTGATCCAGATTCAACAGCAGACTTTGATTTTTCAATAAAAAATAAATCCATTTCTGAAAGCTAACTTTCTGGAGAGCTTAGAATGTTCATGAGTGTATGGAGGAACTGACTAATTGGGGTGGCTAAAACGGTTGGGAAATACTTGAAAGTATTAGACTGTCACTTAATCTTAAGTGTTTCTTTCTGGAATTTTGCAATGTTCTCAAGGCATATATTAAATTGCTTCTAAGTCAAAATATAATTTTTCTTTTGAAAATTAATTGGGATTTTTTTTTTGAAGGGAGATGGGTGGGGTTGGAGTGGTTTTGTTTTCATTTGTTTTTTTGTTAATTTTGTCAAAAACACTCTGGAAAAATCTATTTCCATTTTATCTAAAGTAACATTTTCCTCCTATATTTTTTCATTAATTCATCACTCAGGAGGCCATTTCTTTGCACCTCATATTTTTTCCTATGAGTGCTTTTGTGATTTTATTTGCCTTCGTACAGAATTCTCAACATCATTTTAAGGTCCAACACCAACTCTCATGAAATCATGTCAGTTTCCATATCAAGACTGAAAATCATTCATAATTATTGATTTGCCATCAAAATTACATCCCTGTGGGGTGAGTAACGCACCATAGTGTGCATGTAAATGTGGTGGTGTTTTGTGTTTGCGTGTACACTTGTGTGTGCGGTGTTGCATAAACAAGCCCAAAGACTGATGCATGGTCTCATTGAACAGGTTAATATGAACCAGCTTTCTATATGGCTATCTAACTGTACTTTAAGAAAAAAATTTGGTTATTCATGGATTGTCCTTAATCAGTGTTTTATTCTTTCTGAATTTTTTTGGGCTGTCTTTGAGTGTTTTAGATGACGAGAAGACTTCTCGGGTCTCCTAACTGCATTTAACCCAAACTATGAGTATTTATTGAGTATAATCAAAAACATAAATGAAGAAGTCATGGCAGAATTTTTTTCCTGATTATCATTAAATTGTAGATTTTCTTCATTTCACCCTACAGGAAATTTCCATTTATTTGGGTTTTCAGTATTGTTTTTTACTGAAAAAAATCTGAAAAAATCATATGCTGAAATTGATGAAGGGTAGCTTTTCCATGCAAAATACAGAATAGAAATAAGTAACTTGTATTTAATAAAAAAAGTTATTTCTAGTCACTTCATTATAATGATGGCACAGACAAAACATATCCAATCAAATAAATACTCCAAAAGAATTGTTCAAAAGTGAAAGAGTTGAAATAATGAAGGACAGTGAGATGAAACACTAGTTGTAGTAGCGATCAGAACTACAAAAACTTGAACTTCAAATGCTTTAGTGATTTACTTCACATGACTAGGAAATAGGGCATGCTTTACTGGGGAGCACTGAGATATACTTTTTTCTCATTAAGATTGAAGATTTACATTCTGAATTCATCTTTTGCACTCAATCAACTTTAATAAAGCTGTGGGGCACCTCTGAATATAGCTGTCTTCAGTTTTATTCCAAAGTCCTTAACACTGAAAGAAGTGACCCTCACAAGCCACCCCCATCCCGCTGTTCCCTGCTTCATTCAATAGCAAAAACATTTGTGGCCAGCTGAACTAGGAAACTGGTCTGTGCTGACATTACCTTTCATTTTTTCCTACAAACGATATTCGTTCTCCAGTCTGATTTATTGCTCAGGTACACCAGCCCTTGTGACACTGCAAAGGCCTAAGACAGCAAGGGAACGAAATGCAGGAGTGAATAGAAGTGCTCCCTTCACTAGCAGTAATTTTATGCCAGTTTAAAGTGTACCCTGAACCACTCTTTCAATCAAGGTTAAGGAATGTCAAAATCAGCTCTGTAAGGGTAAAGAGATGAGATCTGTTGCCACCTCTTGCTTTGCTCTGTTGTCAAATGCTACCCATAAATATCAGGAAAAAAATATAGAGGTGGTTTAATTCTTACTTGTGAAAAGCTTCTTAAATTTATATTACATACAGAAGGTCCAGATAATAAAGATACCAGTATGACATATTTGTGAACTCTTTTTCATCCCAGTGAGTTGAAACAGTAGCACCTGTACAATAAGAAAAACAAACAAAAAACCAAATCAAACAAACACAAACTCCACAAAAACCAACAGGCAAAACCATTGCACACCTCACCTGGGAGGATATAATGATGCCTCTCTAGCCAAAGCACTGAAACTACATAGGTGATTTGGTGAGTGTGGAGCTATAGTGTTTTCATTTACAATATCATTATTTTTTTTAATGAGGGCTTATGGCAGGGATTAAGGAAATAGATCATGGAATCTCATTAGTACTCTATGTCAAATGACAATTTTCATTTCATTGTCCATTTCCCAAACACTGAAAGAAACTGAGATTCAGTTAGTGACCAGTGTATTCCAGTATGTCATAACATTTTCTAAAATTGACACAAAAAAACAATAGTCTATTCATTAGGGATTCATTAGGGATCTAATTTTACGAAGAGAGAGAAACGTATTTCTTCAGGGAGTGAATATTTCTTAAGTTTTAGAGAAGCTTATCTTCTTTTGAGCTTACCTGCACTTTTCTTTTTCATACACAAAATAAGCATGATTCTAAACAACTTTTGTGTGAGTTTACTGGATATAAATTTGGCAGAAATGGTTTTTTAACACATGGCACAAAGGTCAGCCATAGTCCATTACCTTTTTCCTATGGATGTTTGATTGCTACTTGCTGATTTCTTTAACCTTGAACCATATAAATCAGTAAATCCTTTCTGGGAACTGAACCGTTTAGTAATGCAATGTTGAACATCTGTCTTTAGAAAAACTGTAAATTTATTTTATAAAAAGGCAATTCAGCATAGATAATAAACATGATTTCATGGCTTTTACTTTTCAACTGTTTCTAGATTCTAGAGTATAATGAATTAGTAACTCTTGAAATCCATTGTAAGGGAATAAGCTACAAAATGCAAAAGAGTTGTCTGAATAGTAGACTTGTACTTTACAGAAGTTATTAGGGTGTACATTTCTCCCCAGTACCAGAAATCTTTGAGGCTCTGAGTTGTGTTGTACATAATCCTGGCATTTTTTCTTAGTTGGTACAAATATAAATGCCCACAGTAACTTCAGTGAAGCACGTTTCCACAGCCGATATTTAGCTCTACAGCTGTGTTTTGAGTATCAGATCTCTCTATACCCTCATATCATTCAGTACATACCAGATTTCCTAAAGAAACCGGTAATAGATGAGAAACAAAAAGTGAGAGATCACAACTGAAAGAGTAGTCTAGACTTTTGTAATCAGTGGGGAGAAACAACCGCATTGAAGGTGTGAAACATCTCATCATGGGGGAAGTACTCAAAACGAGCTGATTAGTTCTGCTCTGAAATCCTTTTTCATTCTTTAGATGGTTCTAGACAAATATCAGTAGCCCAGATCTATGACAGGGCCTGAAATATGGTCACCTACAGTTAGATAATGTGAATTTCTCAGTCTGTGTTGAGAACACACCACTCTCAACTCAGTAGTGAAAAAGGGTTAGCCTTCAGTGGAAACAGCTAGAGTAACAACTAGAGTGACTTTTCTTTTCCTCAATCCTCTGGCCTTAACATTCAGTTTTTTTATCAGGCTTCTTCCACAAAATGCATTTATTTTAATTTTACAAGTAAATGCCCTTTAAACATGAGAAAAATAATTCCAGCCATTATTCATGGGTTTTATTTCTGGCGCCATGGGTACATGGTATGATTTATCATGGTATTTCTAAGGAATCTTATAATTTCTCCTCATATTATTGTAGGTGTCAGTGGTTTGGACATGTCTGGGTTAATAATCCTCCCAGTCTTCAGAAGCATTAACCTGAATTTGCTTTGTTTTCCCAGAGGTGAGATATCAATTAGATGCATTCTAACCAGAATAAGATGATGATTTAGGGCATTAACACTTCCTTTCCAAAATGGGAGCACCTGCTGAGTGCTCAGTGGTAAATGTGAAAAGGAGGAAAATGTCAAAATATTTGCGGGGTACATAGTTTAGGTAACTGCCTCTCCTGGGCTGTCCATTAGGCTTAACTGTGATTAGAGTGTGAGTGGCTATCACTGTCCTTAATTCGCTAAGAAAACATGAATTCTAATTAGCTTCAGGCAAAGGTAGAAGTCTCCCCCGAGGGGTTCTAGGTCCACGTGTAATTTCCCAGTGGGATACAGCCTGAACATTCTCCAGCCTCGTAGCAGGCTTGTAGCAGGCTTGAGGCAGAGCTTTATTAGAAACATCTCCTTTAACCCACTGCTGTCCCTTTAGTACCACAAATAACAACACATGGTGTCCATTTTTTATAAATTCTGGTTTGGGCTTGTAAAAAATCCAAATGGTATTTTATACTAATAGCAACGTCATGGGCTCTGTCTTCCCAAGCTTTACTGAGGACTGACATAGGCAAAATTCCCAGAGACTTGGATAGGTCTTTGCCTTTGAATACTGGGCAAAGTTATTACTCAAATGACAATTCTAAATTTTCAGATTATCCGTAAAAGCCTCCTCATTGCATTATTCTAAACAATATCTTAACAAACAATTCTGAATGAGTCTATGTTTGTCTTTATCGAAGAATTCTGAGATCTGATATTGGCTGCGATTTTAACTATCATCATTAGTGACTTAATGATTCTTTAAATTTAACGATTCAACTTGTGTCTTATTTAACCCTCCTTTAGGAATTAAACTGTTTCCCCTTCTTCACTGAGGTCTGGAACAGTTCCCTTAACTTTTAATCTTGATGTATCAGAGCACTGACCTCAGTCCTGGTGGATCCATAGTGGCTCCATGTATGTATCCAAGTGCTTGGGAACATGGAGAGGACACAAGGCACTTGCACTCCCCATCCCAGCTCTCTTCTGTCCTGGAAGGACAAGAGAAAACCATGTCAAGGGTATCACCATGTCAGCAGTACTCTGGAAGCAAACTAAAGAGTGAAGGAGAAAGTGGGACAGTCAGGGAGCTGGCAGGGAATATGTCTTCTGTAAAGGGTACTCTTTGTGCTATCACTACTCAATATTTATCATCCTCAAAAGAAGTTCTAGACAAAATCTGCACTCTTCTAAAATGCCAGTTGTTTCAAGTTTAGCAAACAATTTAAATCTTCAGCTTCTCTTCTTAACTATCTTATTAAACTGTTCCTGCACCTCAGTTTCTACCAAAAGCTGCTACCTTATGCATTCCTCCCAGTTTCACAGACATGGAAGGATGGGATGCTGGCATGGAGAAATGCCCTGCTGTATTTTCACATTTACTCCCCTTCTAGTTAGGTTATTTGTTTTGGTTCCCTTCAAAACTCAGATGGAATGATTCTATTAATGGAATACATCTTTTAGCCTAAGTCAAACACACATAATGATAAAAATTTTTGCTTTTCATGTAAGGACCTCAGATGAAGTTGAACCTTCTTTGTCTCAAGACTGAAACTTTTGTCTTATGGTATAAGTTGGGAGGTTTTTATGAATCCTGTGCCACTTTTGTATCATTATTCAGATAGGAAGAAAAAGGGAACAAGGAAATACAAGGGAAGGTGAGGTGAGGCAAGGTATAGGAGATTTGTTCTAACATAGCAAGTATCTGATATCAAACTGAACTTGGTGTTTAAGAGCAAATATAAAGACAAAACTAAGAATCAATTATCTGTAATTTTCCAGGACTTTTATTGGTTTGTTAGCTGCTTCTCCTAGTTCATGTAACATTTTTAAAATTACTTAGTCCATGAAGACTGACCGTAATATAAAAACAATAAAAAATAATAAAGCTGGAAAGCAATACAAAGAACACTGAAAGAGGGGATGAATTAGATAACTTATCAAGCTCCTTCCATATCTAGTTTATTCTGTCTGATTTCTTCATCTGGAATTCAGAAAAATTAGCTTAAAAAAAAACCAAAAATTCATGAAACTGGTCAAAATCTTTTTAGGTAGATCAAATGCTCCGTGAATCGTCTATCCAGACATTAAAACAAGGCTTTGCTGCTGCACATCTCAAAGCTTACCAGCAACAGGTGTCAATATTTTGTAGGGAAAGATTAATTTTATACCAGCTGAGGGGAAGGGGAAAATTAATTGTTTTCTTACAACTCCTTCATATTGTTTTGGATAGAGGCTTTGATGTAACAGTGTTTAAAATGCTGAAGGTACTCCAGGCAGAGACAGATGAATGCAGTAAGGAAGGGTGGATGATAAATGCAATTTATTTCTTGACCACATATGTGGTACATACTTCTTTAGGAACAGTCTGGCAGTGTCCCAGGCATTTACTATATATCAGTACATATGCTGCATGACTGTACTTTTATTTTCATTCTTGTCTTGGTAAAATTAGTGACTGGTCAAATCTGTAAGCAGTCTCCCAGGTTTTTGTATAATTTAGCAATCATGCTATGATAATGACATTATTTTGCAGAATCCTTAAAAAGATTCACTCAATAACATTTTTAACTTGGTGAACAATATCACTTGTTTCAAAACAAATAAATTAAAACTCAGGAACATTCTAGTGCTGGTAGAAAGAATTGATAAAATTGTCTTGATCAAAATTCAGGAAAAAAAAGTGCATCATCTAATTCTGGACCCTCTTCTGTTTCAAGCTGTTTTCATTATTTATTTAGGAGACATAACTGCACAGCCTGCCCTTTTTGCAGTGTGAACTTACTGTCAGGGACACAATTGGCTGCAGAAGTTCCATGTTGATTCTTTGATGATCTACAGAACCCAAGGTAAAACGTACAGTAAGCTGCAAAATGATTAGCATCATTTAAGTGCTATGGGAAAACACCGGGATTATGTACATGGACAACACCAGAAATTAGTTTTTCATGGATGGAAATTACTTTCCCAGAGGCAATAGAAACTAAATAATATAAAACAAAATAGGGATACAAAACAAAAGAGGGCATACCCAAATTGTTTCCTTTCATATATTTTTTGTTCGAACATAATTTTTGTTTTGAAGGACTGCCAACATAGTCCAACATCCATAAAGTTCTGTGTGATTCTCTCTGGAGTGGGTGTGGGAAGGGGAGTCAAATGAGGCATGCTATCAGGTAACATAAATAGTTTACACTATTTTGAAATCATGGTGCCTTTATCTGACAAGAGGAATTTTGCCAAGTATTGACATTAAAAGCAGGAGGAATTTAAATAAGATTGACTCCTTAGCCTGCCTGAGGATGATTCTTTATGATTTCACCCCAAACCTGCAGAGCCAGTGTTTTTCTTGAAAACATATTTTGGATTTTCTCCATCTAAAACGTTTGCTGATCCATTGTGCTTGGCACACAAACTTTTTGTGATGATTTTGGCAACCATTAGACTACGTCTAAGCCA
>VXAU01005263.1:32805-59937 GCA_013399695.1 Formicarius rufipectus | reverse complement strand
TGACAAGTTTCATAAAGGCAGTAAGAAAAAAAGTTATGTGACTATGATAAGCACTCTGTAGTCTGACTGTGGACTAAGCAGTGTCTCTCGCCAAAACAAAAAGAAAAGAAATAACTCTTAAAAAAAAAAAAAAAAAAGACTATAAATGGTGTCTTGCTCAGGGAAAATAAATACTAAACAGAGATTTTGGGGGTATTTTCCATGAAGCTGTTGTGGATAATTATCAGCACCCTTAAGAGAGCCAAAATATAAAATTTTGTAAAGGTGCATATATTTCATCTTACCAAATATACTTTGATGTTTCAGTAGGAAATACAATTAACATAACTCAACCTATGAATCATCTTTCAAGTTGTTTATACTTATTTCTTCCTACTCTTTTTTCTCCTTAATTATTTATTCAATATTCCCACAGAGAAGTAGATGAGGGGGAAAGAATTATTTATATAATGGAAACCACATACTGTATAATGAAACATTTCATAAATAGCACACTCACTCTTGTCTTTCATAAGTGTTCACAAAGAATGGTTTTATCCTCCATGAGGCAGGTTTATCCAAAGTAAACAATGTCCTTCCCAAGGAGTGCTATGTTGACATGTTTGTGAAAAATGCACACAGTATGCAAGAGAGACATTGCCCTGGATTACCACTAAAAGCCAATAAGGATGGATATTTTTATGAGATGGGGAAAATTGTTACAGTGAGGGTATAATTCACAGTAAGCTTATTAAGTGGAAATCTTTATCTTTAGGGACAAATGCAACATGTTGTTATTAATCTTCATTTAGAATGGGATGCTATAATAGCATTATGATAAGTGAACTGTTTGAATTCATTGTAGAACTACCTGGGAATTTTTCAAAGACACATTTTTTCATCTCTCTGCTTCTCATTGAGAATTAAATAATGTAGTTCTATGCAGCGCTTCACTGTGTCATGCAGGTGAGTATATAATGTCTCTTCATTTAATCTGTCTGATAATAACCTTTTTTCCATACTGGCTCATTTGGCCAACAGTTGTGGTCAGTGTGTTTGGAAGCAAATTCTTATTTGGAAGGTAATTTTTGGTCAGGATAATGATTACTCTGTAATTATTAACTGTAAAATCTTTGAGAAAAGTAGCAATTCTACCTGAAAAGCCAAAAGTTAGGAATTAATTAGATGTTTTTCCATTACAAAAAACAAACAAACAAACAAACAAACAAAAACCAACCAACAAACAAACCAAAACAAAACAAAAAACCCCCAAGCATTTGGAATGAAAATGCCTCACAGAATTGTGTTAATTTTGTAGAAAATGTATATCAAAACGAAGCATAATATTAAAATAGTTTTGTCAAAATATTCTACCTTGTTATTTTGGAAGCTTTTTTTTTCTGTTAGAGTGATCTTCATGTTGAAATTTTTCATACTGTGATAGAACATACAAGACAAATCCAAGGGAAATGTTTTGACTGATTGAAAACAAAACTTATCCAGTCCTAGCCATTTTCTTTGGGGAGTATATAGAATTTCAGAGAGTTTGCTATTAGTCATAACAGCCTCAAAACATCATTTGCCAAGTGTTATTTTCATTCTCCTTCAAGATTTCGATAAGGTCCATATGCATATGCATTTCCAGATGCACTTATGTATATATACTAATAACCATTTAATTGTAAGGGTTTTTTCCTGTAAAGGTAAATTTGTTGTAAATTATAGTAAGAAACTAGATGAGTTATGGTTGGCCATATAAAAAGTAGTTCTTTGGTTTCTACTTTTTATTTCCTTACTCACTACTGGAAGGATTACCTTTACACCACTTTCAAGATTGTATAGTTTTGGATAGACAGAACAATGTGAAGGACTCTTACTAATTAACCTAGGCAGAAATTAGACATTTAAACATCCCCAGGATATAGTGGGTCTTCACAAGTCTATACTTTGTATCTGGTTTTCTGAAGTTATAGGTAGGCAATGGAAAAGCATTCACAGTCCTTGGTTCTGGTGCAATCCTAGGCATACAGCAACACTTCATGCTGGGGCAGAAGTCCGCCTTAAAATTTCCCTGAAGTGCCCTTTTTGGACTTATTGTCTAGCAAACAGTCACAGAGTACTCCAAAACATGAGTGATCTGGAAAATAAGGCATCCTGGGATGTGATTTGTATGATTTGATTCTGTGTCTCATTTGATTCAATGATCTGCATGCTATGCTTGTAAATTTACTTCTAGACTATAGTTCTGACAAGTCAGTTCTTTAAAATTCACCTGCAAAAATTTTATCAGTTTATTATTTCACCAATTCCCTGTTCCTTAGCATGACATTTAGTCTATTACTTAAGAACTTTACCCATCTTTGATACAATCTATAATTTTGAAGAAGTCAAGCCTTATTAGCCACTGTTTTTGTCCTATATAGATTATCTTGTCTGCTCTTTTTTTCTGGAATGATGACTATTCAAGAATACTTGCAGAGGGAGATCCCTTGATACATGTAAGCAATACACTTCATGAGCTTCATTAGCATAGTTCAAATGAAAAGAAACAAATGTCCTGAGGGGCAACTTTTGGAATGGGATCAGAAGGCAGACACAGGTTGTTTGAAACAAACTCTTAACTACAATGGGCTTTATGATTTATCACAGTACAGATTATTATAAACTACTATCAGTGAATTTAAAGTACAAACTTGATCAAACCCTAGTAAAGATATATAATTCTAAAATTAGAAAATAAGATGCTGAAGCCCCAAAGGGATGGATTGAAAGAGCTGGGGTTTTTTTAACCTAGTCTGTTCAATGTTTACAGCATCAAACTCATTCCCTTGTGCATCTCACAATAGAAAAGGATTGCACTAAAAAAACCTTCACAATATTTTCTTCTTCTTTGTTTCACACAACACAACAAAGCTAAGATTTCACCAAGGAATTAAAAGCACAAAGAAGTCCATCTGTTAGTCAGAAATCCTTATGGTGCCTTCCACATGGGAATGAATCACACTTGATACAAATAACCATAAAGCTGTTGTAATTAACAAAAGCTTTAGTTGGATAAAATAAAAAAAATAAAAAAAATTAAAACTTCACTTACTAGATTACATTTTTTTCTAGCTGTAATTTACAAAAACTTTATGAGGCATGGCAAAAGACTGACTTAATAATACTTCTGATTTTAACTCTACATTAAAAACTAACATCACTAGGTTTATTATTTTTTTTAAGTGAAGTCTCTAAGGTGAATTTGCTGAATTATTTTGGGATTAAATAACTTTTTCAATCATACTTTGGAAATATATGATATTATGCTAAATATCCAAGGAATGAACCTTCAAGAAATGACAGCTGTTTGTACCGTGATAGATGTACCACTCCATGGACATCACTTTTCATATTTTGTTATTTCAAAATGTAAGGGCTTTTTTAAGAACAAACTCTTTTCTAAGGCACATGTGTCACTTTAAGACCTTTGTGCAGTGACGTGGGAAAGACATTTAGCTTTAGCTCTTTTCTTTTTCAAATAAAAAGTCAACCAAACCTTAAAAAAAAAAAAAATCAAAATACTGTTATGAAGTGCTGTCATAGTGGTTTTCATTTACAGCCAAATGCCCTTTCAAGCTTTGTTTATTCCTTTTAAAATCTCTCAAATTGATTGTTTGCTTGTGTGCATACTTAGGAATTTCTGTATTTAGTTTGGAGGTGTTTTCTTCAGGGGAAGATTAAATGTTTCCAATATTTTCATGAACTACCATCAGATGTCTTCCAGATCACTACTGGTTCCCAGAGAACAGATTGAGCAATACTGCATTAAAGGAGATGTTTTCTTTTTCCTTTGACTGTGTAGGAATTTTAAGGGGATTTGGCACCTCAGACTAAGGTCAATCTTTGTGAACATCATCTGTAGTTTAATTTTAGGTACACATTTTGGAAGAGGGTGTTATGTGATCACAAATGATTAACATTCATGGATAGGCAGTCCTTAAACAAACAGAGCTTAAGAAAGAAATGCAGTACAGTGGGCCAGTAAAAGCTGCTGCACAATACTTGTACCATTATTAAGATCTCACTGAGGCCTTTGTGAGTCCACAGAAAAAAGTGGCAGAGATGACTGACTGAGGTTGGGAAATTATTACAGTTTCTCTATGACACCATTTGACCTGTGTACTTGAATCTCTTGCATTTAGCTTCTGGGGACTCCCTGGGCATCCCCAGACCTTTGGGATGGGTTATATGAGGGACCTTGGCTGTGATCAAGACTACATATTAGCAAATGAATTTTCATGTTCCTGATAAAAAAGTGGCATCATAATCACTATGTTGCAGAAGCTCTGTCTGGTGTTTGCTGCAGCTGGGGATATGGTAAGGCTGTAATTATGGCTTTATGGAACTTACAATCATCTTCCAGAGAGCCTCCATCTACTGTGCCAGTGCTAGCTTTCAAACCAGAAGGATGAGGAACTAAACCAAACACATCTGAATAAATAGAAGCTACTAGCCCAAACCTTCATGTTCTTTTCACAGGATGTGCTAGGAAAACTGCAAAAGCCCAATACCAGAGCTGGAATTGTATTCAGTTCAGTAGAAGTGTCACAGGCCACCAGGAATTGTATGAAAATTCAATATCATTTGAAGAAGGAAGGAAAATTTTAAATTAAGTCTGGGAAGGGGTAAAATTTGTTATTCACAGGGGACTTTTCTCCATGAAATGGAAGGTTATACTCCTTTTACACATGGAGTGGGTTTATTGTCTACTCAAAGGAGAGAACCACTGAAAACACAGCATGATATGACTAAGTGGTCAACAGTTGGCGTGTATAACATATTTAATTTTTCTTTTGACATTCCCCCCTTTCCCCCACCCTGGGTTTTCATGCTAAGCTCTGAAGTACTCACAGTTACTCTGCTGTTTCAAATTCTCACCTCATCTAGTCAGTAGCCAGAAAGCATATGAACTGCCAATATGAAAATTTCCAATAAAACGATGGGTTTAGACTATGTTTCCATCTCTATGAGAACACTAGAGGCAAAATGCATTTTTTAGTATTCGTGATGGAGAAACATGCATTTTCTTAGGCAGTGAACTCAGTCATTCAAAGATCTATATATCATCTACAACATGAAGCCTTAAAAAAATGAATACTTCCTGTGTATGCATGTACAAATGATATTCTTGCCTGACTATATACATACATACATTGTGAGCATAGAGCCCATGAACAGCATAACATACCAAACAATATTTAGTACACAAATCAGACTATTTTCATATTAAAAGGCTTGTAATTTTCCAAGTTGTTTATGAGAAAAAGGAAGGGAGAAAATTTTTATTACTTGTAAGAGAGCTCATCTTAAAGCTATATCAGGAGGATAGGTATGAAGTGTTGAAGCAATGTAACTCTTCCAGAGCTGATCAGGATTCAAGGCCTGAGCTACAAAAACAGGAGAAGGAAGAGACCAGCTCCAATGGGCTTCAGGATTCTTAACCAACACCACTTCACGGCTGAAGCTTAGGCAGACTGAGTCATCCTCTATAACTCACTAAGGAAATACCATGTTTGAAGTGATAATGGACATTGAAGCAGGTAGAAAGAAAAAGATAGTATGGTCTCTTGAGCTTTTCAGCAAAATACCTGTTTTCTGCTGGGCTGCTGCTTCTTCTCATAATTATTTCTGTATTTAAAGGCTGTCCCATCTCTCCCCTGTCCAGCTAGCATGTCAAAGGCAAGACAAATGGAGCTGGTTATCAGTGGCCAATAAGCTAGCATTATAACATACTCTTTGTAGCTGCACCATCTGACACTATATTTTTGGATTTCTTTGAAATCTAGGCATGTGCTACACTGTACTTTCAAGACACATCCTGTAGGAAAAGTCAATAAATAAGCAGAAACCAAATTGCTATTATTTAAACTATTCCAGGCTTTCTACAACTTCTAAAAATTAGGAAAAAAAATCAGGGCAAATTGTAAAATATTAGTTATTGGATATGTTTCCAGTATAAGTACCAATGACATACCTGAAGGGATTCTGAGCAATTAAAAGAATGGAAAGTTTTATTGTGAGATGATGACAAGAAGGAAAGTGCTATCATTCTGACTCAGGTTAGAACTATTAAGGATTCTGAAAACCTGAAACCAAAGGAAAAAAGCAAGTCAGCCTGTAATATTGCTTCTATAATAGCTTTTATATGTACCACAGCCACATGCTGTTCCATGGACATTATATCATATTCAAAGGTGTTTCATTAGAGCATAAGAACTTCCATCTATGAGACACTATTTTCCTAGTTTTTAACATGAGTGTAATGCTTACTTGCTTGAGTAGGATTACTAGTCTTATTGGTAAGATTATACAGGCCAAGATGGGGTTCTAAGCAGTGATGTTTACTCCTGTAGTTGCCTTTTAAGAGTATTTTATGTGTGCTATAACAATTCCCATTTCCGTGCCTTTTTCTTTCTATATTTACAGGAAGGGAGCAAGTTTTTGTTAAGTTCAGGTAGAAGAAAGGATTTTATTTGAATGATGGGAAAAAAAAACAAAACAACATATTTCTACCCAAATTTTCCTCAGTTAATGTCATTTTGGTTCATATGTGCATGTTTAAACTCTAATAATAAATAGATGAAGAAATGCAATGATTAAGTATTTGTGAAACATAAAGCAGACATTTAAGGGAGAGTCATTAAAGACAAAGACAATTAGTCAGACTAAAAAAACAAAACACTGAGATATGTATGTCTAGCCCAGATACACACAGTAGCTGCAGTCTGGAAGCATTTATCCCTGGATTACTTTTTATCTATTAATAACATTTGAAAAATTGTTCTTACCCCAAGTTATTTTCGTGAGGCAAGTAAAATGTGAAAACTTGCACAGTCTCAAATAGAAGCTATGGATGGTACTTGAAGAATTCCCTATATGTTGCAGTCTCTGAACTAAAGTAGAATATTATTCCTTAAAATAAAGAAAAAAATCAACTTGTCCATTCAGACAAATAGCGAAAGAGTGAATTTATTTTATTTTCTATTGCTAGCTTTATGTAAAGATGAAGGGCACTTAAAATCATCAATTAGATCCACAGAATAACCTAAAACTATATGCCTTGAAAAGGCATTCATATCCTGATCCAAAGCCCATGAAAAACAACTAAAGTCCTATCACTCTTCTGATTGTATTTTTAATCAGGGCCCTAGCCAAAAAAAGTACAAAATCATGCACAGTTGACTGCTAGCAGATTATTTTCTTTTCCCTGAATCATATGAAACAACATGATCAGATTGACAGTGAGAGTACAGTAATGAGTGGTGAGGGAGAAAATCCCACAAGAGTATATAATGTGGCAAGGCACATTCATTCAAAGACCAAAACCAAAGGAAATTGCATAAATCACGAAGCAGCCTTGGTTTCAGCTCTGGCTGTTAATGCAGGTTTTATTGCAACTCTTTTCTGTGACTTTCAATAAAATTTAAAAAAAAAAAAAAAGGCATTTGCTGAATTATCAGGAGTATTTGACACATACACTAGCCCCAAGATGCAGAGCACCTTCTGAAAGAAATGTGAGCACCCCTGAGTGATTTGAACTATCAAATCTTTTACTGCATTTTAAAAGAAAAATATGTCCTATGTAATTCAATCATTTCCCTGCTTCTTTCTTTTCTTTTTTTTTTTTTCTCCTTTAATGTCAGAGTTTAAAATGTTATTGGTTCCTAAATCAAAAACATACATAATGTTCATAAGACAGGACAATAAAGAGGAAACCTGCAGATGTAGAACAGTAGCAATACGAGATATATGGCTTTTACATTAATATTGAGATTGTACCTTCTTAGCTGTTGTCTCTGTAAGCCTTTTCTCATTACAATAATGGAAATGAAGTAGAGATGTGTGCCTTTCAACATCTTTGAGGGAGAGAAAGTACTCTCTTAACCCAAGTATGTTTCCCATTTATTTTACTGTCGAAGTATGTCTGCTCTGCTTTTGCATCTGGAGCCTTTATAGAAAAATACTTTCTTTCTCATGTGAGCAACTTGAATAGAGAATATCACTGAAATGCAAAATCTTTGATGCTTCTTGAGAAACAGCTAAGGGAAACACTTATCATAAACAGAGTTAATCTCCTATCACTATAGGAGACAGAGAAAAGCACTGCCAGTCCTCAAGTGGCCCTTCATCTTTTTGCTACATGTGGTTAGCTGTCAACTTCTCAACAAAGTGCTGGTTAAGAAACAGGACCAGCAGCAGCGTGAATTTGGTGGCAAGCCCAGTGAAATGAAGAGAAAAAATTTCTCTTCTCTTTGGACACCATTAGAGAAGTAACATTACAAAATTCTGAGGAAGCAAGTAATTGTGTGGAATATTTGAACAACCTGGTCTAGTGGAAAGTGTCCCTGCCCATGTCAGCAGGATTGGAACTAGATGATCTTTGAGATCACTTCCAACCCAAACCTTTCTATGATTTGCAAATGGACCTGTTAAATATACATAAGTAAATATCTCCAAATACACATAATTATCACAGTACTTTACAATTCTAGCTGTAATCCATAACCATCATTAAAACACTTTGAGAAGAGCTGCTCTTCTGCCAACTTTAAGCTTTTTGTGTGTAGATTAGGTAAGAGAGTTAAGACAGGGCCGAGAGCCAACAAGGCTGTTTTGCTCATTTATGGAGGGAGTCATAGCAGCTAACAACAACCAGCAGGAAAGTAGATGCACAAAGCAATTCGGTAGTGAAAGCTACCTCTGATGTAACTGTTTTTCTTCAATGAGCAGGATGGGTTTAATACAGCTTTTACAAACCAGAAGACTAGAGTTTACAGCTGTAGTAAATGACACTTTGAAATAATACATACTGGTGAAACAAACATGAGGTTGTCCAGCAACTGCTCTCATTGCTACAGCCCAAATTAAACCACCTTGTTGTTACAGGATGATTTAGCCTCCCTGAGCTGGAGAGCTGTTACTGGTTTTCATTTAAAGAAGTTGCTAGGATAAAGACACAAGTGAAAGACTACTCAAGAAGTGAATGGTGTGAGCCAAGCGTTTTTAGCAGAAAATAGTGCACACATTCTTCATGAGCTGGGGTTTGAATCTGGGTAGAAAGTCATAGCTATAAGCTCTAAAACAAAGACTGAAATAAAATGTTGCACAGCTTAAACACCTGGCTTTTGGATGTAAATGGGACTTTAACAATAATCTTTTTTCAATAAGGGTGCTAGCTAAAAGAGATGTGGGTAGGGAAAATACCTGATTAGGCAGCACCCATTCTGATTAGGAAAGTTGTGGGGGTTTTTTTGGTTGGTTTGTTTGGGGTTTTTTGGTTTGCTTTTCTTTTTTTGTTGTTGTTGTTTGGTTGTTTCGTTGTTTGTTTTGTGTTTTGTTTTTTGGTGGTTTTTTGCTTGTTTTTTGTTGTTTTTTTTTTGTTTGTTGGTTTGTTTTGGGGGGTTTTGTGTGTGTGTGTGTTCTTCTTTGTTTTATTTTTGTTTGCTTCTTTTATTTTGTCAACAGACAGAAAAACAAATTCAAAGATAATTGAGTGTGTGATTCCCCTGCCGTCATATGGAATAAAACATCCATTTGTGTAATCTTTTAATTTAGAAGATGGTAGAATAACATATGTATTTTAGACCTACACATATCTTTTAGGTATCTTTACATTAAAACATTTTATATACATATATTTAGTGCATATTGTATTTTATACAATACATATTATTCACATGTATTAACCACGTAAGTAGCAAATCTAACGTGTCCCAAACACATTTTCAAGACTTACTTGCCCATAAGTGATAATAAAAGTGTTCACTAACACATCTCCAAACCAATGTGAAATCCCATTTTAATCAGAATTGGAGACATTAAATAAGGCATAGAAGTACTGCTCTTGTAACTGTGACAATCACAAGACAAAGAAAGAATTTGAGCTCTATCTCTCCAACTTTTTCCAAAGTTATCAGTTAATACAAAAAAAAAAATACTGTCTCGCATTTACGTTTCCTATTTACATTAAAATCAACCGTACATAGAAGTAGTGTCAGGATTTTTCTAACATCAAAGTATTACCAGAAAACCAGTTTTAATCATGATATAAAGCCTGAGATCATGCCATCGCATCTATCCCTGTATTATAATTTCTTCTAATGCTTAAAATCAGATATTCAAAGCTTCCCTGTAATCCAGAAAATGTCTGGAAATTTCAGAAAATTCTACATGTAGTTCCAAAATGCTTGTCATACAGAATTCTGATGAAACAAAGCAAGGACATTTCAGAGAACTTTGAAATTACTATTGGCTCCATTAATCCATTCAATTAATATACAAAATGTTTTGTTTGGTTTAAAAAACAGTTGGTATAAAACTATAGCTAACATTTCTTTTTTTAAAACTTAATTTGATGTCAAAGTGTAAGTTATCTTGCTGTAATAAATGTAGCTGAATAATTTCATAATTACAGTTCAAATTTAACAAACAAGTTAGCTCATGTAATTATCTTGTAAAGGTCCTTTAAAATGCAATGATGGCAAAAAATAAAATTGCTGATGTCAACTTAAAAAACCCTTGAAAATACAGTCTTGCCTAAGTGCAAATAACTGTGTTCAACTTTTAAAGCAAAGCGAATATTTTCGTAACTACAGCGAACCCATAAAAAGCTTTTGTAGAAAATGCAGTAGCTTACATTTGCTTAGGGATTCAGGTGAACTTAAGTTCCAGTTTCATTTCTTAATCAAAACCTGCTTTTTATGAGGTGATTATTTTTTCAGCACAGGATAAAACCATTACCTAACATGCCTACCATACATAAAGTAGTAAGAAAAACAACATTTCATTTAACTGATATGTTCACTTTAGTCCAAATACTTGAGTAATGAATAGCTACACATTTATGACCAGCCTCCTACCACTATAAAAAAGGATACTGCACATGATTAAACGATTAATTAATTTCCTCTAAGTTTAGTTGCGCAATGCATATGGATGCACAACAAACTAGATAGTGTTTCCAGTGGTTAAAAATGGGAAACGTTCAGCTTTTTTCTTGTTGTTGTTGTTGTGTCTGAAATAAAACAAACGTGTTAAACATGATTAAAATTATTTAGTTCTGTTACTTCTCCAGACATTTGAATTACTGGAGACATTCTGCTTTCCTCTTCTAATGAGGTGCATTAGTCAAGAGCTAAAGGACCTTTGACCCTAGGATCAAGTGCCTACCCTGCAGGGACTGAGCTCATATATGGGATTACGGGTTGACAGGACGCAGCTGGAAGAAATACCTGAGAATTCACACTTAAAGTAATCCCTGAAAATTGAATGTAGGTATGTGGAAATAACAATTATGTTCTCTAGTGATGTTCTCTAGTGCAAAGCCTTATAAAAACTTAACTAGGGTTTTGGGACCCCATCAGTGGCTGCACTATTGAATGAAGTAGTCAAGCCTCTTTAACACTACACTCAACAGGGACTTAAGTTTTGTGAATGAGCTTAATGTCCAGTTGATTTTATTGCTGACTCTTTTCCTCTGCTAATGATGCCCTGTGTTGCATACTAGTAAAATGTCACAGGATTTACCCATTATCAAATAGGGAAAACACAAACAGTTTATTTGCAAAGGTTTTTCAGAGAAAGAAAAAAAAAGTGATGACAGATACTTATAAATCCTTAAGACATGAATTGATGTAGAAGTGCCAGAATAAGAACATTGCTCATGTTTACTGTACAGAATAGAATAGAGATCAATTATTAAAATCAAAATGCTTGGTATACTGCATATTTAGTAATTTCAATTTAAAATATAAAAAAATCTAGCTACCCTTTTTGAGTAATTTCTGCCTTTTTTGCACTCATTTCTACTTTTTGACAAGAAATGTACCATTTAAAAACACTTAATATCACATCAGACTAGATTCCAGCAAGAGTTTAGTTCCTTATGGGCAGATAGAGCCCATTATATTGCAAGAAAACAGTTTTGTGTCAAATTAAGAAATAGTAAAGACAAATCTTTGAAGAGTTTTAATTTTCTCAAGAGTTTAACTAAATTGGGAATGTGATCTCTATTAAAGTTTCAAGTAAAAAGTTTTCTCTGGGGCAAGAAACTCTTAAGACCTCTAGGCTTTACATAAGTTGAAATAAGATGCTTCTGTCTGCATCTTGAAACTATACTACAACTTTCCATATCCAATACTTTTTTCCAATTTTTTGGGTTTAAGCATACCACTGCCATGACATGGCACCTTTGTGTGTTTCCAGTGAACTAATATGAGGCTTCTGCCTTAGTTCCATACTTGAAAATTCTTATATTGACTCAGAATGCATTAATTAATGAATGTATTGGGGATTCAAAAATGTAGCCAGGCCTGACACAAGAGAGGAACGTTTCTTTGCTGATATTCTGTTATACCAGGACAGAGGCAAGCAGGATGCAGCTGTCTTTCTCTCTGCTCTGAAGAACTGTGCTGCACTGAGGTGTTTTTTCAGCAGTATTGTACGATCTGCTGATGCTGTAGGATGAAACAACAGTAAATTCCACCTGAGCAACTAAAGAACTGACCGCAAAATGAATGTTCTTTAAGTAGACTGTATGTTTGTTTACATTAATGGTACATTTACATATAAGTAAATTCAGATTTGAATCAGACTTTTAGAAAAATAAAATTACGTTGCTGCTATCCAAAAACCATCAAGTGTCCTGGGGAGTTCCTTCAGGCATTATATGGGTTGAATCTTACCTTCAGTTTTTAGGGAAAGAAGTGGTGCAAAACCAATCTGGCTGAGTAAAGGCAGCTAGAAGTTCCAGGAGTAAATCTGCTTTGGTCTTCACTTTGGTCGTCTGTGTTCATTTGCTGTGTGGTTGATGTGACCATGAGGTTGTCTTGGTGGCCTCACTAAGTGTTCAGACATGATCACCATGGACTAGTGCTGTTTCTTATAGAAGAGTACATAATTTCTCATATGTTGTGTTTACTTCAGGTTTGACATTTTAAAATGCAACTGTTTTAAAAACACAATCAGGATTTTGCTGTGAATGATAACTTACTATCCAAAGCTAAGTGAACTTGTTTTGTGATAGTCCTTTAAGATCAACAGCTGCCTTGCTGTCTGGCTTATATTGGCTAAAAAAAACTAAATGCAAACATATATTATCCATTATTATAATTGCAGGAAAAGGAAGAAAATCTGTCCTTCTTTCTGGAAAACAAAATAAATTTGTGGCAAGGAGCAGATTTACTTACAATTGCAGCCATCACAAGGATAGTAATAAGATAAATTCTGTAAACAGTGCAATTATTCTGTTTATTGTAAACTTGACATTGCATTTGGAATGAACTCCTGAGAGAGTTTCCTTCCTTTCCACAACTAGTAAGATGGATGTTTTTGCACATAAAATGAAAACCCTTGTCTTTTTGTAGAGTATTTGTGTTTGGGTGTGGGTGGGTGTACCCACATTCCTAGTACAGAAACCAGTGGGTTAAAAGGCAATGAATTTAAACTGAGTAAATAAAATGTTCCACAGAAGAAATTCATCAAATTCATTCCGTAAAATAAGAAAATTTCAGGTAATTTTTTTACTAAAAATAAGCATCACAGATGTGGAATATTTGAAGCATTTAAAGCGGTATTGAGGCAACCTTTTTTTCTTTAGGTGCACCTATGTAAATACTAGCATGTGGAAAAATAACCCAAGTCAGAGTGATAGAAAGAGGAAAAGCATGATATTATTTACATATCATCTCTATTGTCCTCTCAATTTGTGAGGCAGTGAGGGGCCAACTTTCCACTAGAAACAATCAGTGTTCATAAATATGAACTGACTGAAAAGAAAGGTAAACCGATGTGTCATTCATCCTTCAAGGATTCTCCACTGAAATATCAAATGTTTTTCCTAGGATTTTGTGGAGCTATGCATGGGATTCTGATGATAACCAGTGGAAAGGGACTATAGCTACTCGATCATTTAATGGAAAAGTAACTCAGGAGTGTTATGGATTTCTTTAGCCTAAAGCAGGCAGCAGCAACCCAGAGAAATTCAACATAAACTAGTCTTGCTGCCACAAACCCAATTCAACCCAGAAACAGAAGTGCATATGCTGTTCTACAGCAATCCAAACTCTACCAAGGGCCAAAATACTAATAATACAAGAAAATTGTGTGGGGATTACTGGGTTATTTTTTTCTTTTTGAATGTCAAGTATCTTGGGCAATTAGCAACTTATATTTAAAAAAAAGGAAAAAAAAAATAGTGTTTTTATCCCTGGCTTCAACTCAATGACAAGAACTACTGGAGAAATTTAAAAAATATAAAAATATTTTTTATTTTGTCTCATAGCTTTGATGGTTCCAAATATTTTGAAATACATACAAAGTTACTAATGAATTAAACTGTGGAATTTCCAGTGATCCTTTTACTTCTTCTTTTAGTAAACAAATGTATATATCTTAAATTCAGATATCAGGTATGATGATTAGCATGAGTACAGAAATACAGGTAATAAAAACTTATCTACTATTTGACCTAAACCTGTAACCGCCATCTGAGTTATAGCAGCTTTCATGAGTGTTTTCAAGAATCTGTCATATCCATAAGAAAATTGTTCCAGTTGCTGTTTGTGTTATGTTAAAAACATTTTTACTTCTAGTGAGCGAAATAGAATGTGTGAAATAGTGGTGGCTACAACTTACAATTACACTCAAAGTAGTGAAGTTTTATAGGTGTCAGTTAGAAAAACATGACATTTGAGACTGTGATACTATTCTCAGCAGCTAAATCTGTTTGCTTGTGTATCATCAGTTGTAAGATTGAGCTCTTTGAATGTAAAAGCTTTAGAACAAGAACATTCCTCTCCTGTATCAGACCAAGAAGAAAAGAATCCTGATCCTAGCTTCACTATTCCACAGAAATCCAAATAAGAAATACATTCTCAACAGGAGTAAGATAACAACAAAAAAGAGACATTGAAAGACTTCAGTAATATTGCAAAAGCAAAGAGGGGCTCCAACTAACATGTACTTTACTTTAGTATTCTATATGTGCTTGAAAATTAAGCATTTCCTCGGTAAATATAAATGGATCCATTTTTCTTCAGTTTTCACGATTTTTCCCCCCTTCATTTGCCTTTTAGGACTGATGTAAGTGCAGCTGTGGTTTTTTAAGAGGTGTTTATGCCATTTCTTGCACACAGCTCATCCATCACTTTCTGCTCAGATACAGCAAGAATTCAGAATGTAGCCTGAGTGGCACAGCCTTTCGCCTTTCATGAAGTGGCTTGGCTGGATCCGGAGCATCAGTGTGTCACCAACAGCACATTCCTGGGATGAATGTTGTGGTTTCTTCCATCTTCCAGAATATGTCAAAGAGCAGAAATACTACTATTTACTTATGCTCTAGCGAAACCAGAGACTCACTCTAGAATAACACCACTTCATACTCACCACAGGTTATACAGGGGCTCTGTTTCAGGTGTCATCCTTGATACAAGATATTTTCCTTTGCTCCAGCTTATCATTCCTAACTGTTCTGAAGCTGACAGTTTCTAGCCTGTTTTTCTTTAATGCATAAGACCATCTCTCTGGTTAAATGCTAGATTCAGATATTTCATCAAAAAAATATATTATCAGTTGTTTCCATTTGCTGCTTGACAGGACCTGCCAAGCGTGTCCAGAATGATGTCTGTGATTAGTTTATTTTTATCAGCTCCTGCTTTGTAGTGACTGGGAGCTACAGCTTCAGGTTGTATCTAAAACGGCAAATCACAATGCATCCCTTCAACTTTGTGAAGTTTTAAGTGTGTGTATACATGTGGTACCAAATTCATACTATTCGTGTGAGATGACAGAGATAAATTCTGTCCACTTAAACTGTTGGATATCAAAATGAACCTAGTATTATCCCACAATGAACACTGCATTTCATACCTCCATGATTCATTCCAGAATAAAAGGCAGAATTTTACCTGTATTTCCTCCTCTGTTTCTACCCTAGATTTACATCTTTACTGAGGAATTAAAAAAAAAACAAAACAAAACAAAATATAACAAAAACAAACAAACAAAAAAACCTAAAAAACCCTAAGTCTTCTGAGTTCCTTAAGACTAATAAAACCTTAATTTGCTTTGTTATCTACTAACTAGTAGAAAGCTTAATGGGTGTGCCAGACACAAGCCAAGGAAGTGCAAATTCCAGATTGTTTTTCTAGGGATGGGATTTCCTCCTTAATTCAGTACTGGATGAGCTTTTTCTCACCTCTCCTCACAAAGGTGACGATTTCATAAGCACTCCGATTTCAAGTTGTCAATGCATCTTGATGTTTTAACCTTACATACCGGGTCTCATGTACTCTCTCCAAAAAGGAAAATCATGGATCGCAATCTTAAATAGAAGAATGTAATTTTTTTTTTTTTTTTAATCAGCACTTAGAGTAGGTGAGAGTAAATTAGAGATGAACAAGTGCTGCAAGATTGTCTGGTCACTATGAAACTATTTGTGTCTGTTTTAACTCAGATCAAGAAGCCTGGACTTGTAAATCTAACCCTAAGGGCTCAAGCTTAATTCCAGGATACTAATAAATACGCCTGCTGTCATATAGGAAGTGTCTGAACCAAATCTTCTATCCAGATAAAACTGATTATAAACAATGATATTATTTATTATATAGTCACATAAATAAATGGGCGGGGGGAATCTGGAATGTGGGTTTATGNAAAAACCCAACCAAACAAAAAAACCCCGACTAACTAAAAAGTCTGATCAGTTATAAGAATATAGAAATGAAAAATATAATTTTCAACATTCATTTGAGATAATTGCCAATGATAAAAACAAACAAACAAAAAAACCTAAAAAACCCTAAGTCTTCTGAGTTCCTTAAGACTAATAAAACCTTAATTTGCTTTGTTATCTACTAACTAGTAGAAAGCTTAATGGGTGTGCCAGACACAAGCCAAGGAAGTGCAAATTCCAGATTGTTTTTCTAGGGATGGGATTTCCTCCTTAATTCAGTACTGGATGAGCTTTTTCTCACCTCTCCTCACAAAGGTGACGATTTCATAAGCACTCCGATTTCAAGTTGTCAATGCATCTTGATGTTTTAACCTTACATACCGGGTCTCATGTACTCTCTCCAAAAAGGAAAATCATGGATCGCAATCTTAAATAGAAGAATGTAATTTTTTTTTTTTTTTTAATCAGCACTTAGAGTAGGTGAGAGTAAATTAGAGATGAACAAGTGCTGCTAGATTGTCTGGTCACTATGAAACTATTTGTGTCTGTTTTAACTCAGATCAAGAAGCCTGGACTTGTAAATCTAACCCTAAGGGCTCAAGCTTAATTCCAGGATACTAATAAATACGCCTGCTGTCATATAGGAAGTGTCTGAACCAAATCTTCTATCCAGATAAAACTGATTATAAACAATGATATTATTTATTATATAGTCACATAAATAAATGGGCGGGGGGAATCTGGAATGTGGGTTTATGATGCGTCATTTACCTCAGATGTTGTGATATTACCTCAGAATAAGTATGGGGTAATGTTTTGAGCATAAGAGCCTGCAAGTGCACAGGCAAAGCTTTACATAGCTACTGTGACCCAGACATTATAAAATAAACTTAACAGGTACCTATAAGGAAAAAAAATAGTCTAAGAAGCCTCTTTTTTTTTTTTTTTAACAATCAATTTAATTTAAAGAAATAAACTAGCTTCACATCAAAGAAATACTTTGCATTGTGTGACCATGGTGTTTTTTATCCAAGATCTCAGAAAGTTGGATTTATTATATCGTCAAACTATAGACCTTGACAAGAGAGCTGTGTGAGAAGCAGGCCTTCCATGCCTCTTCACCATTTGTTGCATATATCTAGGAAACACAAATACCAAATTACACAAAGATACTCACTAGAGATTGAAACACTAGAAGGCTTTCCTGGCACTGATAGCTGGGCATGTCACTTGCTTTGGTTATGGAGACAGGAGCAGAATTATCTGGTGCTAAGCTGGATGCAACAGTGTGAACTCTGAAAGTACAGATCTCATCAGCATTTCCCTTCATTCCAGGAAACTTTGTAGACAGCTAGACTTGGAGTGAACAAGCTTGGGCAATTTTGATTTACTGTCTGTTAAAGATATGTTTCTTTATATGGACTTGATCCATACAGTCCTATAGGACTTTTTCTTTTTTTTTTCAGTGTCCCTTTCAAATTTGGGGGTTGTTAATGAAAAGATATTATATGAAGATGGAAAGAATCAAATGACTCTTGCACCCTTTTCTCTTGTTTCCTTCTTTCCTTTCTATTTAATTTCCTTTATTGTCCTCTTTTCTCCAAGTGGTTTTATTACTTATCACCTAGATTTTTTGCTTTTAAATAAAGTACTTATTTAAGAAAAAAAAGTAGGAAAAGAAAACTTTGGGCAATGATTTACTGTCCAAGCTTAGATCATCTCTTTTATCTTTCTTCACATAGATTGCTGATTTCACTCCATCAAATCACAAAAGTTACACTTGATTTCCTCTGTTCCCTCTGAGTTATACTTAACACACAGATTTGAGAAAAAAAGTTGTTTACAAATTATTACTGATACTTCTGATCATCTGAGCAAGCTTGGGGCCTGCCTGCCTGTGACATAAATTAACATAGTCTAAGGATCTGTGCGAAGCTGACAGTAGTAACCTTAAATAACTTCCTCCACTGTTGTTGTAGAGAAGAGTCGACTTCCTTGATCAACTTTATGTTGACTAGAGATTCACTTTACTTCAAAGGCTAGGCATGTTAAATTCTAGTAAATCACTGGAGCAGTTGAAAGGAAGTGTATGAAAAATAATAATACTTGCAGTTTCTCTTAAGCTATACTTTCTATAATTTTTTTAAGCAGGAATGCTTCTCAAAATCTGAATCACAGCTTCAGAGAGGAAAATCCTTCTAGTTTGCTAGCAAAGTCTAGATTGGTTGGTCTAGATTCATGGTTTATGATTTTTTCACAGCATATCTCATCTACTGTAAGACTGATACTCTACAAGAACTAGAATGTTTTCTGTGTAGGTACACTTATTTACCTTGAAGCAGGCAAAGATGTTCTTCCTCCCGCTTTTCTTGATTAAATTAAATGTCTGAGTGAAGAAAGTTGAGAGGGAGGGAGGAGCAGGAGGGAGGGGGGAAGGGGGTAGGAAGGATGCATCTGAAGACTTGAGTTTTGACATAAGGCAACATTTCTTTCTGTAAACAACAAACTTCTTCCTGACCCAGTGCTGGAGGCTGAGCCTCTTGTCTGCTGTGTGTCTTCTAAACTTGGTGCTACTAGCATGTTTTTTAAGTTTTGACTAGTTTCCCCTGGCTGGGAAACTGAAGATACACAACGATAACCAAATGTACAGTTACGGCACATAATCCTAAGTATTTAGTGTACACATGTTATATTTCACCTGTCCTTAGGTGACGTGGTAGTTTTTGTGAGGCCCCCTCTTTTGCATCCTGCCAGATACTGACCAAAAAAAGTGTATTTTATTATTCATGGGGACTCTGAAAGGTACGGATCATAAAATGAATCCAGCAAAATAATAGTGTCACATTCTTTATTGCAAGAGTCAAAGCCCAAGATCAAAGGCTCAGGAAAAAACAAAGTTTGACAAAAAAGAATCAGTTGGGAGTAAGGGTCACAGCCAAACAGGAACAAAAGAATAAAGAGCAGAAGAAAACATCTGCAAGCCTTGCTTGTGGGGAGGGAGAAGGAAGTAGGAAGAGGGAGGAACCTTTCCACATACTTGCCCTCAGAGGTTTGCATGCATTTGTGTACTCTACATTGTTTGAACCTGATTTATAAAATAGTTAAAATAGTTGCATTTCAGAGATAATGAACATCACAGATGACCTCTCCAGAGGGGTTTCCCTTCCCCTTTAGGGACAGGGGGAAGAGAGCTTTCTTGCCATAGAGGAACACAAAGAGTTTAGGAGTTTTAACCACCTAACTCACATAGCTTTTGTGGGATATGTTATAAATGTGCAGACCTGTGTGAGAAATTTTGTAAAAATATAGTCTTCTTATTCTACCCTGCTTCTCATCCCAATCTTTATGTGTGTCTCCACTAAACAGAGTGGGCAGGACTACAAAACAAAGACCCAGAGGCAGATTTGTGTTGAGTGAACAGAACTAGACTTGCTCTGACTCCTGGCAGACATTTGGAGTAATGAGTCCCAACCTGGGCAATGATTGAGCACTCACAGAGACAGCACAGAATTTACCTTATATTCTTCCTAACTGGCCATAATTTTCTTGGGATATTCTGAAGTAAGCCACTGCAAACCTAGGGAGGCTTTAATTTATACCTGTAGTCATTCTTGCAATCACCTTTCATTCCTGTGCCTTAAAGCAAGAGAGAGATATATACCTTCTGCCTAGTAAGTCAGTGGGAAAGTGTCAATAAAAGTGTTGTTTTCACAAAACTAGCTTCAGATTGCCAAAGCCAGCTTTCCTAAGCTTCCTCTACAGCCAATGCGCAAAATGCTGGTTAGGAGTGTCCTTTAGTATCTGCCTTTAGTATCTGAGGAAACTATCACTTTCCATTAATATGAAAGTTTCCTGAGCAGAAATATTCTTTGTATCACTATGGAATATTGCTGCTTCCTTATTTTGTCCTGTTTATTTCCTGCAGAAGGGGTTAGCAGCAGTAGATTGGTACGTCTCTGTGGACTAAGCATTGCATAACTCACCTTTGCACTCCGTAATGCATCAAGAAAACATCCTTTATATGTGTTCTCACAGACAAAGAGTTAGGATATACAGAAAATGTTTAGCAGGTGAAAACACAGTAGAAAATGGCATCCATGAAAGGGATAGTTCTCAGTACTCCCTCTTGCATGATTGATATGTTGTATATTTTGATAATTATAATATTTACTTGGATATATTTTTATTCAACTGCTCCTCAGGTAACTTCTCTTTATGACTCCTACTAAAATAGTGCAGTTTGCTCATTGAAGACCTGGTTCTGCAGTATTCTTACCTCTGTATATTTTCAGAGCAGTTTAATTTCTTGCTGAATGAGTTCTTTGCAATGTAAGTAACTGCTTCTAATGGTTACCAGTGCACTGCAAACAAAGGTGAGACAGTAAAACTGGAAGATTATTTTTCCAAGATGTGTCATTAAAATAAGAAAGAACTTTTCTCCAGTCTCTGACTCAGAATTATGAATCATCTTTTCCATCCAACACACCATAAGTGAGTATTAGATGTGACCATCAAAGTAAACCTGGAAGAGTAAATTCCCCTATCAAATTGGTGGGCACTTTTTTGTAAACTGGGACTGGTGAGCTCTTTTGAGAAACAATGAAAAAACATTCCACAGTGTGAAAGATTGACAAGTGAAACAAATTTGTCACGGGCAGTGGCAGATTTTTAATCACTTAAAATCTTCAGGTAGATGACTGCATGTTGGAGATAAAGACAGGGAGGTCACTCACTAATTACTGTGATGTGCAAAACTGGCTCAGTTTGGGGAAGACTAATTAAAATTTTGCAAGTTAAAATAGATTAGAATAGTGAGAAGGAAAAGCAAATATTAAACCAACTTTCTTCCCCACTCTCCTAGGCTCAGCTTTGCTCCTTCATTCCCAACTCCTCTACACACCCCAACAGTGTCACAGGGTGGGTGGGGACATGAGGGTCAATAGGTTCCTCTCTTCCAATCCTTTCCTATCATGCCTCCACCCTGTTCCAGTAGGGACTCTCTCCATGAGCTGCAGTTTTTTCAGTAACTTCACTGTGGGTCCTGCACAGATTGCAGTGGATACTTGCTCTGGTGTCTGGAGAACCTCCACACCCACACGCTCTTCTCTTCATCTGTTCCTGGTGTTTCCTCCACTTTTCCTCACTCTTTTTGTTACGTCCTCCTCTCTCTGCCCAGCAATTTTGCCTTTCCCTAAGTGTTTGCTCAGTGGCACAGCCATTTTCACTGATGGGCTCAGCTGTGCCCTGCAAGGGGTCCAGCACAAAGCAGACCCTGCCCTCACCACACAGCCCTCAACCCTCTGCAGCTCTGAGCTGCCAGCACCTGCATGTCTACACACAACACAGTTTTCAGTAAGAGGAAGGGGTAAAATCCAATGGCTGGTGCTTGAGTTTGACATCAAAATTTTATCTTTATTGATAATAGACACCAAGTGCTCTCATCAAAACAAGTTCCAGCTACCAATCAGTCACTGCTTCCACACAGAACTTGGAAGTAGTTGCACCACTGATAGAAGTCTCTTCAGAATCTGTAAAACAGAAAACATATTTTTACGGAAGACAAATTCAGAAATGGTGATTAGTTTCTGAAATTGGGTACAAAATCCTCTTTAAGCCTTGTAAATGTTGCAGTTTCATGTGGTTTTGTCTGATCAACACTTCACTGTAAATATCACTATCTTGAAAAAAAACACCGTTTCAATTTCTGCAGTTTAACATCTTTCATAAAACTTTCAGAAGTGAATTTTACAGCTTGTTTAAAATATACATGGAGAAATTAAAACACAAACATTTTATGATAGTTAAAATATTTGCTTGTATATTTGGACTATATCAACTACATATTGTATTATGCTGTCTTTGAATACTGAAATGTAAAAATGCAGCCTGGATATTCTTAATCATGGTAACATTGTTTTATAAGTATGGTAATAAATATTAAATCCTGTGTAATGCACATATGGAAGACATAGACTTTTTGAGATATGCAGGGTCATTTCTGCTTTGCAAATCATGCACCTTAAGAGAAACATCCCTTAGAATAGACAAAAGAGAAGAATTTGGGAGCAGTCAAGGATTTATGATAGACCCATATAGAAACCCTCTAAGATTTAGGGATCTAGCTGCCACTTTTTATGCAAGGTTACAGGATAAAGGTTACAACTTCAACACTCCATCTAAGATGATGCCTAACCCAAGAGGTACCTGTACCTTCAACTTTAAAGTATTCAAGGTGAGGAGAACTGTGTTTCTGAGCATATCCTTAAAGGCCACCTGCTCCCTGGGCTTCACCAACAGAAAGAATAGCTCATAGCTAAAACTTTTAGTCTTTTGCAAAAAGTGGATTTGAGTTTTCAGAGAATGTGAAAGCTTCACACAGGTAGGATTATCACTGAACTCTGCTTTTCATGACAGCAGGCTCAGTTTCTTCTTCTTCTGCTTGAAAAACTGTAAAAATTTTTATGTAAAAACTATCTTTGCAAGAAGCTGTCAGATATTTTAGGGAGATGTGCCCTTCTATTGCCTTCTACTGAAGCTTAAGAAATCACTATGCAAGGAGAGCAAATATAAGTGAGAATTGCTTTATCATTAATTAAGCAGACTGTCATCTAAAAAGGTCCCCATCCTGTTCCAGCAATATTTTCTAGATTCTTTCTTTAATTATTCATGAGAACAAAAACTGGAGTCTTATCCTGTAATACTTCATGTAGCAGAATTCCTTTTGATGGCCTTGAGCTAAATGATTACTCTCTCATGTCTTCTAATTATGCTTTCAGTATTAAAGAAAGGTTCTTCTACTTCAGATTCAGTCCTCTGTCAGGAGTGGAAAGACACTTCCTACCTCCTATGAACCAGGCAAAGTAAAACTCGTGGGGCAAACTCTTAAGAAAGAAGGAATAAAAATGGGTCAAGTATAGGGAGAATGGTTTCTAATTCTACATTGGAAAACATTATTTTTTATTATTTCTTTAAAAAGGTGGGAAGATAATACAGCTTTACATATCTGTAAGTCAGGAAATACGTGATGGCTGGGGACTTTACTTAAAATTAAAAAAAGAAAAAAAAAGTCATGACTTAAAACTAACAAAATCTGTTGTGTTCTGTGAAAAATGAAAAATCAATCTGTTCTATAGGAATAATATATATTAAAAAAAAAAGTGACCTGACAGCATATATTTCATATAGCTCTTCCCTTTCCATCAAATTGAGTATATAAATTTGTCTTTCATGTGCTGGTCAGTCAAAGAAAAAGCTGCATGTAAAGGAAGTCCTCATGAGATACTTCTGCAGTGGTGAAGGAAGCAAGTATTGTTTCCTCATGCCCCCTGAACTTTGCAGAAGAGCAGCTCATAAAAACCTAACCAGGTACAGACAGATGTCAGTTGCTTCTCCTCAAGGATTCACAGGAAAAAGTCTTATAACCTGTCATTAATTTGCTTCTACCAAGATTTTCCCACCAGCAATATATTTGCAACCAGACTTTGGTGCTAGTAAAAGCTAGATGCTGACAGCACTTCTGTAGTAAACACTGAATGCAAGAAGTGTCTGAGTATGAATCACATATGGGACAGTATCAGCAAGAACAAATCATGCACACACTTAAGTGGAAAAATATGCTGGCTGGCCAGTACACGAAAACTATATCGAGGCTGCAAGCAGAAAAAGGTGCTAGGCTGATGAAAAGAAGAATACAGCTGAGAAAGGAAATAGAATCAGTATAATGTTAAGGAAGACTAGTTTATGACAATTGGATAATTGAATAGATGGAAGATATCAAATGGGAAGTGAATATGTAACTTCTGTTCAGAATGAGAACTAAAAGTGATAAAACTGAGAGGAAGTCATAAATCTGTTGACCTGCAACAATTACTTTACAAAGTCGATTACACCAATCATTCTGCATAAAATTATGAACAGTTTCTGCTTTGACATTCAGGAAAATGAATGACATTAGACCATCTCTTGTACAAATCCATAACATCCTAGAAAACCAAGGAAGACAATTTAAAGAATTCATTTTTGAGTTAAATCATTGAATGGAAAAGCTCTAGTACTCTATCAGAACTATGTAAAAGGAACATTTAAATTGCCATGCAACAACCTTGTTAACTTTGATGAAGCAAAGACAATAGTTGACAGTCAACTTGCATATTAACAAAAGGAAAGCAGAGATGTTTAAAGCTCTGAAGAGTTAAGATGAGCTTGATTTTGCTTCTACATACTAGAGGAACATAACAGGATTATTTTATTTAAAAACAAAGAGCTCTAAATTCGAACTGGAAAGTAGCAGACACACTTAAAATAAGCATATTGAATGCCAAAGAGGAATGAAGGTGGAGAAATTAAAATAAATAAAATGTCTTCTGTAGCAAGCTATTGCAGTTTATAGAATTCTTCCCTCTGACATATTCCTAAGGATCCCCATCTGAATACTGATACACAGATTAAATGGAAAATAACCCTTTTTATCTTTTGGCTGTGGTTTCCAACAGAATCAGTAAGCTGAAGGACAATAGAAATGTGCTTACCCCATTAATTCACAGGGCCAAATCTAACAATACAATGTCACCTCTGCAAATATCCTAATGGATTTTCAGGCAGATCAAAACTGAAAGAGTGAATTTCAGGATGAATTAGTACTTTTAGAGAAATTTATAGACATTTCAGAATTCCTTTCACTAAGTGTCACCCAACTTGCATGTTTACTGCCTGATGCAAAAGTGGAGGGAGGGACAGATTTGTTCTTGTTTCATTTAAGGCAGATAATAAACCATGTTTTCTCCTCTTAAAAAGAGATAAATTTCTTCCCAAGGTAATAAAAATTCTCTGTGAACTTTGATCTTCCTCCTGAAGAGTGTAAACAGATGCATGCTTATAAAAATGTGAGTCAAGATAAATAAGGTGTACAGGAGGACTCAGTCACAAGTTCTTAGCTACAATCTTTCCCTTTTTCAGTAAATTGTATATTTTCACTGTAAGTTTACTGGGTTCAGGGCCTAAGGTCCTACTTTACACCTCTGTATATCAGAGTGGAAAAGTGATTTAAAAAACTACAGAAATTAACATCAGAATTGGGTCCCTCATTTCTATATTTGACTCAGAAACACCTAGTACACAGAGGGAGAGATGCATGGATAAAGAATAACAGCTATAAGAAATAAGCATGTAGACTTTCCTCTTTTCTCAAGCCAATAACAGAAGACCTTGAGAACTTGACCTAATGAAGAATGCTGCATAAATCTGCTAGACAGCTATGAATATATGTAATATAGTGCCTTTTAAGGACTCGGGAAATTCTTTTCATTGTTCTGACCTCAAGAGGGTCAGTGTTGATATCTCCTGGCATTGGAAGCATAGACTGGTAAAGAAACAAGACTGTTGTCTTGATTTTTGAACACTAAAGAGTTTCTCTGATGAAGCAGGCAAGATTTGAATAGTATAGATTTCTCCTGATCTAAAATATGTTCCTATCTCTTGGCTATTCATATAAGACTCATAAATGATGAAGGCTCCATGCTTTCTGAAAGCTTTGGGAAATTTAATGGCTTGAAGGACCCCACATATAGTCTATTAGATTTCCAAGTATGAGAAGAAAGAGCTCCTCACAGTCATCAATGCTAAGTATGATTTCTAAAGCAGTATCAACAAAATGTGTAATAAACCATTATCACTTATACAAGCTTATTACTGTAGACTTTGAGGAAGTAGTAGCTGCATCTTTTTTGTTTGCATAGATGCCGTAGGAAAAGTGAACCTAAGAAAACTGAGTATTTTGGTTAGTTACCTTTTGTAAATGTTTCATGATTCTCTTTTTGGAGGCAGAGAGGAGATTATAAGACTGTCAGCTCTGCTAACTTGACTAAGATTGATATAAATGGGGAGGTTTTCATCACTGCAATGTAAGAAAAACATGAAGTTATTAAAGAGCATCCAAAGGAGGACAATGAAGATAGTGAAGGGCCTTGAGGGGAAGCTGTATGAGGAGCAGCTGAGGGCACTTGGTGTGTTCAGCCTGGAGAAGGAGAGTCTGAGGGGAGTCCTCATTGCAGTTACATCTTCCTTGTGAGGGGAAGAGGAGGGGCAGGCATTGATCTCTTCTCTGTGATGACCGGTGACAGGACCTGAAGAAATAGCCTGAAGCTGAGTCAGGGGAGATTAAGATGTTAGTGAAAAGCTCTCCATCCAGAGCGTGGCTGGGCACTGGAACTGGCTCCCCAGGGAAGTAGTCAGAGCACCAAGCCTGATGGAGTTCAAGAAGCATCTCAGGCACATGCTGTGAACTTTTTGGGCTGTCCTGTGCAGGGCTGAGTTGGACTCAATGATCCTTGTGAATCTTTTCCAACTCAGCATATCTGTGATTCTCTATGTCCTAGAAGTCATAGTAAAATCTTAGCTTGCATGTCTAGTGAGTCTTTTCTCCACTACCATACTACCCCTTG
>VXAU01005263.1:13892-32702 GCA_013399695.1 Formicarius rufipectus | reverse complement strand
AAAAAAAAGAAAAAAAAGATATTAGCCATTGTGCTTCTGTTTCCACTGAAACGTCTCTCACTTAAAAAGCATATGCAGCACAGACTTGGGAGGAGGGAGTTAAACTGCAGTCCTACCTGCTGACTGAGACCACTTTGTAGCAAATTGTTCACTCTTTATGTTCTTTTCCCAACACTGGAAATAAAATAGACACATGCTTTTGTTATTCTATTAGTGTTCTGATAAGTAGATGACATTCAATTTCAGAATGCGCACTCTCACCCACATGGATGGTACTCAAACAACTATGATAATGGCAAATTGAATTATAAATACATATTATACGTATTTGATACACATGCTAAACTTGAAATGGAGATTTAATTTGGGTAGTGATCAGCAACTTTTGCCAAGAATGAGAAAGCAAAGTGGGTGTACATATTTCCATACAGCCTCTAGGGAGGGAAGTAACCCTATGCTATCCCAGTGTTTCTAGGTACATCTGTGATATCTCTCAGCACTCTATATTTCAGGAAGTCAGCCTGTTTGTGAAGTTATTGTAAGGTAGCAGCGGGCATAAGTAAAACACTGTTAATATAGTACTTGGCCAAAAGTAGCCTCCCCTGTAGGAGTTTGTTTATAAATTGCTTTGGTCCACTTGACAAGGTCAAATCCATTCTCTTAATGATGAATCTCATCTGTTCTGGTGCAGAAAGAAATGTTTTCTTTCACTTCTACGTGTGGTAAGAGCTCATTCATCTCTGTATGTTCTAAAGGGAAATCTAGCTACATCAGAGAGAGAAGGAGTATTCAGAGGGCAACTGATGGCCAGGAAGATATATTGAATTCACTTTCCTGGGACAGACATTCAAATGGTAACAAGTGATAGAAAACAGCTCTATATTTCAGCATGATGTGTGTTCTCTCTCTTATGATTAAACCCCCTGTGGGCCATCTGCATTTAATGGGTTAGAACTACTTTGTAGCTGCAGCTTTTTCCTTCCATGGCTCTTATTTATTTGAGAGGAGACCAAACTGCACTCTTAAAAGTGCAGCATGTAGGAAACACTGCCAAAAGAATGAGAACAAAAAGGGAAATTTATGGGCCAATGTTGTTTTAAGCATTTAACAGTATAAATAGAAAGTGTAGATAAATGTGGACATGTGAGTGACTCTGTTTATCTTAGTTATATTATTTGCCTAAATTCCAGAAGATAATTAGTCCAATTATTTTACAGATGGGTTAATGCTCTGTTCTGGACTAGCAATTTAGCATATGCATAAAACCGTTTTCACACCAAAGTTAACGCTACTCCTCAGAAAGGTCCCCCTAAAAAAGTAAAAGCATTGGTCAGTCCATTCTTCTTTCTGAGTCATTTAAAAAATGTTTAAAAAAATCAGACACAAATATAGAAACTGTTGTAGTAAAATATATGTAGATTGCTGATTTTAAAAAATTCAGTGTTTTAAAAATAGTTGAATGGACTACCTTAGAACAAAACATTTATATAAACTAAGTAATGTTGTTTCAGGGTGATTTGACTTAGTAGTAAATCTATTATGTGTTTATTAGGGATCATATTCTACTCTCAAGTGAGGTCATTGGCAAGATTCCCATTAACTTCAATTAGGATTTGATCATAAGGAGATTTTTGAGTAAAGAAAATTTCATCCCTCCTTGCCAACACTGAATTTTTTGGCTCTAAATATTCAATAAACTCTCAGCCAATGAGTGTATTTTCTTCTTTTCTCATTGTATATACTAGTTAAGCATTTGCTAAATAATACTCACTAACTCTGATCTCTATTCCAGACCCTTTTCTGAAAGGGCTCCAAAATAATTTAGTATTTTATTTACCCTATGTGTTCAAATGACATCTGACAGATTTTTCCATATATAAATATGTATTTCATTATACATTAAAATGTTTATAACAAGTAATGAGAGAAATCATTCTTAGTACATTATAAGCTGAGTTGTTCCCCTAATATCCCTTTGAAAGAAAAATGCAATTAACATGTTTTGTGTTGTCATTTTCTGTTAAAGAGCTCAGTTTTTTCCATTTTTATGATTAAAAAAAAAATCATTTGAGTAGATACACCTGAATAAATACAGTCTTACAAAGATTCAGATACTTCTGTTTTTGAAAATGCTGTTTAACACAGCTTTTATTTTAACTGTACCCTTCTCAGATAGGCAAAAATATTATGAAAGGGTTAACTAGGACTTTTTTCTACCTACAAGCAGCTTGTTATTGATAATCAGACTGTATTTAACTAAAACCAAGCAAACTAAAGTTTTGCTTTCAAAAAACAAAACAAAACAAACAAAAAAACCCACAAAAAAACACACAAAAAAAACCAAAACCAAACAAACAAAAACCCAAAAAAAACTCTACCACCAACAAATACCCACCCCAAACTTTTATCCAACTTACTCATCTCTCTCCATACCAATAAATTATTCTTTCACAATAATGGTATCAAAATCTAATCTTTTGCAACTACTGGATTATAGCAGAAGACTTTGCCCTGCTCTAATGACCAGGAGACTAAAATAAACCATAATTGGTGCTCCTATATGGATATTCTCACAGGAGTACAAAGCAGGGAGGCTCAGGCCCATTTAAATTATTTTTCATAATTAAAGAATGCAGAAACCATCATTGCCTTGGCTTCTGAGAGATGAAATAGCCAGCTGTTAGCCTATGTAGGGTTGCTATAGTTAGAACGCAGAAAAGCACTCCTGTGAGTGCTTGTGAGCCATCGACTTCCAGTCTATACACCAGTTAAAAATTATTTTTGACCTGATTCTATAACCTACCTTTTTTGAAATGCTTTCCATCCTAACATCAATTACTTTAACCAGTGTTATTTCCTATACATTGATGTATTTATTAGTCTCATCTACTGCTTAATCCTGTGGGAATAATCACTATTATGATGGGGGACAGCACAAGTAAAGCTGAAGTTCTGAGCTGTTGAGAGTGAGGCTTCACAAGTATAAGGGCTCAAAATCCCTTACTCTTTGAGAACTTAGTGGACTTTGAAGACTCACCTATTTGTTTGGGGGGGTTTTTTCTTATATTGAAAAATCACTGACAACTTGTGTGGACTGTGCTTCAAGAGATTTGTGAGGAACTGCGTAATTTTTATGTTACTATTTAAAATAAAGTAACAATAAGGCAAATATCTCAAATGCCTCTTATGTGATAGTGCGATATGTTCCTTCATGTGAGGCTTATTGAGTTTGTGGTGCAAAGGAGAATGGCCATGTTTCAGGAATGTGGTAGACTGCTCCAGCCACCACTGCCAGTGGCAGTCACACACCTACTAACCCTGCCTCTTCAAGACTTACTGTTTAGTTTCTTTATATCCCTCCTCAAATCCATACTGGAAAGATGGCAGTACAATAAATCTTAGGTTGCCAGGTCCTGGAGAACTTCAGGTGGAGGGATTTAGGCAAGAGAGGGAAGGGAGGAGTGCATGAGATTTAGGATTCCCCCTTACTCCAGCACTGCATCCTGACTCTCCTCCCAGAAGATTATACTGCTGTCCCCAGCCATCATACTCCCATATTCACAGCACATTCCTTCATCATTTTTATTCCAGCCAAATCTAAAAAAATCACTGCAGAAGAATAAGAAGGGTATATTCTGGAAATAAGATGAGTGGGCCACTAGTTAGTTGGGTATGAAGGTGCTAGGGGAATGTTCTGGTTTTGGGTGGGGTAGAGCTAATAGTCTTCACAGTGGTTAGTATAGGGGGGACTATATTTGGATTTGTGCTGTACATAGAGTTGATAATAGATTTTTCTTTCATTGTTGCTGATCTGTGTCATCATGGCACAGAACTTTGGGGTGCATGGGAGGTTGACAAGAGACACAGCTGGTACAGATGACTGAAACTGACCAAAGGGATATTCCAAATCATATGACATTATATTTAGTATATAAAGCTGGGGGGAATAAGAGGGAATGTTTGAAGCCAAGGTGTTTTGTCTTCCCAAATCATCATTACATGTGATGCGAACCCGCTGTCCTGGAGGTGGCTGTACAGCTGCCTGCCCATGGGAAGCAGTGAGTTAATTCTTGTTTTGCTCTGCTTACATGTGAAACTTTTGCTTTCCCTGTTAAACTGTCTGTATCTCAACCCATGAGTTTTCCAGATTTACACTTCCAAATCTCACCCCGATCCTACTGGTAGGGGGTTGACTGAATGGCAACATGGGACTTGGTGGTTGGCAGGGGTTAAACCATAACAGGGGGAAGATATGAGTGCCTTGTCACAGAAAGAACTTCCACTGGAAACATTTTGAAACTGAGAAGTATATGTGTTTTTAATGAGTTCAAACTGTGATCAGCCTGATTTAGCTCTGAGTTCTAAATAGCTCTGGTGTTTTAAAAAATTGTCAATAGAACATTAATTAATCTGCATCATTTTGAGAAAAAAAAAAAAGAATATTTTATTCTTTGCAAACAAAATAATTTGATCCCGTCATGCTAAATGATCTCACTATTAAATGCACAATATTGGTTATGTTTGTTAAATTATAGACTTCAGGGCCTTTCCATAAAGTTCACTATCAGAATAAAATGCCTTTAACATATTGAACTGGATTTTTTCTGCACTTCACAGTGTAAAATATTATGACAGTAGAGAAGTGAAGTGAGAAATATAGCTCATTTCCACTTATTCTCAGCAACAAAAGATGCTTTCATTGATATGTTCCTGTGGTATGTAATACTACTGATTAAACTCTAGGTAAAAATCATTTTTGTCAAATTTTTCTGACCATCTATTTCATAAGAAGGCTGGGTCTTTAGCTGCTATATGCAATGTTGTCTGTCACTTGCTTATGTGTCTAAAAATCATAATATAAATAAATTTAATTTCATAGATAAATTTGTATTTGTTCAAAGGCAGGCTTAAGTTTTTCAAACTGTTGAGGAATCAATAATAGGAGAAAAAACAGCACAGTGCTATGTCATGACAAATTCTTCACAGCAATAATTAAACAATATTTCTCTCTCTCTTTTAACCGGATAGGGACTCTTTGCCCAAAAGTTCTATAAATTTACTTCTCAGCATAGCATGATGATCACATATCTCAAACATTAGTTAAAGTACTTGGCAGGAAGACTATGTAAATCACCTCCTTTTGTTTTTAGTCCATTTTCCACATGTTCAAAAAGCAGTGAAAATATTACTTACTCATGTTAAGAGATCCTTAAGTGAATAAAATCAAAGCACAAGAACAAAGTCCTGTCAGATGTGCGAGTATAATCCAGTGGAAAACAAAATCATTTACCTTGAATAGAAACTTGCTGAAATTATTTGCATTTACCAAAATGTCTCTTTTCTAGATTTTTTTTTATGAAAAAAAGAACACTACAAATAGCCTTGTTGAGTCTGTTTGCACTACTTGTGGAATAATGGGCTACTCATCTTGGTTAAAATATCTGAATCTGGCCCTAAGCCAACGTGGGCCAGATTCTGCTGAATAGTACCTTAAGCTGGGCCTGATTATGAACCGATTACTCAAGTTGTGCTGAGTGGCACTTTTTTTTTTTTTTTATGAATGGGTCCATTGTGAATAAATATTTATAAGTGATTCACAATTTGGCCTATGTGAGTAGTCTCACTCCCATCAATGCAACTACTCACAGAGTAAAGCACTACTAAATAAAAGTGGCAGAATGTGACCCTGTTGTAGTATTTGACATCTAACACGAAGATACTTTTTCATTAGCTAAATGAAACGCTGTAAGCAACAGGCTATCATTCATTCTTTGAGACAAGGCTGATGCAAGAGCATGACAACTTTAATGTAGGCCTGCAACTTATCACACCTCAGGTTTAATGAGGGGTTGAATACCTGTTTATTTAATGCATAAAATCATGCTAGCAACATGTAACAAATAATTTCCATTGCTAGATTTGAGGATGAAGAATTATTAAAATAGCTTCTCTTTCATTTAATTAAAATCAGCAGGAAGACGGCATGGTCTTTCATTTTCCCCTTTGATTTTGGAGGCTTCAGGCATCTAATACTGTTGCAATATTTTGAAAATGGATTTTTTTTTCCCCCCAGGTAATTTGTCAGTGCAATAAATGCTTAAAGAACTTCTAGATTTCATCTTGACAATTGTACAAATTATTTTGGGGAAATTTCAGAAGACAACAAAGGCAAATTCGGCTGTGATAATAAATTAGTAAATCAAAAAAAGCAACAATGAAAGTAGCTAAAAAGCAAACCATTTGCTTATTTATCCCCCAGTGAGGCTCTAAAAAAAAATTAACTGGAAATCACTTTGGCCTGTTTTAAATGATATACCATAAAAAATGAATATGTGGAAACTGTCTCTACCTGTACCAACTAAATTCTTTTTTATATTTTTGAGTTTGGTTGTTTTGATTTTTTTTTCTGTAAGTTATAAGGCTGATTTTACTGCAGTCTAAACAGACTATAGAAAAAGGGAAAGTATACCTTCTAGCCAGAATACTCTTTTCCAGTTTCTTTGCTAAAGCTGAAGCTAATTTTTAGAAGGAGAGTCAAACCAGTAAACTACAAATTGGAGAATACGCATATGTTAAACTTTGAGTTTATCACTAGCAGCAAATAGGACAACCTTCTTTTCATCTGTGTAAAAATTTTTTTCAACTGATCCTGATTGTTTCAAAGTTAAGTTTGTTTATTTCTCTGATAGGCTGCCTAATGGATCCATTCCTATTTTTGTTCCTCCTTAAGTGGGAGCAGAGCAAATTTGGGGGTTCCCACGTGTTTGTGTTTGTGAGTACTGGTAGTTTTGCAATTGCTGTGATAAAATGTGCTTCCTAGATGTTCCTTTCTTCCCCCATCCTCCCTCTGTTACTAACTAATGGCCAGAGAGAAAAGCAAGAAAGAGCAGGGGGTGCCCAGAGAGTTGTATCCTGTTCTAATCACAGCCATGCAAGTCCTTCTTTATTTCAATTAATTTGCTTTGCCTTTATGAACCTGAGAGACTGGCTGTTGCTTTCAAAGGGGCTGACATTTCACTCATCTGAAGGAGCTTGGAATGTGACAGGGGAAAGGGAGGAGAAGTAAATCAAAGCAGATAGCAATTCTCCAGATGTAAAGTATTTTTCTTCTCCTCTATTTTTTTTTCCACCAGAAATGTCAGAAAGTCTGCTGACATTTTAATTCCTTTGTGATAGCTTGAGACCTGAGAGCCAAATCCTCCTGCCATTGCAGTGGAAAAGATTTTTCCTATATATTTTAAAGGTAGCAAACCAGTTTTGTACTCTGGAAAACAAGTAGAGAAAGTTGTCAACAAACTGTAACTGAAACTAAATGAAATGTATTCTTATAACATCTTAAGGTCAGTTACAAACTGAAGCTGGCAAACCCTGTTAGACTCTTTTCATTTCAACTTGACTATAGAGTAGCAAAACCCTGTAAGACACACTGTACTAGAAATAAGACTTCACTGTTGTGAGGTTTTTTTGTTTTTATTTTTGAATCACCATTCTCCACTCCTTCAGGACAGTGTGATTATATTGTAGGTAACCCTTCTCCAACCCAATAAATAAATAAATAAGTTTGGACAATGACTTCATCTGGGCTTGGTATCCAGAAGCTCTTCCACAGTATTTGCGTTGCAATCAGGAATCTGCACAAAGAGAGTTGCAAGAGACTTCGGCTATTTCCAGATTAGAAATTGAAAGGTATGACCAACAAATGAAATGTTGCAAGGACACCATCTAAAAGACACACCACAAGCAACTTGGGGAGCTGGTGGCCTGAGAAAAGTGACCTCTATGTCTTCTTTCCTTAGTACACATGTAATTCAAGATTATTCCTTATAATCATTCCATTTCCGACTGAGAAGCCACTCCTACCTCCCACTTCCAACTGTTACCCAATAGTTTTCTTTCTTTGTGCAGCAGAGCAAGCCAGCAATCACAATATGTGCAAAACATACAATTCACACAAGCCCTTGCAACATGAAGACAATTGCAGGCATTGTTTCAGCATGCAAGCACTGAACAATAAATAACTATATCTACAAGTAACATAATAAGAATGGGACAGTTTGAACTACTTATAAATACAAGGAGGAACGGGAACAAGGAGCATTTGGGGGATGTAATTTTTGTTACCCACTGTTGCAAAAACATTTCGCCATAGAACTGTTCCTTAAGAAGCAGGTCACTTACTGCACACAGGACAATGCAACACAGGGTTTAAGAGATGCTGTAGGCACTGCCCACAGACAAGCACGCTCCAGTCAGCAGAGTTCAGCAGCAATACTGCTGTATCTTCATTCCAGCAGCATCTTGCTGTTTCAGACCTGGCCTGCTTCCTGTGTAAATGGTACTAGCACTTCAAACCACCACAGAGAGCTGGCAACCAGGCCAAATTTCACATAAAAACTATGGAGCCCATGGAAATAGAGTGCTGTGTAGTGCACAGCTCAGAGAAGATCTGTCTCTTCTTCTTCATCTTTGACAGACTGATTAATATAAGCATTAATCCACAATTATTAACACAAGGACCAGATCACACATTTGTCCATTCATATTTAAACCATGTGTTGAAGCACCAAAGACAAGTGGTTTTTTCTCCCATTACTTCATGTCTAGGTTGGATACTTTACAAGCTGCAGAGGTTTTTCTTCAAATGCAAGAGCTGCTGAAAGATTTTTCTTCATTAAAACCACTTCTCAAGATCTGAGGTTCCAATTTTCTTCTCCAAATAAAGAAAACTAAAAGCATGGGAAGAGGCAGGGGAGAAGAAGAAAGAAATTACTTTAAGGGTTTTGCTGCGACAATGTACTGTTAAGTTTTTGTTAGACGTCAAAAAAAACAAATCTAAAAGCTTAGGATACAATCCAGTTGATAGGTTTCCCGCCCAGGCCCAAATCTTCGCAATACCCAACTACTGGTAAGTCAAGAACATAATTCTTTAGGGTCAGATTCAGACTTTATTATTCTACTAGCCTTACTCTGCAAGCCATACTATTAACTCCAGAAAGACTGTTTTATTCTTTGGGTAAAAATGTAGTCACTTGAAACCTAAATCAAACTGGCCCAACACAGTACAATGTGATGGGCTCTGCATTCTGCACACTTCAACATTTTTATGTTCCGCCAAAACCTTAAAGGCTTGTGGATTTGTTTTAAGCAGACATAACCCTTTTAAAGTTCTCCACAACAATCCACAGAAACACTTAGTGCAATAGTTTTTTCTATCTGTGGGCCAAACAAACCTGGTTGGTGTAAAGCTGAAGGGAAGGTGAGGGTGTCTCACTCCAATATCTCCATTCACCTTAAATTCTGACTTGAATTTATTTACAATACAGAAAGGGCCATACAATTCCCTTGCTTAAAACATATCTACTATTCATTAGAGCAGAATTCTGACTAATTTCTTTTAACATAGTAATGTAATATGCATTAGTAACTCCATCCTAGTGTACTTAATGAAATTGATTATTCAATATGAAACTCAGCCTTTGGATGCTGAGATTGCTCTTTCACTGTGAAGCTGTATCAAAATGCCAGCTTCCAAACCATCATCAGTACATCACAGTAATTTTTGACAGCACTGCTAGAATTTTAGGAAGCAAGTCCTACTTCATTACAATGTAAATGAGCTCCAGTGTACTCACAGATCCTTTGAACACACCAGTCTCTCAGGCTGTTGTGTCTAAGAACAACAGAGCACACTCACAGGAAATAACACAGCCTACATAACAGCCCAGGAGCATCAAGTGTTTTTGCAACTGTGGGCTATTTTTCTTGTCTAAAAAGGTCTCCACACTTTAGTGTTGATTAGTCTTTTCTAGACATTCCTCAGTGTAGCATGCAACTCTTCCCACTGAAACAGATTATCAACATTGAAGTAAAAACAGTATTCCTTGTCATATAATGACCTTTAAAAAATTATAAACAATTCCAAAACAAAGGAGAAAAAAACTGTACTCAAAACTCCCAAGTTTGAGGAACAAGATAAAGCAGACTGAAGTCTTCCTAAATGCTGTCAGATTGGGGCCACACAGCACCATGAAAACAGGGAGTAATCAGAAGTAATTTCCTTTTTGTCCCTCCCACCCACTGATGAAGCAGCAGGAGTCAGTAGGAAAAAAAACAACCTCCTTGGTGGATGAGCACACAGCATTGGAGAGATTTCAGTCTGTGGCTATATTCAGACAATTATTTTGTGCGCTAGTTAAGCCAGTTATCTTGTGTGTTAGTGAAGCCAGAAAACTGGCTCTTAACAAGATTCAGCAGAGTAAGGAAAGGCTTTTTGCACCGTTATATCCCAAGAACTCTTTTTCAAAATAAAACACTCCATCTCATGGACTATAAACTTCAGAACAATTAAGTCAGTCTCAGAAGAGTAAGTCAATATTTCTCTTGGCACAGAGTGGAGTCCAAGCATTCAATACTGCTGCTCTGATAACACAGAGAACTGCATAAAGTCAGTAATAATACAAATTAACTGAAGACATCAAGCCATTGTTCCCAGCTAGGCAGGAAGCTGCCACACAGAAATCAGGGCTTCCATTTGCTGGCTGTCAGGGGGCAATTACTGCCAGTCCCCAGGACCTGGTAAGTCTCAAGGGTTTGCCCTGTTTTCCCATGAGAAGTCTGGGGAAAAACAAAACAAGGAGAGGAGAGAAGAAAGGGTAGTGTCTTCAAGGCAAACATGACTTGAGACAAAAGCAGCTGATGGCACAACACAGCCAAATTTCACAATAGACTTTCAAGCTGAGCTGCTGCTTTGCATGGGCCCAATCTTGTATTCTTTGATTAAGTAAAGCTCCCAGTCAACTGAAAGACAACTACAAGGTGAATCCTCAATGTACCACAGACCATGCAACTTCATGACTAACCTACATTTCTTGGCATATGCTTGTATCTATACTGCTTTGAAGACTTTTGGGGTTTGTATGTACTGTAAGAGTCAGGTAAATGTCTACTGCTGGAAAAACAAAAAAAGAGCCCTAAACCCTCAATCATCTGTCCCAAGCAGAAAAATCCAGAAAAGTCTTTATATGCAAGCTTTTTTTCCTATTTCCTGGAGAACCTCTGTCAGTCTGAACTTTTAAGTAAAACAGAGGCACATGCATAGCTTGTTTAATTAATTCAGCTGTATTTATTTGCCTGATAACCTGCCTGCCTTCATTGGTGCAATATACACTGTTCAAATCCAAAAAGAAATTACCATTCACAGGGCATTGATTACTTAGGATTGAGCACATCACTATAATTATTTGACTGGTGGTAACTGATTTTGTATGAAAGCCTCAAGGGGAGAGTGGGGCATAAAAGAAATGCAACAATGCAAATGAGCATCTGTCATACTTGTTGCAAAATACAGATTAATAGTGAAAATCTTCTCTGCTCCTCCTAAAAATAAGAAATGCAAAACAACCAAAAAGCCAAGACCATTTTCAGACTAGCTTGTGAAAAGATACACTGCTGAAGTTGCATCTGCTAAGAGCTTAGCCCATTATATGTAATTAAATTGTTTGGGAACAGTGCGCACTATAGACTGGTAATTATTTTAGCCAGTATTAATTATAAGTCTTCCTGACACTATGTCTAGTTAAATATATATGGCCATAAGTATTTTGAAAAACTCTGTATTTTAAAACGTAAAATGGAACAAACACAACCTTAGTCCATGCAGATGCAACCATGCTGTCTATGTGAGACTAAAAATTATGCCTGAACTGTCTGTAAAAACCTCATGAGACAGCAGTTTTCCCAAGGACTGTCTGCCTGGAAATTCGAGTGAATTCACAGTCAGGCTTCAAATCAGAATCTCTTCTGCATAGTGTTACTGGGTACAGAGTGACCTAACCCCTTTCTTAAGGAAAAAAAGCACTGAACCTTCATTTAGCATGCATTTAGTATTTAAAAGCACAGCAGGAGCCAATTTCCAAAAGATTATCTGCATTTCCCTACATTGCTCAGTCTTGTACACCTAAACTATTCAGGAAAAGGCTTTGCAAAAAGAAGTGGGTGCAAGATATATGGCAAACTACTTCCAGCATCTACCTTTGTCACAGAAATGATGCCTGGCTTACAACAGCCCATGAATGGATATTTGCCAGTTGCTCCAGCTGTAAAATTGGATGGAATGATAATATCCACCTCTATTCAGAGCTGCTGCTGAAAAGCATTATTACAATGAAATTCTAAGGTGCTATTTCTTACCTGATAACTTGTAATTGCAGCATACACACAATTAGGAGGGGAGGTGCTTCCATGTGCTGACAAATGCTGTGGGAATTAATGAATAGGGCACAGTTGTTATGCTGTTCCATACATCTAATGTGGGATCATAGCAGTCCAGTGTTTTGCACCTCTGAATGCCAAAGTAGCCTCCAACCACATACAACTTGTTTCCAGATGCCACTGCATGGCAGCTCATTCGCTTAGCTGTCACATCTCCCACCTTAGTCCACTGGTATGCCTCACTGTTGAATTTGTAAGCAGAGCATGCAGAGAATTCGGTATCTCCACCCATAATAAAAATCTGGTTACCCAGAACAGCTGCAGCTGTGTAGCGCCAGGGCTGGGGGCAGGTGGCTGGTACTGTCCATCTGTTTTCACACTGATCATAGCACTGAACTTTGGGCAGCTTGTCATGGCTAACACTGGTACCTCCAAATGCAAACAGCTTAAGCTTTGCACTGACTACAGCTGCATTGCTAACTCCCTCTCTCAGTGGGGCAACCATGGTCCATTTGTTGGTTACGGGGTCATATTGCTCTACTTGCTTTAAAGATACTGAAGGGGAAGCTGGAAGGCAACCAGTTGCTGCAGTGTGTCCTCCTACTACATATAAACAGTGCTTAAGTTCAGCAGAGCCGTGCCCAAATCTAGCTACCAACATGGGAGCAGCCTTCGACCACTCCTCGTGAAGGGTGTCATATACCCACACATCTTTGGAGACTCCATTTTCTGATCCTCGCCCCCCAGTGATATACACTTTGCAGCCTATGGCACAGGCACTGAACTCTTTTCGTGGACTGGGTATGTCAGCCTTTGGAATGATCTCCTTTGCCTTTTGATCCACTAGGTACAGCTTGTCACACATAAAGGTCTGGCCACCCAAAAGAAAAAGTGAATGGCCAGTTTTACGGGGTCTGGCACACAAGCTAGTGACCACTCCATCATTCTGTAAGATCTTTAACTTGCATCTTATTGATTCTTCTACAATCTCCTTGCTTTTCCTTTGTTTAGTGATAAGTTCTTCCATAGCCACATTCTCCATAAGGTATATGGCTGGCAAGAGGGCCAGTCTCACCGTCTGCAACAGCTCTGGTAGGTAACAGTGACGCTTACTCAGGTTGTAGTTGACCCAGTTGAGAGCTGACTCATATACCAGCCTTTCATCTTCAGTTTCTAATTCTTCACTGGAAAGGAGCTGCACTACCATATCTTTTGGCAGTTGGAGGAAGTCTTCACTTTTACTGATACTCTGGAAGTTGCTAAGGCACATCCTCCAAGAGAGCTCATACAGCTTGGTACACTGGTGAGCATCCGACAGCAGCAGCATACCAAGACAGTTGGTGGGGTGAAGGTTTTTCTCCAGAAATTCTGCACAAGCATCCCGAATGTCCTGAAACTCTAGCATGTCACCAGCCTCCAGCAGTGACTCTGCATTCTCCTCATTAATGATAACCCTGGAGGAATATGCATAGTCCAGAAGAAGCTCCAAGACTTCTGGGTGAATCGAATTATGAAAGTTGACCTCACTGTCCTGGCTCTCTTTCAGTCCTCCGCTGAACATTGCTTCAAAATAGCGGCTACAAGCAGCTAGAACTGCTCTGTGGCAGGGGAACGACCTGTTTCCAGCATGAAGAAGCACATCTGTAAAGAGACGCTGCTGGCGCAGAAGGTTCAGGTGAGTAAGGACACTATCAGCATAGGATGACTTGTGGAACAAGTATATGTTTATGGAGCCAGTACTGGCTCTAGACTTGCGATTTTCATGCATGCTGACTGACATTTTCTTTCACACCTATAAACAAAGAAAAAATTCGTAAGATAAATAAGAGTTAAATTCATTATTACTTTTACATATCAGAAAGTGCATCTGTTCTTCACTATAAGACGGGGGAGAAAAAGCCTTCATTCAAAACTGAGTGGATAGAGAATTACATCTACTTTTGGCATGTGTTTATTTTTTTGTAAGATGAGATTCATAAATGACATAGTCTAAATTTGTTGCCTAAGAGCAGGTTTATCTTGTGAAACCTGATCTCCAACTTTCATAGCAATACAGTAAGCAAGTGAGAGAAAGAAAAGGAACCAGGACTGATTTTCTCACCCTTCCCCAATCTAGACCAGCTGATTCATTTCATACATACACATGCACATGCTTGAAACATTCTCCTGTACTGAATCATAGCAGGAAGAGCTACCAGACAGAATACCTAAGGAATGTCAAAAGCTGAGCAGAGAACAAAAACCTACTAATCCCATTAGGGAGCTTCCCTTTGGTATGACGACTCCATATGCAACAGCACAGAATGAAAAATAATAAAAAAATAAATAAATAAAACCAATCCTGCTTTAAAACAAAGAACTAGTATCAACGAAATTTAGACTTGCATAACCATAAAAAAGCATGACAAATTTTATGTATTCCATCTTGAACTCCGCCAGTGGCTGCCTGCTACAGTGACACAGCATATACATAGGCAGAGTCAACAGAAAACCATGTTTTGACTACCAGCTGAAATCACTGAGACATTGCCTCTGAAGTCACTAGGAGAGTCAAGTACTCAGAGCACAAGCCATTAGTTCATTTTGAGGTTTGAAGGAGGTATAAAACAGAAGACATATCCTATCCTTCTCTATTCCTAACAAACACCACACTGTTTAGTTCCTAGTTAGAGGTGAATGTTACTGTTACCTAACATGATATGTAGGTCTACATATCAATACGACAGCATGTTCCCAAACCTAACTAAGAATCAAGCCAAAATGGAGTATAGAGAAAGGGAAGAATACTGGCAGCCATGTAAAGTTAATGGCCAAAAGGCCACAGTGTAAATAATAGGAGATGAAGCAGAGTCCAGTGCAAACTGTGACTGATCACTACTGTGATAATCTCACTTCTCTCTCTTGAAACTGCAGAGAAAGTTCAGAAAGATACAACAACCAAACTTGACTAATTACCATTACACCTGCATGCCCAGAGTCCCTTTTACTGTACCTTCAAAGAGAGAACTAGGCAAAAGTCTATGTGGAAAGCGCGCAATGCTCAAAGTCAGAGCATGGCCAAGGGCCGCTTGTGAAGGTTTTTAATGTGGATATAGTATCCAAACTATATCACTCTCACACAGACATTTTTATATTACTGAGCACCTTTAAGTAGCACAGAACTGTAGAATTCCATTCCCACATTTCATGCTTCAGGATGATACATTGAGCTTTTCAATCATCAAAAAAAGCATTTTTAATACATATTTTTGTAGATTCATATGACCAGAAACATCAACAAAATCAAAACCACATGTGATTAACTTGAGCAGCAGACTCCACTTCAGAACAAGCAATCTGTGAATATGGAATATGCAACACCTGCAGATTAACTGCAGCATAGCCAGTACCATCCTCCTTGCTACCTGTGCTAATATTCAGAATAATGGATTCGTCATGTTGAACAGCAAGTTTGTGATACACCTTTCACTTCAGTTATAGCAAAAAAAAATCCCACAAAACCAACACAAATTAAGGATTAAAGACATGCCATACTGTAAAACTACCATAGCCCATTTCCTTTCATCTGAAACATATTTTGCCCGATGAAACTCAACTGGCATCGAAAAGAACAAGCAAGACTGCCCAAGACAGTGCTCAATTCAAAATCCTCCAAAACAGAGAGATATCCTACATACCAGAGCCACAAGGCAGAGTATCTGTCTCACTCTACAATGCAAAATTTAAGAATGTATTTTACCAATGCTCCCTAGACCAACCTATTTAATGCACTAACGGTAAGTACAAAACAACTCTAGGAAGCTGGTATGTCTTCAAAATACAAATCCATTCACTAAAAACATTAAATTACCTTCAATGCAATTGTTTAGTCTGGAAAAAAAAACAAACAAACAAAAAACAAAAACAAAAAAACCAACAACCAAACTTAGACATCATTCAAGGATCCTGAGCACTAAGCTCAGACTAATCCTAGCCACTTAATCTATAGCCGAAAACCTGCATACAGGTTGAAATCTGCTGGAATTGAAAGATTACAGAAAGGGTCTTGGTCTGAAATACTAGTATACAAACAGTCTGAAGACACAGAGAGGAAGCTGAACCCTTTACTGTCAATTTTTTTTAAATTTTCCAAGCACGTTACTATTTTAAATGTTATTATGATGCAATGCAAACCATTCACTAGATCTCTCTGGGTGGGTGTTCCTCACACTGGGAACCTACTCCTGCAAGATTTCCTCTCCAGGGAGGAGGATGGGAGCTAAACGCCCCACTGATCAGAGACAACAGAGTAACCAGGATCTGAAGATGCTCACTGCTCCCCCGCCCTCCATTCCAATTAAGAGAATGTGTAGACATCACAGTCCAGGCATGTCAGGATCTCTGTGAAAACACAGGTCCCTCTTCTTTCTCCCACATATTGAGGGAATTCAGAGTATATTGAAAATTTTCTTTCATCATGCACACAGGGTTCAGAAATAGGGCAGGTAAAGTTTACATCAGAGGCTGCAAATTCAGGCATTCAGACCTTTCACCAGGCTGTGTACTCCTATAAGCACCACTTGTTCAGCACCATTCAGAATGAGCCCACAACCACAACAAAATAGAGGCAAACATGAGAAAACCACCCTACAGTTATGTATACATTGGAGGCTTGTGAACTACAGAGCATATGCAGCAGGGAGGAACAGATCACTGTGTGTTACCCAAGCCCACCCACAGACACAGAAACAAATGCTGTTGTAAAAAAAAAAATAAAATTAAGAACCACTCTCTAACAGCTAGTGAATAGGACACTCAGCATTTCACACACACACCGTAAAAGAGAAGATATGGTCTCTCAGTGAACAGCATTTGCAGATTTCATATAGGCTGATCATGAACTCTTCCTGTAAAGACTGTCTTTATCATCACAATGTCATCTATTGAGAGGAATTCAAACTATGCCAATTCACATTTAAGATAAGCTAACATATTTCCCCAAACAGAACAAAAATACATATCTATACATATCTTTTTCCTCCACTGTGTTGCTGAGTTCACACATGGACTAGTCAAACAAACACCCTTACAAGTGATTATCATCATTCACTAACAGGCAGTGTTCTCTGTAAATGTCCTTTTGCTGTTTCTGGCAATTAGCTCAGTCCAGAATCTTAGAAGAATATTAAAACGTATAAGTGACATTTCCGATTTCTCTCTTAGATGATGGAAATTATGTAAGCCTCAAATACTTCAGCAGAGGTAATTTATATTCAGTGAGCAAATGTTCATCTTGAATAATAGGAGTCAATTCCCTTCAGGCATTTTTTTCGTTAGAAATAATATTTGTATGTTAAAGACCAGAAGTGGTCAGTAAATTACAGATATAGATTTTATCTAGGAACATAGGTTGAACCAAGATTTATAACTACACTTCAACAGGCTAGTTGTCACAGCAGCCCAGTAGTAAACACTACTTTAAGACTAAACAACAAGCTCCTTGTCCTACTTAACAGCTCTCCAGCACGCAGGTCTCAACCTAAATCAAATGAAAAATGAAGTTTTTTAGCTTCCTGACACATCCCTGATGCAGGCTCATTTTAATATGACTCTACAATTACATGGCGGTGGGTAGTTTTCCTTCAGAATCAGTGAAACCGCTGAAAGAGAGGAAATCTCCTAATCACCCCACCGATGTAACTAACACCTCTTTCAATTGCTAAATCTGCACAGATACTATCAGTTTTGGAGAGCCAAACCGTGACCCTGCCGAAAGTCTTCAAACGCAGTGGCTTCCTAGAACCTGCAGCGAGATAGAAAGCAGAACACGCTGCTCCTGCTAGGAATGCACTACAACTCACCACATGCAGACAAAGAAACGCAACTCCAAATTCCCCCCCGATCGCTCCATAAGAACGCCTAAATCACTCCGTGTCTGAAAGGAAACTTGCAGGGTTTCTTCCCAGCCTTATTAAAAAACAATCAGGGCAAGAAGTTAAAATGCATTTAGTTTCCTTTTCAGAGCAGTAACCACGTGCAAAAGTTTCTGTACCGGCTCAGGCAGAGCAGCGCCGCAGCCAGCTCCGGGAGCAGCGAGGCACTCGCTCATTCCCTTGCGCTGCCTCACGCCCGCTGAGGGATGCTCCGCATCTCTCGGGGCCCCAAGCAGGAAGCCGGAGCCCACCGGGGAGGTTAGCAGCCTTCTTAACAGGAGCCGTCACTTTCCGTGGGCAGCCGCAGACCGGAGACGGCAACACTACCGCAGACGTCCGCCTCTCGGCCGCCCAGTGCCCCGCTGCCTGTGGAAGGGGCGATGTTGCCTGGCGTTCCGGTCAGGGCGGAGAACGGCCGGGTTCCGACGGTGCCGGGGGCCAGCAGGGCAGCCCTGCTCCGGCAGGGCAGAAGCACCGGTGGCTGTGCCCCCTTGGCGGCCGGCGATGCCCACCCACCTCCCCTCGGCGGCCGGCACTGCCCCGAGCCGGCGGGCACCACTTACAGCGGCGGCTCCCGGGCGAGCGCGGAGGTCCCTGGGCGGCGCAGCGCCGCGCATGGGAGGGCAGCGTGGCCGTGCCGGCTCGGCGGTGCCGCGGAGCGCAGGCGGCGGTGCCGGGAGCCGCGGAG
>VXAU01005263.1:0-13842 GCA_013399695.1 Formicarius rufipectus | reverse complement strand
GAAGCGGGACTTTCTGCTACTTCTGGCACAGCTGGCCGCAGCTCTGGTCTGGCGACGGAGCGAAGAAGCGGTATATGGGTTGGGGGGCGGGGGGAGCGTTTATGCTAAGCAAGTGAGTGACAGGCGGGGGCGGGACTGCAGGACCGGGGCAGCGCTCGCCGGAGGTGTCCCAGCCGGCAGCACGGAAGCTGCAGCCCTGCAGCGGGGCGGTGTGCCCTGTCTGTGCGGCCCCTCTCCCGGCCGGGTCGGCGAGGAGGCTCCGCGAGGCCAGGCGGCCGAGCCAAGGCTCTCCTGCAGCCGGCGCTCCGCGGGGCGGGCAGGGGAGCAGCGCCCAGGGGAGCGGGGCGGGTGCCCCCCGCCCAAACTGCTGCGCGGCGGCGGGAGGGATCCCAGGGCTGCGGGCCCTCGTGGCAGCGTGTCCCACCGCATGGCGAAGGCCAAGCAAAGCCGATACTGGGAAAGCCCTGCTCAGCGTCTGGAGAGCGGCGCCGAGGAGCCCCCGGCGGCCGGGCGGTGCCGCACCGCTGCCTCTGCTGCGCGCTCCCCAACCCGGCACGGGGCTGCCGCTGCACAGCTGCCCGCTGGAGATACCGCAGCACAAAGCGAAGTCTGGCTTTAATAATGTCCCAATTAACAAAATATGTGGACAGCGCTCTAGTGGAAAAGGCCGATTTCAACAATAAACATGTTCTAGACATAACAATATCATTGCATTGTTCCGCTCTGTACAAGAAAAACACAAGTCATCATACTAAACATTACACATATTGCTAGTTTGCTATTTGCTAATACCACTTAAAGCAATGGCATTAGTTTAAAGACGCTTTGAGGAAGATATGAACAATTATTTCCACCAGCAGGAATCTCCTCATTGAATACAATAGTTTAGAGAATTTGTTCTGTCCTCTTAATGAGATGTCACCCAAATCACTCCTGTTAAAAAAAAAAAAAAAATCCTTCAAGCAATCTGTTAATATGCAAGGTTTTATTTATGTTCCTCTTGCTGCACTCCAGAATCTGCAGATAAGCACACACTTGGTGTACAGCAGGACTTATCTGTAATTCTAGGCAGCCTACGGGCATATACAAGCCTGGAGAGCATGGCTGAACAGGGAGCAGATGAAACAATAATTTATTTCATATATTATTTCTTTTTATGACATTGTTTTATTATGACATGAAGTATTGCAGATTGCATGGTCTAAAAATGATGCACATCTGTATGTAATAAAGTATGTTTAAAAGTTGTTAAGGTGTGAGAAACTTTTGTAAATTGTAAACAACCTTGCACAAGGGGTATTCACAGACACCAGTGCTCACTTGAGTCATGTATCTCTAGAGGATTATGGATTAGACTGTAAATGTTCAACCTTCATTGCATGTTGTATTGTACATGTTATGAGTCCAGGTTTTTCCTGTTGTTACAACATAACTTTAAAATGCCTTGATCCTATTTTCTCCCTGCAGAGGGAGAGACCTGCAGAGATTCCACACAAATCTCATCCATTGTGGTGAATCTTTCATAATCTGGTGTTAGATTATCTCATTCTATGCAACTAAAAACACAAGGATGCACTACTTCATACAGGGTCAGAACAAACTTCAAACAGGCAGAGTTATCACCATGAGTGAGAAAGCGAAATGGTAGAATAATGTTACCTAATCTATTGTTTAGCAGCAGCTGAACTGTGGATATAGGAAATGCTCAGTGAAAAATGAGATCCACAAAGAGATCTGCATACAGGGTTTACATGGTTGCCCACAGCATGCAGATTTAGGCAATACTCTGCATGAAGAAAAGGGGAAATAATCCTATAAGCAGGTGTCCAGATGAAGTACTGATCTTCCTTGTCCTGCATGAAATGAGGAACCTGTTGACGTTAATCAGGGCAGAATGATTGGATGAAGCTACAAGTCATCTGTTGGGGTAAAAAGTACATAGCCAGACAGACCCTTCTGTGTGTGTAACTGAGTGGGCATGCACTGTGTAAAGCAGTGATACTGGTGAGAAGAGAGAAGGAAGAAAAAGTAACTGCATAGTCCGTGGTAACAAATTGCAGCAGTTGTTCTCTTGAATGTGCTCACTTAACTCCTATTTATGCTCAAGTGACGAAGAGCACCCAAAGTGTTTCTGCTGCTTTTTGCACAGGAGGTAGAACTGGATAGCTTTGGCTGAATGCAACTTAGAGCGCACATAGATTAAGAATGCTTGCATGGCTAGCATGGAAAGAAGACTCAAGTAATTAACTTGGTCCAACATAAATCTTTGGCCTGGTTTATATTGGTCTGAGAAATAACTCAGGTCACAGTTAAACACTGTTCTGGTTAAGCCAGTTTTGTAGATGGGCCAATCTGTGTTTTGACACTGTTGAAAACAAAGCTGGCCTAGCCTATCCCAGGACATAGTTTAACATGCCCGCTGAACTAGTTGAAACATGTTTCTCCCAGTATTTGTATGCCAGGATAGATAGCATCTTTGGAGTGTTGCTAAATATCATGATTTTATCACAAATCACAAGATAATTGGCCTTTTTCTCAAAGCCTCAGCTTCCAGAGTCATGTGAAATTGACAATCTCTTAGGCTTGGTTTTGTTATTTATTTGTTTGTTTTTAATAAAAAGTCTGAAAGAATAACTCGAAAGAATAACTGTGGAAAGAATAACTGTGGAATTAAAGTGTAGACTTGCAAAACAGAAAGCATTTTCTGGTTTGTGCCTATTTAAAATATTTTAAATATTTCCATTTTAATCTCTAGAATTGTATGTGCCACATTTGACTCTGAAAACATTGGGGTAGCAACAACTTCTTTGTTCAACTCAAATCCAGCTTGTTATGCAGAGAGCACTGCTGTTTTAACTAAATAAGTTTCAGCTCATGCTTTATTTAAATTGGTTTGGCTTTTGTGTTGAGACAAGTTCTTGGAACCTTGAGTGTTTAGCAGACTTTGTAATAGGGGTTTATTGACACTTAAGTGTTTTGCAGGCATACCTGTATAGCTAAAACATCTTCTGGATTACCCTAGCAGCACCAGCAAGAGTTCTAATGCTGACAATGCTGTACCAGTAAAATAATCCATTTACCAGTGCAGATTATTTCATTTGGGAGATGGAAATATGTTAGTATCAGTTGCATCTACACTAGCAGAGTTTGCCAGTACAGCTATCTTGGCAAGCCTTTTAAATGCAAACAAGCAATATGTGCCCACAGCACAGACTGAGATCTCATTTTTAACGCTATTAAACAGCTGTGTCTTGGGCTTTTGCCTTGTTAGACTCTTTTTAACCACATTATTTTGTTCAACTGCTAAATAAACGGCATGGGGTTAAATGTATTAGTGTCATTTATCTTCTTTCCTTCCTAATTTACACTTTGAATGAATTAATTAGAATGATCTAATTAACAGTGTACAATAGCAGTCCCAGTGCCAGAACTCTCCTGGGGATAGGGTTTGGAGCGCCCCTCAGTGACCTGCACCTGCTTTTCTTATCATTTGCCTTTGACGGGTGTCTTCAGGCAGACCTGCAAACAGAGGTTTGGGTGCATACAGCACAATGTGTTATAATGCTTGTTTAGTGCCAGAGACATACTAAAAGTGTTTGGTGGGAGGTCAACATTCAGTATTTCTTAGCAACAATTATACCACTTTGTCCGCTAGCTCTGGTGGTGAGAACCCCTCTTTGCCCTGTTTTCCTTGTCTCACCTCTGTGTATGTTTATTTTTCAAAAGGATTACATTCAATCAGGCTAGCCCTTAGATGTCATTCTTTCATGTCATGAAAATAAGAAAATACATGCTGCTATCTAAACCAGCAGCACTAAGGGGCAAATATTGGTGTATGTGACATGTAACTGCTCCTCTCCAAAATATCAGTATGATAAATGATTGTGAGTTGTCACTTTTAAAGTATATGAACACTAGTCCATTTGAACTCACTGAGTTATGCCATCATCTGATATGAAATAGGAAAAGTCAGGCTTCAGTGTCCATTTAGGGGTGAATATGTTTTGTACAAAAGATTTTCAGAAGGATCAATTTGTGTGTAAATAATGCAATAAATATGGATCATGTCTGGAGTGAGAAAGATTTTCACTTAAGTCTTCTTGATTCCTAGGAGAAACCCTTGTAAAGCCTGACTGTTGCATCTAGTCCAGAATGTACTGTTCCAGCAGTATGTACTTACAAAGGAAAGTAGTATTGAGGGAAAAAAAAAGTCTCAGGCTAAAAAGAGAAGTCATCCACTTATCTTTTGTATGTAATTTCACAGTCCATCCTACAATTTTCTGTTTTGTCTTGCTCTTTAATTACTCCCCAATAAGTCTCTGCTACCTGACATTACTTTTTACCTATTTCATATTGCTTGTTCTCCGTCTTGGCAAGAAAAGTGATTTCTGGTCGTAGAAGACAATTATGATGATGGCCCACTTTTAAGCAGGTTTGATTAGCAAGGGATCCCAATTTACACTGATATGCAAGCCGCTTCCCAGAGATATGTAGATCAGCACAGGACTGGAAGTACCACCACAAAGAGCAAGTGGTTGGTGCCATTTCTGCGATCACTTATGGTGGCATTCTGCAAAAATCTTAGCATCTATTCATATGTTCATTTTCCGGAGATTTCAGTTCCAGGTGCATACCTTTGTTGGCTATTCTCATCTCTTAACAGTGACCCCACACAGGGGTAGCTTTTTGCCTCTTTACACACACTGCAGTCTCCCCGCCTTGCAGCAGCTGCCTTTCTCTCTTGCTAAGTAGCAGTGGCCCCCAGTGGTGACAGCTAAGCTGGCTTCTTACTTCAGGTTTTACCACCCGGCACTGAAAGGCCTCATGCTGTAACAGAAACTCGGTGTAAGGACTTGTGTGAGTTTTCCACATACTCCACTTCTTCAGGGACCACGGGCCAGTTTCTCCTGACCCCCACCTTAAACTGACGAACTCTGATGAAGCTTTGAGAATAGGGCTATGCCTTATTTTAATCAATAAAATATTTAGTCTTCAAGACAGAACTAGGTAATTTAAATGGAACAGCCTGTCGTCTAGGGAGACCTTTAAATGATGGAGGCATTTTGCTTGTCTTCATCTTTTCTGTTAGTATTAAAAGCAGAAAGATAAAAATGTACTCATGCAAACAATTGCTTTGGCACTGTAAGAAGAGTAATACACATCTAAGTAGCTATTCTTATATTCATGACTAACATTATGTAGTTAAATATAAGGTGTTTAAGGACTTCTAATACTTAAGGACTATTTAAGAACTTTATTGAATGTATTCATGGGCAAAGATATCTTAGATGGGAATACATAGACTTTTTTGGAGGTCCAACTTTGAGTCACTGAAGTCTGCAAACACAAACATGTATGTCTCAAAAACCAAAAACCAACAAAAAACCCCTAACAATTACCCTGGGGACTTGTTTCACTGTTTCACTCACTTAGATGATATTTTGCCCTCAAGTCAGAATTGAACAAGGTTTTCATTTCTCTAGGCCTGCTGAAGAAGTCAAGCCATACACAGACAGATGCCAAAAAAAACAGAAGGCAACGTATAGGGGCTGAAATACCCTTACTCTATCACATATTTGCAAAGAGATTATCAGATTTCTTGAGGTGGGTAAGAGCAAACATGAGAGAAAACCTTTTATGGCTCCATCTCTTTTTCAGCACTCAGAAGACCTTGAGTTAAATAGTCCTTAGGGGTACATGTAGGTTGACCAGGACTTGAGGTAGAAGCCTGGGCTGCTCACCTGTCAAAAGTCTATGTCTTATGCTACTATCATCCACTGTACCAAATTAAAATGGGAGCACACAAACCTCTTTTAGTCATGCTTTGCATTATCATATACACAGACTTTAGTGGACTAGTTTTCAAACTGCAGGCCATGAGGTCATGGGAAGTGGTTCATAGAACCAAAGAAAAACCACCCAAAACTGTAAAGTGTATATTGTTTCCCATTTCAAAAGGTTGATGGTAAGAATACATGAGAAATTTGGAAGTTTAATATGGTTTGTTGGAGACCGCTGCTTTAAACAGAAAGAGAGAAGAGAATTCTTGGATTTTAATGGGTTTAGGACAGATCCAGACAAGTATATTAAAGCAAGCTTGTTTGTGTAAGTATGACTTTATTAATTTTCCTGCTCAGCAATTCACCACAAGCATCTGGAACTGCATTATTAGTAGTTTTGAGGTCACGTTAATTCTGGATGTTCTTAAATAGCATTTTTACAGATACTTCAGAACACTTAAGAATGGAACACTTTTGAAGGCTCTTGGCAGAACATGAGAAGGTTAAAACACTCAGTTACCTAGTCTTAAACTGTGAAGTCTGATGGTTGTGAGTACTAAGTAATCTGACTCCAAACTTCTTAACAAAATGAAATGTGTCCTATGGAGTTGGTATTTCTGTGGTTTAGATCAAACTTTTGAGCATGTTGCCTACAGCAGGTGTTGTTTACCAGGCGTTATGTGTACAAGTAGTCTCAGTATCCTCATCAGCCTGTGTCTATTTAAGGAGAAGGACTTAAAAGGACACTTTTGCTTATTTTAAAAGACTTGTTTATGTGCTCTCTCAAAGCCTTTATTTGAGACTTTATTGTTCAGGTGTACAAAGGAAATCAGTGAATTGGATCCTGCCACAGAGCCCACATGTTATACAAAGGTTTAAAATCCTTCATGGTGTTGGTTTGAATTATTTTATCTTTTTTTATGAGCATGCTTTTGTAAAAGACTAATTCACTGCTGGTGAAGTGTGCAGCATTTAGGTGTGCAGCAAAACCTTTTTAAAAAAATAAAATGAGTTTTTGAGTGAAGAAATGTCACATTATAATAAGCAAAGTCTTGCAAGTTACAGTTTTAACCATGTGAGGAAAACAGATTTCTCAGGTGAGCCATATTCCAAATACTTCTCTGCTCTAAATGTTTATTTTGATGATTTAGGTAAGTCCAAGTTAAGTCGAAGGGCTTGAACTTGGAAGAATGTGTTGAGTAGGCAAAGCTTTAAAAGTGTCTAACTACAATGTGGCATTTACTTTGGTTATTGATTTGTGTCTTCAAAGCTCTGCTTTATTTTAGGCTAATGGAATTTAATTAGAGATTTGATTGCTGCTGAAAGTAGTAAAAATTGCACTGTTGATTCTTTATTTGAGCCAAACATTTTCTGTCAACCTCCAGATCATGTCTGGACATGTTTTTACTTTTATACCGGAAGAAGGAGCCACTTGGCATGTCAACATATGTATATTCTGGCTTCAAGAAAAGACAGTAGTTTGTAAATACAAATGACAGCTTTTGTCTTTTGTAACAAGTCTTGTGTGTTAAGATGTAAAAGAGGTAATACATTAAATCAGAAGGAATTTGAAGTACATAGTTGGAAGATGGCTGACTGATCACTTGGGCTTTCTTAAAGAAAACTATTTAAGGTTTCAATTAACAGGCAATTTCCTTCTCAGAATTTACTTTTAACTATATATGAATTTACATTTTTTTCAATAGAATAACAAAGCCTGGTGATGCATCACATCCAAATAGCTGATTGGAAGAATCGTTGGATTTTCCTTAAAGGAGTAATGCAAATTCAGCTGTGGAAGCAATCCTATCCTTTGATGGCTAAAATAATAGAAGATTCCTACTAGTAGATTCTCTAGTAACCTTTCAAATTCATTCCTTATTTTCATAAACTGCACATATCATAAGTATTCTGTATATAAAAATATTTGTAAGGCTTTGTCATATCACAATAAACAAATGAGAGCAGACTGACAGCCTTAAGACAATGGCCCACACACAGCAGTTGTCAAGTACACATAAATGAATTTTGTAGTTCAAAAGTAAAAGTTCTCAGGCTTTGTGTAACCTACCCATACTCTCACAGGACACATACACACAGAGCCTATGGCATGCACAAGCCCAACGAGAACTCGTGTGTGCACATATGTAGGCACATTTTCTCATCTAGGAACATAAAAAACTAGATTTATGGATGACCAATAATATGAAAATTTATCAGATTTGGAAATTTGACATAAAAAATATCTCAAGCAAATTTTACGTGTTTACTGCTCATATGAAGATTGGAAATAAGTGAAAATCTCAATAAACATTAGTACAACTGCCAGATTTTCATGCAAATGAAAGCTCAATTCATATGCAAATAGAATCCTAAGGTTTGTCTAGAGTATTACCTAAGCTCCTATGACTAATATAGTTTAGAAAAACCACCTGCTTGTTTTCTGCTCAAGTACATTTCAAGAAGCTTTGGGGTCTTTGAGATTTCATTATTTTAAATGGGCAAAAATCTTAGAGGTATAAAGTATCTGACAAAAATCTTAAATGATTTCATCAGATGCCATTGATTTTCCCAGATCACAAGAAAAAAATAGAAATATTTCAAACAAAAAACCCAAACAGAAAACCAAACTAGAACCAAAAAACCCAACAACAACAAAACAAACAAACAAACAAAAAAACCAACAAACAAAAAAACCCAAAACCAAACCTTAGAATTTTCCTTTATGATTGACACAGCAGATTTCATTCAGTTTTTATAAAATCAATAAATAAAATTAATTCATACTGTTTCTCTGAGCAATGTAGTGAAGATGTGTTTTTGCAAGAGTTGTGTTTTCTCAGAGCAAACTGAAGAATGTATGTGTTACTTTCCACCAAATAGCATTAACATGTGAACTTCAGAAACATGCATTAAGTAATGTAATAAGGTTTAGCTTTTTCATGCTAATGAATCTCAACAGCGTGTAGAAATGAAAACATATTTAAAAGACAGGACTCCCAGCCCCCCCAAATACAAAGCATAAAATTTTGACCATGACCTTAAGAATTAATTTAATCAAGGACCAATCTTTAGATACCTTAATTTCTCCTTTTAGCATAATACAAATGTTTTTGTATTTCAGCATACCCCAATATACTGTTGTATGAGAAATAAGTTTAAAAAAAAATCCAGTCCAATGTTTTAAGGAACCAAAAGAAATTATATTTTAATAATTTGTTACTTCAACAAGGCTTGTAGAAAGAGGAAAACTCTTTAAAATCTTCATTCTTCTTCCACTGTTGTAGTTACAACGCCTACTACTGTGGAATTTCAACTCTTACTTGCTAGGTATAATGATTTTGACACCTCTTTTTAAACTGTGACAGTTGTAACATCTGGGCTGAGGTCTGCGACCATCTCTTCCCACTCTATCTGCAGTGATGTGGCAGATGTCTGATCTAAGTCAGCACCTCTGCAGGTAGGGCAGGACATGAAATTCCTCCCTGGCTGACTAGGAGGCAGGCACAGGGCACCAGGCAAGGCAAGAAACTGCTCCTATCTAATGAGAAGTGATGATAAACTCACTGTTTAGGGAATCCCTTATCATGAACAAACATGAGATATTTGAAAAAGGAACAAGTACATCCTGGCTTCATTGAAGAGAGCAGGCAGATGATTGGATATGTGGTTTTGTCTCCCTAATTATTACAGAGTTAGGCAATTATGTTTAGTGAAACACAAGAATTTATACTACCTAGGCTCACAAATATAAAACAATTTCCACCCTTCCCTCTTTAAATACATCCCTTCCCCTCTTATCCATAAGACAAACACATTCTTATGGAACTCATGACAGTAACACTTTTTTTCTTTTCTTGTTTTCTCCTTACATTTCTTTCTCTTTGCACATTCCTGTCTTGCTCCATCTTTGCACAGTGTATTCAGACTGTGCCTTAACAGCATACATACTACAGTTTGGATGTTAACAACATATATTTCTCTTAGCTGCCCTCCTAGCATAGCAGTATTTTTTCATAAAGGTAAAAGGAGCTACAGAGAGAGGAGCCTGCCAATTGCACGGCCAAAGTACACTCAGTCACACCCTGATATTGGACTGATTCTGGAAGGATTGCACAGATCCCACCCTAATAGTGCATGTGGTACCAAAACCTATCTGATCCACTTACTTCAGTAAATCCCACAACCATGAAAAGATAGGTCTGACCTGACCTGTTAATGCCTGCAGGCATAGTTATCCACTCTACCCAGATCTGAACCAACAGACTAAGTTTCTGAAGCACAATTTTTCAACATTACTCATTTAAGATTAAAACCCATCTCCTGGGAAGTCAGTGGGAGTTTCCCAGTGCTCCCATGCTCAGTGCCTCTGTTATTTTATTTCTTGGCTTCCTAAGCAGGAACTGCCAATCATACTGTATTACACAGTCATTTTATTAGGCATCCAATCATGATTTGAGTGAAGTAGAGACAAGTTACCATTTGCCTTTGTCAGCAACAGAATTGGGTGCATTCAGCAAACCACTAAACTCTCTATGTGTTTCTTTTTTTAGAAGACACAACTCTGAACACCTTCAGACTATTCTGACTTCTGAGCTGAAAAAGAATCAAAAACATACCACCTTGTATATGTAGTATCGGCAAGCCTACTTCCTCTCTTTTTTCTCCTCTTTCAGGTCCTAAGTGTTTTCCATTTCCTTCTGAGTGGCAAGGCCTGTAAAATAGACATTGTTAGATTCAAAGTTAGATAATTCTTCACAACTAGAATTGAAGCATCAGGGAAATGTAATATAAAAATTCAAATCTCGTTTTTCATCAAAAAATCAACTTGAGCTTTATAAAATGTGTAGCTATGACTTCAGACTCTTTGCTGAGAAGTATATTTCTTTGACTGAGGTATCTTTTTGTGTGATTTTGCTTACAAAATAATAAATCTACATATGACAAAATATCTGCCTGATGATATTAGGCAATCTTCTTAAAATACTGGTACTTTGGCACAACAGTTCTTGGCAGAACTGAAAGCAGTAGACAGATGGCTTAAACTGTCTTCCTCTCTTTGTTTCCCTTTCTCCAGCTGCAGCTACAGCCAAGACAAAAAGTCACCTCCTTGCTTCTTTTCATAGTGTTTACATTCAATAGCCCTCAGGGAGGGAAAGCAGAAAAATGGCAGTACACGTGTGCTACTTGAGAAACACAAAATGTGAGCAACACAAGTCTCCTCCATCCAGGGATTTGCTTTAAAGCCAATTTGCACTGTCAGTATCAGTAGATGCAGCTCAGCACCATGTGCCTTTTGACTGCATATTCCTCCTATCTACACAGTTGTTTGGAACAAAGATGGCTTTCTAAGCACTCTTCAGCTGACCAAATAAAGTTTTGGAAACAATAATAGTAAAAGGCATTATAGATTAGGATAGTCTATGTTTGATACCATTTGTTCACAGCAGTACTATGAAGAACATTGACACAAGACATCCAGGTCATATGAATACTAAGGACCAAAAGAAGCAGGAGCTAAATAACATGATCTGACCACTTCTGACAAATTAAACTGCAAATACAATACACAAGCCTTAGAGCTCACTGAACAAAAGAGATTACTTACAGACTGCCAAAAAAGAAAGCAGCATCTGTTACTGGGGTTTATACAAAGAAAATATTACTGTTTAACTGCAATCAAAACCATTCTGCAGCTCTTAAAATCCACAGGTCACTTTATATTGTTGGAAAGTTTGGGGTTTTTTTGAAATTTGATATTTTGTAAGATTCTCTTTATCACTTCAAAACTTTTCTCCAAAATGTTTCACAATAAATTTTGAAATTCTTTTCAACAGGTCTTATTCAGTATACTGAGCAATACTGCCTACAAAAATCTTTTAATTATACTGTGGTAGCTCTTTGGATTGTGATTCAATGTTTAGATGTACTTTTGTTTCAGAATTTCCACAGTCATATCTTTCAGAGCACAACTCTCAGGCTCCACACAGTACTTCTAAATGAAGTAATCATAATGAAATAAATATTCACAGTAAAGAGAAGGGAGTTGGGAAGGTGTGTGTATCGATAATTACATTGATTATGCATTAAGGGGTCAATTACTCATTTTATGAATACACAGCATGTAAAAAATATTTCAAATCTAAAGTCTTTCTTATATAGAAAGCACTTTTAAATATAAACTCCATAGAATTTACTTTGCACTTACCCATTAAGTGATTCCATTAATTTTGAGAGCTGAGATTCCTCAGCTGACTAAAGTCTATCAGATCATCTTCTCTATTACAGCAAAATCACAGACTCTTGGCAGGAAAGGGTATTTTGAGGTCTCTAATCCAACCTCTTAATCAAAGGAGGGTTATCCTTACAGTTAGGTTGTTCACAGCCCTTTTTAAAATTTCCAGGCAAATTTTGAAAAACCTGCAAGCATGGATGATAATAACTTCCCTCAACCCACTGATGATCTTGCTTATACCACCCAGGATGCTGTTTAGCATTGTCTCTGTGAGGTCACACTGCCGATCAGGTATAACCTGATGTTCATAAAGAGGCCCAGTTCTTTCCTGCAAAGTTGGTCTTGTATCAAGCAGTGCCCAGCTTGTACCAATGCACAGGGATTTTCTGCCTCAGGTGAAGGGCTTCACACTTGTTGAACTTGCTCCCACTTGTTCCATGGTTGCAGAGTTCCATGGGCTTATATATATACAGCTTATTTAAGTACTTTCTAATCTTCCAGGCTTTATTAGAATAGACCAGTTGGAAGGGACTTAAAATGATCTTCTAGTTCAACTGCCTGACCACTTTGGGGCTGACCAGAAGTCAAAGCATGTTGTTAAGGGCATTATTCAAAAGCCTCTTAAACATTGTGACAGGCTCAGAGCATTGACCACTTCTTCAGGAATCTCATTCCAGTGTTTGATCACCCTCTCAGTAAAGAAATGCTTCCTAATGTCCAGTTTGACCTTTCCCTAGCACAAATTTGAACCATACCCACACATCCTACCACTGAATCCCAGGGAGAAGAGTTGGACACCTCCCTCTCCACTTGCCCTGCTCAGGAAGCTGTAGATAGCAAAGAGGTCACCCCTCAGCTTCCTTTTCTCCAAACTAGACAGGCCCACAGTGCTTCTTGACTCCTCACAGGACTTGCCTTCCAGCCCTCTCACCAGCTTTGTTGCTCTCCTCCATGAAGATTCAAGGACCTTCACATTCTTCTCCTCTGATTCTTAAATCATGGGGCCCACAACTGTACACAATACTCCAGGTGACACTGCATCAACAGTGAAGGCAGCCAGATAATCACCTGTCTCGATCAACTCAAAATGCTGTGTTTGATGCACCCTGGGTTGATGTTTGCCCTCCAGCTGCCAGGGCACTCTGTTGATTCACACTGACCTGCTGCTGACCAGCACCCCAGACCCCTCTTTGCCAGGCTACTCTCCAGCCATTCCTCTTCCAATTTCTGATTGTGTGAAGCCTTAGTCTGTGCCAGCTACAGAATCGAGCAATTTTTGTTAAATTTCATGCCATTGACCATAACCTAATGCTCTACTTACATCCTTTTGCAAGGCCTCTTGTCACTCAATAGAGTTAAAATCACCTCCCAGATTAGTATCATCAACAAACTTACTAATGGTGCGTTCATCTCCTGCATCCAGGTCACTAACTAAAAGATGGAACAGACCTAATGGGCAGAACCTGGAAAGCTTAGCAGGAGATTCTGCTAGTAAAGACTGAAATAAATAAAGCATTGGGTACATCAGCATCTTCCATGTCCTTCATTAGTAGATCACCTCCCTGAATCACCACTAGGTCCATATTTTCCATGGTCTTCCTATTGCTGCCAACACAACTGCAGAAGCCCTCCTTACTGCATTTCACATGCCTGATACATTTCAGTAACAGCCAAGCTGTCTGACTAATTTCATCCTTGCATCCCCAAGCTGGAGTTTCTGTTCCTAGTAGTATATCCCATCTTCCACTTCCCCTACCCTTCTTTCTTGTTTTTGAGCTGAGTCAGATGGGATAAATTTAAATTTTTGTTGTAGTTTCAGAATCTAAT
>VXAU01005261.1:13825-84034 GCA_013399695.1 Formicarius rufipectus | reverse complement strand
GGGGGGGGGAGGAAATAGCTTTCAGTCCTTCCCTCCCCCACCCTGCTCCAGCATGGTTCTTCCTTCGCCTGCTCTTCTTCTGACCTTGGTCTCTGTCTGTCTGCGTTGTTATCTGAAAGCTGGAATTTTCAACTGCGCAAACACTCCAATTCTTGCATATGTATCGCAGAGGCGTAACTGTAATTTTAATTAGCTCAACAGGACAGGAGAAACTTCTAGCAGCTTCTACTAAAGTACTTCTACTTTTCTACTAAAATTCAGCTATGGAAACCCATGACACTGTTACTCTGTGGGAGACACAGGGTGGAGTGAGGTCCTGGAAGAGATTTGTGGCCATGACTCATGGAGAAAGAGACCCACGCTAGAGCAGGTTTTTCCCTTGTGGAAGTGTTGCCCAGGGGGTGGACTCACATTGGAGAAGTCTATCAAGGACTGTCTCCCATGGGAGGGACCCAATGGGAGCAGGGGAAGGACTCAGAGCTGTGGCTCCCCTGCAGCCCGTGGTGCAGCACGTGGTGGAGCAGCTGTCCCCTGCAGCCCACGGAGGACCATCGGGGTGCAGAGACCCAACTGCATCCCATGGAGTGACCCCCAGGACAGCAAATTGAAAAGTACTGCTGTCTAAGAGGTGAATTCACATTAGCAATGGCANCAGGGGAAGGACTCAGAGCTGTGGCTCCCCTGCAGCCCGTGGTGCAGCACGTGGTGGAGCAGCTGACCCCTGCAGCCCACGGAGGACCATCGGGGTGCAGAGACCCAACTGCATCCCATGGAGTGACCCCCAGGACAGCAAATTGAAAAGTACTGCTGTCTAAGAGGTGAATTCACATTAGCAATGGCAGAAACAACAACTGACTGCAAACAGCCCTTTCCCTGCTCCCTCGTACCACTGGAAAAAGGGAGGAGTGGGAGGAGACGAGTGTTTTTAAGACTGATTTATTTCTTACATTTTAGTTCTTATTAGTAATAAATTTAAGTGTTTTAGACATTCTGAGTTCGTCTTGCTGTTATCTCTCTTACCTCTTTTTTGCCTTTTCTCCTTTCCTTTCCCTCTGGGAAAGGAAACCTCTGGGGGACCTGGAGGTTTGAGTAGACACCGGTTCAAACCTACCACAAAAGACTAACCTAAGTTTCAAACTTTGAATCAGTCTTCTTCTGATCTAGGATTTATGAAATTCATCTACCATTGCCATTTCTACCTCTATCTAATTAACATAACCATTTTGCATCTCATATACTCTGAAGCATTTAAAATATTCATCAAGGAGTCAAGACTAATTTAAAGTTACTTCACTGCTAAATCATAGAATCATAGGATGGTTTCACACAGAAAGGGACCTAGAACCTCAAAGAAAAGACTATCAAGTGTGTAACCTTGTTATGTGGATCAATCTGTACAGGTAGTGTTGGTAAGATAAGTGATTTGCAATCCAATGGTTGAAATTTGATCAGTTTTTTCTTCCTCTTCCAGGAAACATTACCCTCCATGAAGTCATTAAATGAGGTACAGTACCTGAGGAAAGAGATACAGAATTGTATCTACCATTTAAACTACAGTATTGAGGATCCAGCTTCATGAAACAAAAAATATTTGACCAAACTGAAATATTGAACTTACTAATTATTAACAAATAAGAGGTGAGTTGCAGGAAATATGTTGCTTCAGATATTTTTAATGTTAGTCTTTCAGATTTGTCTCAACAATATGTTGTAAGAATATGATGCTAAAGCAAAATGAAAGCTAAAGATATACCAGTTTTCAGAAATTAAATAAAAACAGAACAGTGAATTATGGAGGAGAAAATGCATGAAATAACTTTCTGCTATTGTTGGCACAAATAGAAATGTTTTGCCTTACTTTTATGCATCAAGAATGACCAAATATTAGAGAAATAGATTTTTGATAATGATTTTTATATTTCAGAAAAATGATTTGTTAATTTTCTCTTCATTATTTTTGTAAATTGTAAGGCAACATTAATTGAGATTTGTTACTGCTAAAGGAGTAAATATTTTAGCTGCTTCAACCGAATGGAAATATCTTTTGCTGTTCTTTTGCTAAAAAAATAGTCCCCCTGTGGAGAATCGTATTTCAGTTCTCATACCCTAACTATATTTCAAAGTAAGTCTGTTCCTAACTGACTTTTAAATTTTAACTGTGTATTTTTAAATTTAAATCTGAAAATATTCTAGGGCCATCATTAAGCAAAAAGACTTCATGGTGCACTGAGAACATCAGGTGCCTTGTAGAGATGGGTGGTCAGCTTCGACTCCTACAACCAATGAGTTTGTTCATTCCTATTATACCTCAGTTTCAAATTCCTAGCAGATCCATAAATAATGGGAATGAATTGCAAATTTCTGAATTAAAAAAATGTTGGATTCAACTTTAATTACTGAATCCAGAATATTTACTCTTGTCATTCTACACAAAAAATGCATAATTGTCACAAAACCCATATTCTTTTTGTTGTTTAAATCCACAGGTTTCTGAACTCACTGTTTGCCTTCAGGAGAAAAAAGGTCCAGAAAGATTTGAAAAACAACTTTTTTTTTTTTTAAACTGTGTAACTTACTCTTTAAACCAAGAACTTAAAAAAACCCATGCAACAGCATGAAACATGACTGTGCTGAAGTCTAAAGGATAAGATTCTACAAGAATAGAGGAAGAATAGCTTTCAAAAATTTTGTCAGTTTTTTAGGTCAAGGTGACATCAAAGCTGCTGCATAAGCTCAAGCTAAACTCTTTGGGTCATTGTTCACTCTTTTGCTCAGAAAAGATTTCTGGCTGGACTTTTGCTCCTCAGCAGTTGTAATAGAAAAGGAAGAGAATACACCTTTTAAAGAATATTTTTTTCTTTCCCCACTGTTAGATAATTAGGCTTATCAAAATATCTTACAGGTTCCCTCAAAATATCTGTGTGACAAACTGATGGGAATAACATGCATTGTTAATGTATTTATAAGAGCTTAGAAACAAGAGTTCTTGATTTTTGTTTCATTACAGGCAAAAACTGAGTTAAAAATCTGCTACATAATTTCAGCAAGATTCTATAACAGTCTTTCCAAATTAGGAAAATTTTACTTCTTTTTGTGAATTATTTTAGATACAGCTGAAAAGTTGTATTTCAGACATCTTTTGTATCATTGGGTCTTTGGTTTTAATGACAAAATAAAAGTAAAAACATCTAAATGAGAAAATCATCTAAAGAAGCAGCTGACATAAGAGGTCTAACACTGAAGAATAAAACAAAGTTTCAAAATATGGTTGCAATATTTTGACATATGTGCCTCTGTAAATCAGGCAAGTTAAGGTCTTCAGTGTTCCTCAGAGTAGATTGTGGTTCTACACTCTTCAGTCAAGCACATGAACAAAACAATGAGTGCTGAAAATCTATTTCTACACAGGCAGCAAAACAATAACACAATTAATCAATGAAAAGCACATTCATCATGGCGTTTAGTTTAATTTATTGTCTCACCATGAGCAGAACTTTTTTGTCTATCTTGCTGAAATGACTCCTTACATAGGTTTTGTGACCTGTTTTGGCTCAGCTCAAATGTTGAATTTTTCTTAATAATGGGAAGATCCTTTATGTCTGCACCAAGCACTAGTAAGCAGCTGACCCAGCTCCCATTTCTTGCATAGTCCATAGGATAGTTGGGTGACTGTAAGTTGCATAGGTAGAAAGAGCTGACAAATGCTGCCAGGTGCGTAACAACCCTGATATTTGACAAAAATACCAGCACAGATATTTTCCACATACTTCACCTGTCCCATTTCTGGAACAAATCCATCAAAGTTCCTGTGCCACAGGAACCTCACATACAGAGCAAGGCAACGACTGACAGGGAGCAAATAAGCAATGGAGTGAGAGAAGAGGTTATGGCTGCAGAACTGGGGTGACAGAGAGGTACTCTCCTCCTTCAAGCCCATTTGGACCACTAGCTAAAACTCACACCACTGCAGGCAAACTTCTACCCAGAAATTTTGTGGTAGGATCACCAGAGAAGTTTCCAGAAAGTGGTGGACTGACAGAGACTAAGCTTCATGGGTCAGATGATCTTGAAGGCAGAGGGTAAAGCAACCTCCTTTGTATTCCCCATACCATTCAGTTTGATTTACTTATCTGCTGGAGACATCCTTTCCCAAGTCTACTACCACAAGGTAAGTGGGAGTTTTGTTTATTTATTTTGTTAGAATAAGTAACCTGGCTTGGGAGTACTGCTAGAACTGAGAGATAACATCAATTTTCAAAACTCATTTTGCGTGCTATTCCAAGTAGCTGAATGAAAAGGAAAGATGTGCCCATGACATATTCTCTATGACAGCAGTGGTGAATCAAAACCATAAGTGAGGCTGACATGAGAGCAGTAATGGACTTTGAATCAAACTGCGCATATGCCAGAAGTCTCCATGACCCAAAAACTGTTGCAAATATTGTCTTTGATTTCTTCAATGTTGAATGTCAGGTCGGCTAGTGCTGCATTTTAACCACTCTCTCATTCACAGGAAGCTGTTATGTCACTATGATGTCAGCATGAAATCATAGGTCGGCTTAGATGCTCCTTGGTATGAAACACCTGGAAAGCTTGCAATAAACTGTAAATCCAGTAATTTTCAATTTTTCTTTTATTCTTTTTCCCTGCATGCTTTGAGGCAGTTTTTGTTTGTTTGTTTGTTTTATTCTCTTTAAGACTCTTTTTTGTATTGTTCTTTATGGTCAAAACCCACCCAATCTGCTACAGTAAAAAAAAAGCAATACAAGTCTTCCATCTTCTGGTAATGCACCTTTGTTTTTGTGTGAGCTTTTTTGTTTCTTAAAGGCCAGCAGATCATAATCTTTGATCTGTTTGGCAGAAAGAGGTAATAACTAGGCTAGAAGACTAATTTCTGCATAACAAAGTTTTAATTTTATGACATTTTTGTTTGGTAACTCTTGGGTTTGGATTCCAATCCTTATTTGTGCAATAGCAAGTATTTCATGAAGAAGGACAAAACTTCTCTCTTAAGCACTCATGGTTTAGAAAATATGAAAGTCTTTATTCCCAGTTTAGGGGGATCTGTCAGCTGAGCAGAATGTGAAAGGAGTATAAAAAAGTGGAAGTGAGCTCTTTCTCATATTCACAGGCCTGGAACTCATCCATCTTTCTTTACCTCCTGCTGTGATAACCACTACAGACAACTTAGTTAGGCATTGGCATTAGGCAGCTTTTTGAAGTGTTTCTCATAAGTGCCGAAACTGCCAGATATCAGGCATCTCCTGTCACTCAGAGTAGTCTATCATTTTTAGTGGTGCATTTGCTCATTGCAATAACCTCTCTCTCGTAGGCTGAATGCTTTTAGAATTTCACCATATTCTAAGTAAGCAAGTCCTTCTTCAAAAAGACTCATTATATTTAATACAATTTTGGGTTTTTTTAAACCCCATAGTTTTTTTTTAAATCCTATAGTTTGTTAACGGTCCTTTAGTGGGGGGAAAAAAAAAAAAAAAGAAAAGAAGTTATGCCATTCTTCAGAACGGGTATCTTCATTTGTATTGGATCAAAGGTGAGTGTCCTGATAGTCGTCTAGCCTTGAAGACTTAAAAAGCTAAAGTTTTTTCATTTATCAGAATAAATTATTTACTGACGGCTCGACAGACATAGACATCTTCAATCTCTTGGGTCTACAGTCCATGCAGAGTTAGATATTTTTAGCTGAAAGTTGTACAAATCTCTGAATACACCAAGTTGAAGGCTCTTTCATGACTGTGAAAGCAAGGGACTGTCATTTAATATATTTAATATATTTTTGTATGGTGTCTAGGACAGCTATGTCAGTCAATCAAGTCCTTTGGTGAAGTCTGAAGGATTAAAAATGTGACTGTTTCAAAAACATGGTAAAAGCCTACTACCATTAGTTAAGCAGAGTCTGGGTATAGAACAAACAATTGCAAGAATTAGGAGATCTGTTAGGTGGTCCTTTAATGTAAAAATATACCCATATTAACTTTAAAGGAAATACTGACTAAGTGGTGCTTAAAAACATTGCCTTTAATGTATGAAATACAGCTGAGGAAATATATCAGCCAAACATTCCTCCCTGATTACTTCATTTGAGCTGTTTTCCAGAAAAAGGAGATTATGGAACAGACTTCCCAGCTGGAGTAATGATACAAAAGTGGATTTGTTATATAATCAAATGTGATGAATATAAGAGTGAACTTAAACGTTCATCTCTTTTTTTGCCAATAAACTATGGAACTATCCCCTATCTTTACAGTTCTGTAATATCCCTGTCTCATCTTTGCACCTATGAAGAAACCATAGCACCAAACTACTGTAAGAACACCATTGACAATTTTTGTATGTTAAATTAAATAAATCATAAAAGAGAAGATTGCACCACTTATGGTACTTTAAAACACTTTTGAATAAGAAAGTTAACTATGGAAATGTTTGGATATATTTCAATCTTTTAAAGAATTTTGCATCATTACCCCAGAGAAACATAATTATAAAATGCCAAGAGAATTGATTTAATCTTTTCCTGGTTTGACAATTATCACATAATTTCCTAAATAGTGGTTTGGGGTCTTTTTTGTCTAGGTTTGGTTTCCAAAAAAGAAAAAAAGACGGGTCACCTAAACACTGATGAGAAATAGTAGGCCTCTATTTACCAATTATTTGTGAAATTTGTAAAATAATTTGCAAGTCTTTTTACTGCTTGCTTATTTGCATTTTAAAAATAAGCTAAGTACATTTTCTCATGCATTAAAGTACTGCTTTCTGCATAGTCTTCACCTTCATCTTCATGACTGATGAAACCAGCTTTAAGGGAAGTCAACAAGTTTTCTGCTCATATCAGGCTAAGCCCCTAAGGTGTGTATCTTCTTCATTTAAGTACAGTTTATCAGTCTTTAGAAATGCATTATTTTATTTTTCAAAAATAGCCATATAGTTGAAATCTTACAATGGGAAAAAAGCAACTGGAATTACTGCTTAACCAAATGTCCCTGACACACAGGACATGTGGAGGGACACAGACCATGGGCTGCAGTACTTGAGCATGGAGAGCATAGACTGAAGCAGGAATCCTTATTACACCCACAGTACAGGCAGTAGAACATCAGATGTAAAATGTAAATTTTCTGGAAAATGTGTGGAATTGTCAGAAATGAGAATTTGTGAGATAGCTTATAGAGAGGCAAGATTCTTATCTCAAATTCAGCAAGTACCAGAATGTGTATTTTATTAATAGGGTTAGCCCACTCAGAACTACATCCTATCGAAACAAAGTTTCTATCCTATTTCAGTTTTGATGTTTAAAAAAGAGATTCTCATCCCAGCCTAACTCCTTGTAACCTGCCAGCACTCTTCTGCCAGGAGGTGCCTTTTATTCTGATCAATCATTTTTATTTTTCAGGAAAGGATAGTGAAACACAGTCAAGGCCAGGCTGTGAGAAAAGTGTAGGATTTACCTCCTTGGCACAACTCCTTGCAGAGTACATATGAAGGCCAAGAATATAAGTAATCTCGTCCTTTGTTATGAACTGCAAAAGGAAAAGGATGTAGGGATTAAGTGACTTTGCTCTCCACAAAAGAGTCTCATGAGGGAAAAATGTCTCCTAGGGAAGCCTTCTACACTATCAATTTGTAATTGGCTGGAGGACTAATAAAAATCAACTTATTCAACATCTTCTTACATGAAATTGCTAGGTTGCCAGCCATGCACCAAAACAAAATACGTTCCATTCAGTTTAAACATGTACTTATACATAGAGACATCTGGATTATTAAATGTGGCATCATTAAAATCTCTCTGGGTAAATAATTAACATCAGGCAGTAAATTAGGCAGAGGCACATTGTGTCTAGTTTGAGTCACTGTACAGTAGTTCCTTAGTGCATACCTCTAGAAACTGGCATGATGGAATGTTGAAATAATTTTTCTTAATTAAAATAATTAGTGGCAATGTGACAGAAGTTCATTGGAAGCTCATGCCATGAAATTACAGCAGACATCTAACACATTACCATGTATTTTGCTTTGTATAACCAGGATGTATGTACACTTTTGGGTGAAAAGCTTATTGCACCTCTTTTTCTGAACTGTTAGCCTATAAAAGACAATATCTAGAATGCATTTTAATTACATTATATATTTTGTTAACGTCTTCAATATCATAACTACTTGATGTGTGACAACATCAGCAGAAGGCTGCAGTGAAAACTTTCGGGATGTGTGCTACAGATGTGTAAACATAAGAAACTCCTTTCTAGAGAATAGATATCTACCATAGGCCCAATGAAGTGTGGGGATGCAAATCAGTGATGCTGTCAGCCAAACGCTACAAATTTCTGCAGGGAAAAGTTACAGTTTCTCCATAATTTACATTCTGCTTTTATGAGAGACTGGGAGAAGCAACCTACTTTGAATCCTTTTCCTGTACTTTAGTCAGGGGAGTATGCATTTACTTGTACCAGTGCACAGTCTTGCAACAATGGTTACATTTCTGTTGACACTTCTTTACAGCAACAGCAAAATGGGACAAACAAGTACAATAGTCTAACAGTTTTTTGCTTTTGATGTAGTTTGATAGCACCCATAAGTGGAAGAGTGTATAAGTTCCTTTTTCACTGATTTCCTTACATGACAAAGAAGTGTTTTACATAGAGATAACTGAGGCAAAACTGTAGTATAACAACACTTTCAGAGTTGTTACAAGGTCAATCAAGTAAGGTCAGCTGCAGGGGTATGGTACAAATTTGACCTTACTTGGATACTTCCCAGGAAACAGGAAACACACTTTGTTTCTTGTTAAGATTTTTGAGTGAAATAGTTCTATGGAATTTTTATTTTTAAATCTAGTTATAGAAAAACAATAGCTTTGGGTAAGTCCAGAGACAGCCTTGGTGTTTGCTTAGTGTTTTCCTTCAGAAATTCTCTTTCAGAAGAATTTACTGATTAAAGTGTTTGCTGCAAAAGTGACTTTTAAGCAAATACAAGAAGTATTCATAAAAATAGTAATGATAAAAAAGTAATAGAAAAATAACACTGAGAAACATCATTCCCAGTTCTGAGAAGTTTTACTAGAAGACCATGGTTGTGTTACTTCCCATGAGTGTCTCTCTGCCCTGTTAACCAGGCTATCTCAGTCTCCAAGCATTATGAATAAGGAGCAAGAATCTATTTCAAGTTTAGTAATTATTCTTACAAGTTATAAATTAGGCAAAATACTTTAATGGTGAACTAAGATAAGACAGCTATAAATTGGGGTAAGAATCAGATATTTTCACTCAAAGGTGGCAGAAACAATACTAACTCTAAAAGTATTCTTCTCTTGAGAACATCTCATGATTACTTTGTCTACTTGTCTTTTAATATTATTGCTTACTGTTTTCATTAAAATAGTGTCAATAAACCTCATTTGTGGACCAGAATCCCATACTTCTAAGCCATAGTATAAAAGCATTAGTAGACATCAAACTGGGTGATGTGTATAACAAAATTTACTTTCAGGTGTCTTTCTGCTGGTGGAACACCCTGCAAATGTAAGTACTCTGCAGAGCCTAGGTGTGCACAGGAATCTGATATATTTGTATGCAACACTGAAAGCCATGCAGCACTGCTCCTAGTTTCTGGAAGACTGCAAAATTTCTTGGTCTAATTTTCTCTCACTTTGCTCCTACCATACAGATATTCACACGAATGGTGGCAATAAAGAAGGAAGTAAATTTAGCCTTTAAGTTTTTTCTTTAAATATTTTGGATCAAGACTCAAACCCTTCTTTCATATGAAGGAGGTGTATGATTCAAATTAAATTTATTTCTGTCCTTTTTCTTAGGTAGAAAAGCCACTCTGGTCTTGAGACATTAAAACTTCATATCTGAGTCCACTGTTTTCTTCCTTCCAGGAGGCAGAAAGCCATTGTGAAGCCTATTTTCCATACATCTGATTTCACAATACAACACCAAAAGGGCAGAAAAGAAGAAGTCTCTTTACAAAACAGCAGGTAAAAATTATTTCAAATGGTTATTATTTAAGTTCTACCTCAGTCAACACTATGTCATAATTTTGCTATGTGTTCTTTGTTGCAGAAAGCTTGAAAAATTGCCCAGTTAACCAAACTGCATGTGATTTTCAGCTTCCAGCTACTCAATAACTGGCTACAGGGATTGTCGCAGTGCGCCAAGGGAAGAAGGAATGGTCCACACAGCGTAGGGTAGGAACAGGGGTGAACGGTTTATTAAGGGCGCATGGGACTCTTACAGGGTTTGGTCGGAGGATTCTAGAACTTGGGTGGAGTTAGGGGTGGATCACGACACAAAAGGAAAAGGGAGGGTTTGTAACTTGTAAGGGAAAACTGGGGGGTGGCTAGCCTTGTATGGTAGTGCTGCAGTGTACCTAAAGGACAAAATTGTAAAAATCTTTGTAGTAAAATTAATTTAAAATTCTAAAACATTCTGCCTCTAATGGTTAGGAAAGATAAGAGCAAAACATAAGGAGCTGCATAGTATCTTTTTTAGTTAAAAGTCATTTGTAAAATCAGTTGTAGGGAGTTAAGCTAACATCAGCAACAGACAGAGAACATGAGGCAAATCTAGGCATCTCTTGCTTAAAAGAACAGAAACATGTTTTGTTGTAACGTAAAAGAAATTAGAGCCTGTGGGCATGATTGTGCTCTCAGTCATACAACGGATAGAATGCACATATATCTTAATTAATTGTACAACATTGTAAAGGTAATTATAATCAAATGCTATAAATCCATTGGACAGGTTAAGACAAACAAATGATAAACCAGGAACAAGTCTTATATGCTCAGGTAAGGACTTAGAGAAGTGAAGATATATCTGTCACTTAATGGGAGTCAACAGCCATTATAACAGTGAGAGGTGGTGATTTGGATGTATTAATCTATGAAAACCAACATACTTGTTGTTTGTTTATCTGCTTTTCCTTATTAGATAATTCTGTGAGCTCCGTTTCTTCTGTCATATTCTGAAAACTTGTGTGATTTATTCACCACTATTTTTTTTTCTAGCTGGCTTTACTTTCCAAGATGATGTGTGGTTTTGCTTTTCCTAATTTGAAAGAGGACACTGTTCATCAGACCTCAGTATTTTCTCTGGATTCATTCTCAAAGATTTTACTTTCTTTACAAGTACAAATGTGAAGGTCATATGAGAAGAGGATTCATATTTCTTTGTGGTCATGTCAGGAGCATTATGTACTTAAGCCACAGTTCCTGGAGGTTTCTGAGATGTCTTAAGGCAGTGTTATCAGAGAAATTACCCCCTTAGCATCTCTCAATTAAAAAAAAAAAAAAAAAGAGAGAAAAAAGAAAAAAAAAATAAATTCTTTGTTTGAAAAGAATCTGGTCTGGTTGCAAGGACTAAGGGATGCAATTGACCTGTGCTCTTCTACAGCACGTTTTTTTCATGATGTGTCACCTTGAATTAATTTTCTTCATGTGCTCAACAACAACTCCATGATGAATGTCAGAGTGAAGAAGGTGTTGATGACTTCAGGGAACACATTCTTCACCTCAGCTAAAGTATAAACTTATTAACATTTATCTCTACAAAAGTTATATTTATATACATAACCTGAGTTGTCAAACTACTCTTCTGTCAAACTACATTTGGATCCTTATTAAGTAATAGCTTAATATAAACTTCACCTTGAGCAACAAATGCTAGAAAAAGGTGGGGATTTTTTCCCTTTATTTGACAAATGAAGTTTTATGAATTGAAGATGCTTGTATACATTGTCCATTAATCTGTTTTTGATAGAAATTCATACAAAAATTATGTCATCTGAGTGCCTGGTTTGGAGATGTTGCCATGGTATCCCATTAGAGCTGCCATTCAAGCTCTACAAGTCTGCAGGTTCAGTTGGTGACTTAATTTCCTGCATTAGACCACATTTTTCTTGGTGTGTCTAGTTTTACTTACAACAGCCTCAGCTAAGTTTGTATTCCAGAGAGTGGTCAATAAAGAAGATTTAAAGCGACGATATTTGGAGACTGCACCAGGGTTTCCAGCTCTCCATTTCGAGTTTTAATATCTTGGGTTTGAGTTTTTTCTGCTCATTAAAATCTCTTGACTGTATTTCTTTGTAATTTACATAGCAAGTGGATTTATTTAATTATTAAAAATCAGTTTAGTTAAAAAAAAAAATTAAAAAGCCAAACTTTGTTACCACAAAACAGTTTCTACTGAAAAACTGGTATCAGCTCTATGACTGTATTCTTGTATGTAAAATCAGTGGTTTGCTTTAACTGTGGTGCAGTATTTCTTGACCTACCTCCAAAAGCAGAAGTGAAACTAAACGAAGAGTTCACATCAACCACTTGAGTTATGAGACTTTGACATGTTTTCAATTTTACACACTTTTTTCTCAGTCTGTTGAAAAAAGATGAGCAAAGTGGACAAGGGAGTAAGAATTTGTAGGGCTGGATTTGCAGCTAATGTGATTTTCAGAGCTCAGAACATGCACCTTCACAGAAGTATTTCTAGCTGTTATTTTATCTTGAGGACTATCATCTTTCTAAAATCACCTTTTTCTAGGTAATCAAGTATTCCCCAGTATGCAGCTGATGGTAGTCGCATGGTTGAATACTTTATGGCGTACTTCCATCAGCCTTTGACATAGGACAGAAACTGAAATTTGGAGCCAGCAAGGGAAACCCTGAGACAATGGAATAAATTTTAACTGACCTAAATCAAGCATAAACAATAGAGCTGTTTGAAAGGTTTGGTCTATGAAAAATGTCACAATCTGTGGAAGACTGCTTTCTCTGTTTGATCTGTCACTATACTTCTCAAAACATGACACTCCTTGAACATAATATACTTTGATGATAAACTAGATTAACTTTCCCAGTACAAATGAAAGGCCACCTATTGCCAGAATGCCCATATTCCTCGTTGGCTGTCTTGTAGCTGTCATCGCTTCAATGCAATCTGCACCCAACATGCTGGAATATAATGAATATGTCAGGAGTTGGAGGTCAGCCATCAAAGTACATGAAAAGTTGGCTTGCATACAGTGTCAGCATGTAGGCCTTGCCTATCATCTTGTGAAAAGATTTCTGCACCACTTGATTTGTTTGCAGAGGGTTTGTTTCTGTTGGATGGAACACATTTACTGAGAGGCTTTTTGACAGCCCATTCAAACATTTTCAATTTAGAAAATGGTGCTTCCTGTTTCAAGCTCTGTAACTGATGGGTGGTGTGAAATGTCACTGTAGCTGATCATGCTTTTTGTTTATTGTTATTATTTTTGCATGAAAAGAGCCATGATGAGCCTTTAAGTATTCTGATGAGAGAAAGTAATATAACAGGAATACAGTGTATCTATCAAATCTTATCACTTATGCATAGTTAGTAGACCCTTACTTTTGCTTTATGCATCCTTCCTGGACATTATAGGTCTCTTTGGTGGCTCTGTAATTTGTCTCGATTAAAGATTTCAGACTCTGACCCATGATGAATCTAACAGTTTAAATTACAATGAACATATCTAAGAATTTTTCTGAAGGATTCTTGAACTTCTCATGAGGTCTTGTCCTCACTGTGTGACCACTCCTGTCCTTCATTAATTTTTTTTCAAAGTGACCTTAAGCATGTGACAAAAGCTTGAATTCTTTTTTATGCCTTTTCTCCACATCCTTCCTCATTGTGTTAAGCACTCTACATGCTGTCATTTCTTGGCATCAACTTTCTTCCTTCACTACTGCACAACATATACCTTCTAAAGTTTATACATTTTTTTGATGATTTTAGGTTAAGTTCTCGTTCTCCACATACACAAATAAAGATGTTTTGGATAAGCTACAACAATAGACTTTACTGTAGATCAGGCTAAGGAACCTCATTTTTTCTAAAAGTGAAATTGCAAAACATTCTGGTTTAACAAATGTTAAGTTAATGCAATTTCTCCAACTTAAGAAATAAATTTAATTATCTTATTTTTTACAGACCAGCAGGCCAAGGCTCTCAGAAAAAGAGCCACAGAACACAGAAGAGCAGAAAGCTGTAACTGTGGTTTGCTTTCTTTGTGGCCCCAACAACAGACCCCTCTGCATGTCCCTTTTAGGTGTCAGGTCCATTACAATTAGCTCTGACTCAACCACATTCAGTAACCACAACAAGGACAACTGAGAAATGAAGGAAGGACTTTATTCAGATGATAAAGTTTTGGGGTTTTCAATCCCCTGATTGAAAAGGAAAAGGAACATAGCTGAACTGTTGGCTGTTTGGATAGGAATGAAAAAATGACAGAAACTTTTGAGGCAAAGAAGAGAAGCAGCATGAGTCTATCTTGTTGAAGGTGTTTTGGCTATCTACTTTTTCCCAAGACATTGCCTTGACTTAAATCTTTAACTTGCTGGTCTGGATGATCAATTTGGCTTGAGAACCTTCACTGAAAATAAAGTATATGCACAAAAATCCAGACATCCTTATACCTGAAGGTAGCAATCATCCATTGGGCCACAAATGTTTCTTCTTTCCCTTTGAATTTGATGCAAATGAAGTCATGTAACCCAAGGTGTTTGAGCCTTTATACTCCCCTTTCAATGTATGTTACTTTGCAGATGTAAATGTGAATCTTTTAGAAAGGTAAGAGATTTAAACTTTTTTTTTACTTCCTCTATATTCTGTAAAACATATTTTAATATTGTGGGATATATATTAAGTAGTTTCATGTCATTGATGTAGTTCCAAACTACAGCCATCAGAAAACACACTAAAGTTGAAGACTTTTGTAACTTCTCCCTGAACAGAAAGTACTCACAATCCACAATGTCAAATTTGTACTTGCTTACAGCTTTTGGATATCTTCAGAGTATGTACTGTATATCTGACTATCACTGGTGAGAACAGAGTGAAAAAGTGAAACCTTACAATGAATGACAATGTACAAATCAGTTACTTCTTCCTGTTACTTTATATGAATGTGAAGACTGTAACATTTGCATAGTTCTGAAGATCATGTTTCAGATAAGTGGAGGTTTACATACAGTCACATAAGAAAAGAAAGCTTCTATTACGAATCAAAAAGAGCATACCAGTAGCCGAACTAAATTGCAGAGATACTCCAATGGCTCTCATCCCATCCTCTGCCCAAATCCTCATTTGATTTAGATTTAAGTAACCTTTCCAAAGGAGAAGTCTCTTTCTAGATGATAGGCTAGGACAAAATTTATCTTACAAAAAAACCTATAACCTGTAATATATCTCAGAACAGACAAAGGTCTTAAGAGCACTTGCATGTTTATGAGGTAATTTTTCAGACCAATTATGTGCCTTTATTGTTCTACTATCAAAGAGATTTAAATAAGACTGAAGTCTCAACCACTGGCAGGTCCTTATTCCCACTGGATTTGGGTCACCGAATTTAGATTTCAGATGTGATTTTCTGTAAAATTATGTCATGTGACATACAGATGAACTCATTAGCCTAAGTGAAGAGTGACACTCCTTATTATATGAGAATATTGCAGATCACAGAACTCAGAGCAAGGTGTTGTTTTTTCTTGAACTTTGACCCCTTCCATTCTCTCAGACTATGGCAAATGTCTGTCAAAAATGAATGGAATTGCCTTTGTGCAAGTTGACATCTTCACCTGTCTACTGAAGTCCCAGGAAAAAAAGAAAATAACCTGCAAAATATTTAATGCAATGAAACTGGTTGTTGGCTTTTTTTTTTCCTCTTCCCCCCCCCCCCACCACCCCCCGCCCCAGCAATTCAATATGCATGTGGAAATGTCAGTTTCTACAAAAGTATTTCTGTTCCTTCACAATGGGGGTGGCAAGCAGTAAGTATACTATTCTAGCCTTTCTTTAAAGAGATATTTGAGGTGCTTTATGACTATACATTAGTTAAGTCCATCAGGCCTTTGAAAAATAGGTACATCTTGCTAATTCAGTGTAAGAGAAAACCTTACACTGAGCACCAGAGTTTCATCCAGAGCCAGAGAGAAGCTGCACTAGGAAATATGTCATTGCTATTCAGGCATTGCACTGGGATTTTGTGTAACTGTGCCCCATTTGGGTGTCTGTCATTACCTTACTATAATGTCCTAAAGACATGTTTGTTTTTCCTGGGTACACCTTAAATGTATTGTGAGGTGAGTGATGCAATATATTGCATTCAGCTAGATCAAGATTTCATATCCTGCAAATGCACTTACATTAAGAATGAGGCACAGTTCACTATCAAACTGATTTTGATAATGCTCTGGATTTTTGTAAATATTCATGTTTGCAATTTGTTTATCCAAAATGCTACAGAAATTTCTACCACTAACACTAGTCTTTACTGAACTTCCAGTAAAGCTGAGCAAAATTTGGGTGTAGACAGAGATAAAGGATTGAAATGAATTTTAATCAAAAGATAATTTCAATTAGAATACAAAAATGCCCATACTTAACAAGACTATTGACCTCGTCCTACCCTGTATTGTACATTGTAATTGAAAATTTAAGAAATCCCAGAGTGGACAATTATGAAATAAGTATTTGGGTAGGGCAATCAGACCCATGACTCATGTCCAAATATTTTAATTTAACATGAATTTCTAGCACATATTTAGTAATAAATTTAATGCAAGACAACCTGTGAATTGACACTCTGCTCTGCCAAAACTTGTCCTAATGCTATGTCTCCATTTTATTCTGTGCAGCCTGCTAGTAAAATCCCAAGGAGATGAGACAGAGGAGCATCTATAGACTTGCCATCCATATCCTTCCTGTGCAGAGGAGAGCACAGATCCTTACACCATACTCTGATATGTTTTATGCAAATGCCTGGTACTTCTGTAAAAACATCACATTCATTCCCACATATTTATTCATACAAGGCTGCTACTAACTGTAAAGTAAAATAGCTGTTTAAAATTACATACAAAGTAAAATATGGGGCCTGATGAGAGTCATCCAAGAATCCTCAAAGAGTTAGCTGATGTCCTCACAAAATGTCTCCTGATGATTTTTGAGCAGTCATGGGAATCCAGAATGATCCCAGTTGACTAGAAGCTGATGAGTGTTGTACCAGTTTACAAAAAGGGCAAGAAGAAGGAACCTGGAAACTACAGACCTGACAGTCTCACTTCAGAGCCTAGTAAAGTTATGGAGAATATTTTACTGTGAGATATTGAAAAACACCTGAAAGACAATTCAGTCATTGATCACAGCCAGCATGGTTTCATGAGAGAAAAGCCCTGCTTATTAAACTAGATTTCCTTCTGTGGCATGGTAACACACCTAGCTGATCAAGGGAAGGCAGTTGATGTAATATTTTTGGATTTCAGTGAAGCTTTGCGTACTGTCTCTCACAGGATCCTTCTGGACAAAATGTCCAGCACACAGAAGGATAAACACATCATGTGGTGAGTGAACAATTGGATTATGGGTTGAGCACAGAGGATGACAGTGAATGGGGTGACATCAGACTGGTGACCTGTCACTAGTGGGGCTCCACAGGGCTCCTCTTGGGCTCTGTGCTCTTCAACATCCTCATAAATGACTTGGACATGGGACTGGAAGTGATACTGAGCAAGACTGCAGATGACACAAAACTAGAGGTGATGTTGACTCCTTGGAAGGCAGGGAGGCCCTGCAGAGAGACCTGGACAAATCAGAGGGCTGGACAATCACCAACCATATGAAGTTCAACAAGGGAATGTGCTGCACCTGGGATGGTACAACCCCAGATGTTCGTACAGACTGGCGAATGAGGTGCTGGAAAACAGTGTCGTGGAAAGGCACCTGTGGGTCCTGGTCAAACTGAATCTGAGTCAGCAGTGCCCGGACAGCCAGGAGGGCCAGCCATGTCCTGGGGGGTATCAGGCACAGCATTGCCAGCCGGGTGAGGGAGGGGATTGTCCTGCTCTGCTCTGCACTGGGGCAGCCTCACCTGGAATATTGTGGGCAGTTTTGGGCACTGCAATGTAGGGAAGATATTCAGCTCTTCGAGAGTGTCCAAAGGAGGACAACAGAGATGGTGAAGGATCTTGAGGAGAAGTCATGTGATGTGCTGCTGAGGGCACTTGGTGCATTCAGCTGGTGAAGAGGAGACCTCATTGTAGTTACAACTTCCTAGTGAGGCAAAGAGGAGTGGCAGGCACTGATGTCTTCTCTGTGGTGATTAGTGACAGAACCTAAAGCAATGGCCTGAAGTTGTGCCAGGCAAGGTTTAGGCTGAAGGATGGTTGGGCCCTGGAACATGCTCTGTAAGGAGGTGGTCACAGCACTAAACCTGACAGAGTTCAAGAAGTGTTTGAATGATGCTCTTGGGCACATAGTGTGACTCTTGGGGTGGTCCTGAGCATGGCTTAGCATGGGATTCAATCTTTGCGGTCCTTTCCAAACTGAGTATAATTTGTGATTCTGTCATCATGTAATATTAAGACAACACCTGTAACACATGTATAGTACCTTGAAATGGATATTAGAAATAAAACTTGAGAGAAATAATTATTAGAATTAAAATCTGTTTAACAGGTGATTCATCTATTATATAGTTCATATTTTCTTCTGTAAAAGTATTTATTAATAATTTGGTATATACACAGTAACTCCTTCATGAAATTATGTATTAAATGTGTATTTGGGGATCCTAACCTAAAGCACTGCAGAGGAAAGATTTTTATTGATTCCACATTGAACCATAGGCCTTGTTAATTTATTTTGTAATTTAAATTCATTATTTATGGAATTAGTTAGCCAAAAAGCAGAAGAAATACAACATGAGCGTGTTGTTATGAAATACGCTTTCAGCGCAAAATAAATGAATTTTTCACTGACCTGTGTGTAAGCTACTTTAGGAAGGTCCAACTTGCATTATTCAAGATTTTTACTTTATTAATTGTTCTTGGAGGAAATAAATGCAACTCTGTGAAAAACCCATATGTCACTTTATAGACACGTACCTTAGTTACAACTTTCAGAAAGGGCAAAATAAATATCATAACTTCAAGGTTAAACAGGCATCAGAAATTGCTATAAGTAATATATTTAAAATTATTAGATTTAGGTAGAATTCAAAACCAGAAAAAATGTTACCTAACAAATTAAATACATATATACATAAATACAGAAATGCATGTGTGTGTACACATGTGCATATATCAAAATTGATTTGTATGCAAGCCTTCCTGGTGGTTTTAAGTATATTAATACTAGGCAGCATTTTCATTTTTCTCATATATGATTTCATTAGAAGATCCTGTTACAATTTCCCTTCTCATAATGACAGAATTTTCTATCCCTTTTCTTTGTTAGTTTTTGGGTGCTGATTTACAGAGAGATCTACATGCAAGGCTAGAAATTGTTTTGTTGATTTGGCTTTTCTCTTTCCCCAACTTATGTCTCTTTGTTTTGCATTTGAATAAACAGCGTGCAGATTTTGCTAGGACTTTGAACACAAATAGGACTTTCTGTTGAACTGTAGTAAAACCTTTACTGTCTGTGAGTTCCTCTTTCCTTCTTCAAGCTCATTAGAAGACCTCTCCATTCCCCAAAAATCACAATGTTTGCACAGTTGCTGTTTTCTATCTTACAGCTGGAAGTTACTCCTAAATACTTAACTCTGGTTGAATGGGAAAGATCAATATGTTATCTGACTGAAGGATGAAGCATGCTGTGACTCACCTTTACAGAGGAATGAATCTGAAAAAAAGTACCCTTCTAGTGGAAAGCTACTAAGGAATCTTCTGAAACATTCTATGTGCCTTCTGGTATTATTTGCTCAGTCTGTGTAAGTCTGAAACGTTATGAAATGTTCACTTCAGAGAGGGAAAATAGTTCCTGTGTAAAATGTGTCTATGGGGAACTTGAAGTATGGTGCATAAGACTTCTCCTCTATACAGGCAAGTGGAAAGGCAAAACTTAGTTGATGAGATACTTGCTTGATATCACTGCTGGCTACTTTGTAGAGTTGAATCTGTATATGGGTAGTACTTTCTCTTATTCTTTCTCTTTTTAGGATGGTATAGTAGCCCACATTCAAGTCTATATGGCTCCACTCAGTGAACTGAAGGTCATTCTCCTACACTGAACCTGTGTACAACTTGTCTGTATTCAGTGGCTATATCTTCACTATTTTTCTTTTCTTCTTATATCCCTGACACTTAACCTACTGTTTGGCAATAGTCTCTGGGAAGTGACACTGCTGCATGAGTGTGTGAAATCCTGTGTTGCTGATCTGAAGCTAATGAATTGAAGCAAACTGCCCCTAATCTGAAAGGACCGTCTGACCTCCAAGGCTGAGCTAAGCCATCTCCATTTCTGAGATAAGGAAGCATTTGCTAGGAAGGAGGGACAGTTCTCAGAAAAGGGCTCATCTTCTTTCTGAGAAAAAAAAAAAAAAAAAGGAAATCATCCTCTTTCTGGCTGATAATTTTAATTTTTTCCCCACTTAACCCTATTAGCTCAACCACATAGCAACTGCCATACTAATGTTGCAGTTGTTTGTGAATGGCAACATTGAGACAAAGGTGAGACTAAGGTAAGTTATCTCCAGAACACAAACAGAAAAACTGCTGGAGACCTCATGGCATATGGCCTCGCTCTCCATTAAAAACTAGGTTTTTCTTCTACCAGTTCCCCTGAAAGGATCCTCTCTATTAGTGGAGATCACACTAAAATGAAATTATATTAATTTGCAAGAAACTTACATGAGTGAAATAAAAAATGAAAAAAATGACATGGCTTAGGTTCTTCTTGGCATTATTGTTTGGCTCATGCTGCATTTCTCTATTTTGTGATAAAGATTGACAAATATTTTAAATGCACTGAAAAATACAGTCTGTGCATTTATAGGGTTTTTTTTGTTGTTTGTTTGTTTGTTTTCTTTGGGTTTTGCTTGGTTGGTTGGTTGGGTTTGTTTTGGTTTTGTTTTGTTTGTTTTTGTTTGTTTGTTCTAATTTTACTTGAGATTAATTTTGCTTTTTCATGATAGGGACTTCCATGTTTGTATATGTACTAGCCTATTTGCATACAGATGGATAGATAAACATACAACCACACATACATATGTGTGTGCATGCAAATAAGCATATATATACTGAATGCACATATTAATTACTGGTAACAAATGATACATGTTGTTGTCTTTAAAAACACCCCCTATCTTTAGTTATGGGATCTGTTCTTACATGGTAATAACTTTGAAATATGCGAGATGGTGAAAATTCAGATAAACACTGTGTTGGTACAAATTATTTTCTTGACATCTGTTTTATATTTGGGGGAAAAAAGAGGGTATACAGTAAAGGTTTTCAAGAAAGAGGTTGATTTTGCAAACCAAGAAAATAAAATCTGTCACATAATAATGAATTTGAATCTGAGACAATCTGAAGCACTGAAAATTGGATTTTGGCCCTTATAATTGCATTGTCCTTAAAAAAGGAAAAAATAATAAAGAAATAGCCTTTCTACATTTGATCCCTTGCTAATTGCAGTTCTAAAATGCTAGTAAGTACATAGGTTTTTTTTCACTAAGTATCTAGACAGTCTCCAGTAAAGTATCTAGCCTTTAAATGCAACAATACACAGTTCTCATTCTAGAAACGTGTATCAATGATAAATATAACTGATATCTGTAAGTTTCTTATAAGGCTTGATTTTTTTCCTTGTTGCAGAATTTTCTAGTGATTTGCTCCAGTAAATAAAAGTTCTGACCTCAAATATTCTAAAGTGAGAGACTGAAAAAACTGAGTTTACTTTTCTAACACTATCAAGGTCAAAACACCTTTCCTGCTACATAGGCTTGTGAATAATATACTTCACTGTGCCATGTATATTTCCCTGTAGAAAATACACGTGTTATGTAATACATATAATTAGGTTATACAAAAGACCAGCAATGCTTTTCACAATCTCATAGAATCATTTCCCCCCAATATTTCTGAAATAAATTTTGTTTCCACTCCAAGTACTAAGGTGACCAGTAATTGTATATCTATATATAATCTATCTTTCAGTGTAAATGGGTTGATGAAGCATGTTTTAATCAATTCTATTTGTGGGCCCTTGTTTTTTTTTTGTTTGTGTGTACATATAACTTGCTTTATGGACTACTTATTTCTCTGTAACCAATAAATAAGAAAACTATCTTAATATCTCAGATCTTTGCATATGTATAGGAAATGTATTCTTTGGTCTCTATATAGCAAATTTCATTTCTACTTGAGGTTGAGAGGCTAGAATCTCTGTGACTGTGTCATTCCTTTATTTGCTCATGTTGCTTTGTTTATGATAATGTCCTGTGTTATTAGGTCGAGAACCATGCCTGGCTTTTTTCTCTCTCTCTTCCCCCCCCTGCCCCCAGCCTATTTCTACTCTAAAGTAATACTGCAGGAAAAATATCAAGCATAAATCAGTACATCAAAGTAAGTTCCACCATGCTACAGTATACAAATAGCTGTTGATGAGTTTGCCATGCTTACTGAACTGAATAAATACAAAAGCTTTTTGTGTGCATTCCTATTTTCAGTCCCAATACAGTGTGTTAACCTCAGAATATCAAATTGAATCAGGATTTCTGAGGAGAGCTGGCTCCAAAGCAGTTAGAATGACACTCTTCATTACACTACCTAGATTTAGGTTTCAGACAACCATAACCAGAGCTTTCACAACCTCTCACCTAAAGTCAGATAGTGTACAGCCACGCAAATAAGTGACTGAATTTCCCTGCAAGTGCTTCTGAACATCTTGAAATATGGAGCCTGTGGAGGACCTGAAAACTGAGACTAAAATTGTTATGAAGAGACTTTACTGGATGAAATTTTTCCTTGCTAGGCACAAATAAACAGTTCTCAATAGGGTGCTCACCACACAGTGTGTCAGCACATATTATGCAGTCTGGTGCTGAGTGGATGTGTCAGCTGCCCATTAGACCACACTAAAATAGAATTGCTGGGAGCTGGAAGCATGAAGCATGATATTAGATAAAGTGATGAAATTTCACTCGATTAAAGAGCCAGATCAAGGACAGTTACCTTAGGAAATTCCTTTTTTCCTAGAATATTCTCACAATTTTTATAAATTTATCCTTCTTTTTCACTTATTTTCGATTATCATTCAAATTATACGAATGGCTGCATTTAAACTTCCTGGCTTGTGACATATTGAGAATGACAGGGATGGTAGATTTTTATTATGTAAAAAAGGGGAGGAGGCAGAAAAGGATAGACTGCTCCACATTAGAAGCTATAGGAAATGTTAGATTGATTTGTTTAGAGTTGTTTGTGTTTTCTTCCTCTGAGATGAGAGCATCTGGGACTTTTTGTTAGGCTCACTGAATGCTAGCTTAGAGCAGTGCCTGAGGGAGTAGGAAATTGCTCCTTTTATCCATGGGAACTGCATGCTGTTGGCAATAGGATCTGCATCTGTTTTGCTTCTTGACTGGTGTGCTGAGGCCTCACCTAGTCAGATAAAACTGTGGATTTGATTTAGTGTCTCTATCAGCTCCTCAGAGTTCTCCACAAGAAGAAACTAATGCACACAGCTATATCTGCTGCATTTTATTGCAGTCTATAACTTGGCAAGAGACATCTCTCTCCACCTCCCTCGATTTAATTGCAATTAGGATCACAAGTTACTCTGAAATCTAAGAGAAATCCAAAAGGTTAATTTTCACTGAGTACGCCGTCCTTGGAGCTGGTTGCTGACACTTATCCTGTGAAGCTTTGGTACAATTTCTAAACAATATATGACATCTTGCAAATTGTTTTAATGCTTATTAATTAGAACATGCAGGCTGTTCTCTCTGAGTGGGTCTTCTCCTCATGCTATGCTAGATGTAAAGCAGGATTTGCAGTTAATTCAAACGTGGTCATCCTTCACATACATTCACATGCCCATTCACCCATGTAAATGTACCATAGTGAACTGCATCAAAAATCATAGGCACTGCACCTGTTAACTCTTTGGCTGTATTGATGTTGAATTCTAGACCAGTTAGATGTTGATGGTTATGCGACAGTTGTCAAAGAATAACATTTAGTCCAGAATAAATATGATTCTCTTCTGATCCAGTATTTTCTAAAATTCATGAATTAACTCCTACACATATACTTCTTAATATGTGCAAAGTGTGTCCTGGAATTTTACCAGCATGATCCCAGGAACTCAAATGCTCCTTTGGTATTACTGATGCAGCTGGCAAAAAAAAATCATCCTGAAAACAAGTAAAATGTTGCAGGACTGCAGTTACCATTGGAATTACCTGCCTGATGAATAGGTTCATGAAAAATGCTCAGATCAACATAATACTGAGGTTATCATAAAATTTGAAGCTTTAATATAAGTCTAGAGAAAATTACCTTTTGGATGACAAATAGCATGACATTCGCTCCCTAATAGGAGTAATCTAGGAGTCTCAATAGACACAGTCATCCTATCCAAGCACATATTTAGAAGCTCAAATTATACTGCATGTAATATTTTGTGTATAACATATTGATCATAAAAATATAAAATAAAATATGGAGAAAAAAATGCACAGCAGAAGTGAGGTCAGGCAATTGAAGAAGCATACTGATGAGATCTAAAAACCAACCAACCAAACCAACCAAACAAACAAAAAAAAAACCCAATAAAAGCCCCCCAACAAAACAAAACAAGCTCACAAAACAGGAAAAGAATTTTTTGTTTTGTTTTTGTTTTGTCTTTTTTTAATTTATTTTTTTTTTAATTTTTTTTTTTTATTCTCCTGTAGGTGACAGCTTACTTTCTGCTTCTGTGAGATTTCTCTCCTGGAAAAAAAAGCCACACATCCCTTTTTATTTATTTGGAGTATGTATTTATATTAAATATGAATTCTGAGTTTAACCTCAAGAAAATTTCCTCATAGAAAACACACACGTCTGCCAATCCTGTATGAAGACAATGAATTTATTACTTTTCATCTGTATGAGGTTAGGATTGAATCCTTAGTCAGACAAAAGATAGCACTGTTTAAAACTGGTAGATCTTTAAAAGTCCACTAAACATCCTCATTGACCTGGTTTTGAAAAGCTTGTGCATCACCAAAGCAAGCAGAACGACTTGAGTGGTGCTTTGTGAGTATTCTTGCCATGTTTTGTACTGCTAGGGGAGTCTCAACAAAGCTCCCATCTCTCACTTTTGTTTAATTTTATTTAACTTTGTTCTTCAGGACAAACAAAAATCCTTGAATCTTTTGCTTAAATTACTTTAACATAAGGTTTTTTATGAAGTAGAGAAAGTGGATGTTTACTGCTCTTTGACAGCACAGGAACATGCCTGTTTATTAAGTAGAGTGTAGAAGGAAATTTGATATGTCACTTCCTCCTCTTCCCATTGCTGGAAAAGTGATCAGCTTCTACCAACTAATACCATGTACAGCAAAAGGTGCCCATTCTACCCTCGTCAGCCTACTCCTTTCAATCCACTCCCCTGAACCACAGCCAATGCAGAGGCATATGAGCACTCTGACAACTGGAAAGAAAACATGATAATATTTGTTTGATTTTGTTCTTTTTAACATTTTGTACCGCGTAGAGTTTGTGCATGTTGGTAAAGGGAAAAGGGAATGAGGGACAAACCCCTGATCCTTACATGGGATAGCACTTTCCCTTTCATCAATCTGTAAAAAAAAAAGGTATGGGAAATCATAGAAACATAGAATCATAGAATCAAGGAGTCAGAGAATCATTAAGGTTGAAAAAGACCTCAAAGACTCCCAATTCTGGCTTTTGTCCATGCCAACTAAACCATAGCACTAAGTGTCATGTGCAGTTGTTTCTTGAACACTTTCAGGGATGGTGACTCCACCACCTCCCTGGTCAATCTCTTTCAACACATAACCATCCTTTCAATGACAAAATTCTTCCTGATGTCCAGCCTGACACTTGTCTGGTATAGCTTGAGGTTCCATCCTCTTGTCCTATTGCAAGTTGCCTGGGAGAAGAGGCCAATGCCCACCTCATTACACCCTCCTTTCAGGTAGTTTTAAAGAGTGATAAGGTTACTCCTGAGCCTCCTTTTCTACAGGCTAAACAACCCAAGCTCCCTTAGCCACTCATCATAGCACGCACTTTCTAGACCCTTCACCAACTTCATTACCCTTCTCTGGGAACTCTCCAGTACCTCAGTGTCTTCCTTGTAGTGAGTGGCCCAGAACTGAATACAGTACTTGATATGAGTGCAATCACTTTCCTATTCCTGCTAGTCACACTATTTCAGATAAAAACCAGAATGTCCTTGGCCTTCTTGGCCAGCTGGGCACACTGCTGGTTCATGTTCAGCCAGCTGTTGACCAGTACCATGAGATCCATTTCCACAGGATCCCTTTCCAGTCACTCTGCCCCAAGCCTGTATCTCTAAATGGTGTTGTTGTGAATCAAGTGCAGGACCCAGTACTATGTTCTTGAACCTCGTAGCATTTGTTTAGGTTCATTGATCCAACCTACCCAGATCCCTCTCTAGGGTCTTCCTAGCCTCCAGAAAATCAAGGATTTCCTCCCCAGACTAGAGTTGTCTGCAAACACTCGGAGGATGTACTCAATCCCCTCATATAGGTCACTGCTGAACATTTTAAACAGGAGTGGACCCAGTAGTGAGCCTCGGGAAACCCACTAGTGATGAGCCACTAACTGGATGTAACTCCATTCACCACCACTCTCTGGGCCCAGCCACATAGCCAGTTCTTAACACAGCAAAAAGTGCCCCTGCCCAAGCCATGGGCCGGTGGTTTCCCAAGAATGCTACAGAAGACAGTATTGAAGGTTTCACTGAAATTTGGATAGACAACATCCACAGTTTTTCCCTTAACTGCTACATTACATTAGCCAACCTTCAGTTGTCTGGGATCTCACCAGATAACTAGGAATGTTGATAAATTATGGAGAGTGGCTTGGTGAGCATTTCTACAAGGTTCCACAGTTCCCTCAAGTGAATCCCATCTGGAACCATAGATTTTTGAGTGTCTAAGTGGCACAGCAGGTCACTATTTTCTTCTAGATTAGAGGGGATCTATTCTGCTCCCTGTCCCTGTCTACCAGCTCAGGGGACCAGTTGCTCTGAAAATAACCAGTGTTTTTGTTGAAGACTGAGTCAAGGAAGGCATTAAGTACCTAGCCAAATGGACCAAAAGAGGGTTGTTCAGGCTCAGGACTAATATTAGGATTGCAAACACTGAGCATGGACATTTCACTCATTTCTCACAGGAATACTTTCTTAGGACAAGCCTAAGTGACACTGTTAAAGCATAAGGCAGAGGCTGCTCCCTTGGCTCTTTACACAGTGCAAAAGTCCAGTTTAGCCCTTTCAATCTTCTCATACACCCTGAGCTCCAGTGTGAGCAAGGTCAAGCTTCTTGGGCTTTTACAAGGCCCATCTGCCAGGGAATATAAATTAACTGAAATGCAAATACCACTAGATTCCCGCCAAAACCCTCAGCAGACCCCACAGGGAAATAATGTTTCAGTTAATGTTTCCACACACCAGAATGACCAAATCCCTAGTCTGCTAAACAGTGTGTTTGTAGTTATCATTAAACTGCAATAGTTGCTTCGCCTCAAGAGCCGGCAGTTGAATCATGTTCCACAAAAAACTCAAGACCTGAAATGCCCTGACTACCAGGAACTGTTGTCTACCAGGCTGTGGGCTGCAGGCATGTTCAGTGTCACACATGATGGTCCTATGCTGTCCTCTATCAGCAAGAAGTGTAAGCCCAAGCATATCCTTAGTATCAACTTGTTTGAAAGTCAATTTCTAACTTCTTCAGGATTGTGAAAAGTGGAACTGTTCTTCCCTTACACCACATTAGTCCACTGTACATCACTCAGAGTTTAGTCAGCATAATTTGCATCTTCCTACACTTCCTACACTTTTCTACGATGTGAAATACTACCCTTTTCACCATCATGCCTTAAACAGCTGCATAGTTAACACTGATAGTATGAGAAAATATTTGTATTAAGGCCTGATGAAACAGGCTTGGTAGTTTCTGTTTGAGAGTTACACTTTCAGTCTCTTTGAATAGTGAGATGGACAGTCCGGAATGGTTTGTGCTTATAGTTCAGAGAGTCTTCTTTCCATGACAGGAGACATGTCATGACTGTTAATACAAGTGGAGTTGATAGAAGATAAAGTGACTGCCTTGACCTTCTCTGTTCCTTATTCCTACAAGTCCACTCAGGTTTATATGCATTACACTTGAAAAACACCATTTTCTATGTATCATCGCACTTCTGATGAATTGGTTATTAAAATATGTACCGTAAGACTAGAAGTTGTTTGCATTATTTTACAACCTAACTGGTTGTGAAGTGTTGTCAGAAGCAACAGTTTCTAGTCCAGAAGCAACCTATAAAACTGTTACAATACACAAGGATATTATCAGATTTTGGGTAAAAATGGGAAGTGTCTATCTTCACATCACAGATGCAATGGTCCCTGCTCGGAAGTCGGTAGGTTTATACAGAGAGGAAGCCCACCAGCAGAAATGCCTTATATCACTGAAGGCTGCGTTATGGAAGTCTACGCTGAAGAAAACTCCTGACAGGACCTTGACTCTGTGGAGACACAACAGTCCACACAAAGGCAGATTTGGTGGCAGGCTTGTGACCTCTCAGGGGATCCACACTTGAGCAGTCTGGTCCTGAAGGACTGTACCCAGTGGAAATGGAATCAAGCTGGAGCAGTTAATGAAGAACTATATTCTGTGGTATATATATCTTGTGCTGGAGAAGTTGTGGAGGACAGTCTTCTGTGAGAGGGACCTAACACTGGAGCAGGGGAAGGACTCCTCTTACTGAAGAGAAAGGGGTGACAGAAACAACAAGTAAAGAATAGATCATTAAAGTGCTGGGGCCTGAACAAAGGTCTTGAGCCAGAGCTGCCCTCTAGATAAGCCTTCCAATGTATCGTATTTAGTCATGTATCTGCTTATTAGGCAAAATTCTGCATAATCCTTAGTAAAATACATCATATGATAAGACTACACCTATCTAAACATATATGCTTGTTAGTAAGATATATTGGTATTCACTTATTAGTGAAGATTAGTATCTGATCATTAATGAGGTATAAATGCATCTATCTTTCTGTATTTAGAGACTAGTCAAGGCCATGGAGGTAGATGCCTGGCCTTATTCAAAAGTAGATGGTCCCAGCTGACTCTCTGATTTTAGTCTGAAGCCTGGGCCAGGCTTTGGGTTAAAACCAAGGAGAGAAGAAAGCCAGGTATTTTCTGCACTAAATAAGTGATGCAAGCTTGTTTGTTAACCAGTATAAAAGCTGGACCCTTTCCACAGTGAAGATGAAGACCTCACCTAGGAGCAGAAGCACTGTATAGGACTTCCCAGTTACCGAGAGTTTCTGTGAGCCTTTGCTGTAATTGGGTCTCCACTGCTGAACTGTGGGTAGAGATGGTGGTAATGTGTTAAAGGGGTAACTGGTGATGTATCTATCTTAATCACTATGGACGCTCTTTGTAGTAATGGTTAGGTGCATTGCTAAGCTTATCCTTTTATAATTCATTGCTTCTTTTGTAATTCTTTGCTATTTTGCACTATAGTAAATTTGGACACTTAGCCTCTAAAGTTAGTGCATGTGTTTCTTATGCTGACCCTTGTCCCCTAGGAAGACAACCATAACTCTCATTCCTCATCTCCCTGAACTGCTGATGGGTAAAACGTTAGAGAATCATGAATAAAGGTAATCGCAGAAATAAGAGAGGGGTGAGAGGAAGGTGTTTTTCAGATTTTCTTTACTTCTCATTATCCTACTCCAATTTTAATTGAATTAATTTTTTCAAGTCTGTTTTTCCATACCTATTTAACTCATGACAGGAATAAGTGACTGAACCTTCCCCATCCTTATCTCAGTCCCTGAGCCTTTTTGTTATATTTTTTTCTTGGATGTCAGCTGAGGAGGGAAGTGATAGAGAGATATTGGTGGGCACCCAGAAACTACAGGCTCAAACCACCAAAATAGGCAAAAATGGTAGAGAGACAAGTGTCGAGGTTCTACACACAACTTTCTGTCACTGAAATCATCTGTCACTCTGTGTTCCTTTATAGTGTGTTGCCTGTGAACACTTTTTAACTCCTTCATTGTACTGAACTGTGAAGAGAGCTTTGCCCCAGTGTGGTGGTTTTCATCCGGTGTCCACCTCCAGGCCCCCCTTTCCCAGAGGGAAAGGAAAAGTAGAAAAGACGAGAATAAAAAAAAAAAAGAGATAATGGCAAAACAAATTCAGAGTAGTTAAATACTTAAATTTATTACTAAGATAAGAACTAAACCTAAAAGTAATAAAACTAAAAAGTAAGAAGTAAATCAGTCATAAGAACACCCCTCTTCTCCCACTCCTCTCTCTTTCCAGCAGTTCGAGAGAGCAGGGAATGGGAGTTCTGCAGGTGGTTGTTGTTGCTGCCATTGGTCTTGTTCTGTGGGTCACTCTTTGGGGTGCAGTTGGGTCTCTGCACCCCGATGGTCTCCATGGGCTGCAGGGGCACAGATCCTCCACCACGGTCTTCACCATGGTCTGCAGTGGGGCCACAGCTCTAAGTCCTTCCCCTGCTCCCGTGGGGTCCTTCCCACGGGAGACAGTCCTTAATAGACTTCTCTAACGTGAGTCCACTCCCCAGGCAACACTTCTACTGGGGTGAAAAAACCTGCTCCAGCGTGGGTCTCAAAAGTCAAGGCCGCAAGTCTCTTCCAAGATCTCGCTCCATCCTGGGTCTCCCACAGGGCAACAGCTCCTTCAGGCATCCACCTGCTCCTCCAGGGGCTGCAGAGGTGTCTCCACACCCCTATGGATCTCCATGGGGGGGGGAGGGAATAGCTTTCAGTCCTTCCGCCTCCCTGCTCCAGGGTGGGGGGCCCCTCCTTCGCCTCCTCCTGCTCCAACCTTGGTCTCTCTCACTCTGCATTGTTATCTCATGGCTGGAATTTCTTACTGCGCAACACTCCCAAATTCTTTAATATGTTATCACAGAGGTGTGACTATGATTCTTAATTGGCTCAACCCTGTCCACCAGCAGGAAGTCCCTCCTGGACCTGGCTGTCATTGGTTCCGTCATTGGTCAGGAGAAGCTTCTAGCAGCTTCTAACAGAAACCATCCTGGAAGCCCCCCCTTCTACTAAAATTCAGCTACAGAAACCCATGACACCTAGGTAACTCCATTTTAACAAATCCATTGCAGCTTTTAAAAGAAAATAGTGTCCTAGCTGGCTATTTGTGTACCATATTTGAGCTCTGGGCATATGTCACATCCAAGTCACTCAGAGGAAACAGAAATACTGACAGGCCCAAAATGACAGCAATGACAATATCTGCAGCTGTACTCATTTGACTTATAGCACTTATGAGGAGTAGTTTTATTATAGTGCATTTGAGTATGTCAGAGGGTTCTTAAATTTTTTACCCCTGCCCCTTCCAGTATTGTGGTTGAAGGGCAAGCTTCTCCTATTACTTTTATGCCTCAGTTAAGTCCTGTTTATGTTGTATCTTGCCAACATGTCTTCTGATCAAAGTGATTAGGCTTTATGAAAAGTCAGAAGTATTTCTAAGTAGCTCCATTATTTTTTCTTATTAAAAAAAAAAAGCACACCATCATCCCATAATTAGTATTCACTTCTATGGTGTAATATTGCACTCACTTTCCTTCTCTCTTTACCTGCTTTCTGGACTTCTTGAAAGATGCGATGTGTCTTACCAAAATGCGTTTGACTCCCTTATTTAGATCATCCTATTGAAAAACAGAGCTGCTAGCCTTTGATTCTGTCTATATGGAGAGAGCAGTAATCAATCCTGCAAAGATTTGTTCTTAAATCCAGAGAGAAAATGAGAATTGAGACATATTGCATCACATTTTAATAAAAAAGTTGGGTACACATGGCCTAGATGACACCAGTGAAATAAACCAGTGAAATAAATTCTACTGCAAAACTAGAACCTGAAACCAATACACTGCTGTCAGTATTGAAGAACAGCTAAAAAATCTAAAGTACAAATCCATGGGCAGGTATTATCAACTGTACAGATACAAGATGAGAAAAGCTGAATAATGCAATTATTAAATAGAAGAAAGATTAGGGATTAACAGTGATCACAAATTGAAACAAAAGCTTTCAACACTGTCTCCCATAAGAGACTGAGGAAGTGCCAACTAGGTAAGTAGACAGTGAGGTGCACTGAAAACTGGATGAACTATGGGGCTCAAAGTTTTCTGATCAGTGGCCCGAAGTCCATCTGGGTGCCAGGTTCTTGTCTGGTGCCCCACACAGCACTGGATATACTACTATTTATTTTCATTAATGAGTTGGATGCTGATGTAGAGTATAAACTCAGAAAGTTTGCAGAGGATACAAAACTAGAAGTGGCTGATATACCAACAGGTTATGCTGCCATCCAGAGGGATGTCAACATCTGAAAAAGTGGCTTGATAGCAGTGAAATTCAACAAGGGAGAATGTAAAGTCCTAATCCCATGGAGAGAGAAATCCATTCACAAATGCAGAACTGGGGCTAATTGGTTGGTATGGAGCTTACAGGAAAAAACCCTATGATCTTGGCGGACACCAAGTGGCCCACGAGCTAGAAATACAACCTTCTGACAAAGAAGGCCAGCAGCTTTCTGGGCATGGCTGGCATGAGCCTCAACAGCAGATAGAGTGGGATAATCCCTCCACGCTGATCAACACTGGTGAAATACAATTGAGTGCTGTGTCCAGGTCTTGGCTTCCCAGTGCAAGAAGCATATGGACATCCAGCAGTGAATCCGGTAAAAGGTCATGAAGGGCTTGGAGAGACTCATTGACATAATGAGAGGTCAGGAAAACTGTTACTCTTCAGCCTGGAGAGAAAAGGTTCAAAGGAATCTTAAGGATCAAAGGGTGCATGAGTAACTAATGAATTAAAGAAGATGGAGAGAGGCTCTTCTCAGTGGTGCCTGGTGGCAGGACCCCAGCAAGAAGCTGAATAGAAGTAATTAGGTTTAAGCATAAGATTGTGGTTTTGTACTGTCTGGGTGATCAGACACTGGAACAAGTTGTCTGTTTAGCTCATATTCCTAAGGCTGAATAATTGTTCTATGTATGCAAGAATCAGTAGGAAAAACCAGGCTAGCACTGAACTAAGAAGATTTAGGTTGGATGTCAGAAAAAAAACAAACTACATACTAAGGAAATCATCAAGTTTTGCTGACTATTATTAAAGAGTTTAAAGAGTATGTCTCAGGCATGCCACTAGTCTAGCTGATTCTATGACCAGGAAGAAGGATAGACTAGAAAATCTTTGGGACATTCATGGTTTTTTGGTGATTGGTGGGTGACTCTGTGNGCATTCTCAGTCTGCTCGCGGCTCTGGTCATCCTCTGGATCTGAAGAGAGCTCCCAGTCCCAAACTCCAGCTTATATTCACTTAGGCTCCGCCCAGTCCCTCCCCCAGGGTGGAGACTTAAACAATGGGTGATTTACTCTGTGAAGTGAACAATGGCATATTTTTGGCATCCCTGATGGCCCATTAGCAGATACAACCCCTCAGGTGGGTGTGGAGGCAAGAGAACTTCCTTATCTCACAGAAGTTCCTAAACCCCCAGCTTGTAGCCTGAGGGGTGGGGTGTGCATTAGGTAATACCTGCTAATGTGCCATTGTGAGCAGTTTGTGGGAAAAAAATGGCATAGAGGCTTTAGGATACACACCCACACAGTGACAAACTGATCCTGGCTACTAAAACCAGGACAGAAGGCTAGAGCAGTAAGCATAGAGGTAATGATCAAAGTGAAAAATACAGGGAAATTATTTATTAATTTCAAATGTAACCAAGAACTTTGTTGTGATTTGTACTGCCATAAGGGTTCAGGAATGAGGAGGGAAAGGGAAAAACAAGGAAAAGGATGTTATACAGAAATTAACAATTGACATCAATTTCAACACACATAACACCAAAACCAAATAAAAATCACTGCTTAACAGGTTTTTGATGAGCAATTTAGGGTGTAAAATCAGTAGCTAGTTTTTTTTTTTACTGTGATGGGAGAGCCATGAAATAATTCAACATGTTATTTGTGAATTTTAAAGTCCTAGGAACATTAGCTTCTTCTGGCATGGGTTCTTGTTCAAACCAATCAATCATCTGTCTATTGGTTTGCAAAAAAAGCTTTTTTGTTTGATCAGTTCCACAAACAACTTTATCAACAATTGCTTTTCTAGAAGGTCTACAATAACTGCCATACCAATAATGTTGTTCTGTTTGTGACTAAACATAAAATCAAATAATCTCTAAAAGTCCTCAGAGGTAGTAAATATTCTTTAATTCCTAGAATGAAGTACTGTATGGAGTACAGAAGAGACAGAATTAAAGAAATGTGGATGGCAGTAAGGAGTAGAGATAGAAAATTTAGGTAGAAATTCCTGTAATGGGACTGTTGTGAAATCAGTAAACACAATTTTTATAATGGAAAATTGTTCAAAATTGAATATGCTTGAACTGAAATTAATTCCCTCAAAAGTGGTTTTATATACAAACAATGCTCTTCCCTATATAGGATCATGTTATATTGAACAGTACTTGAACAAAAATTGAAACAAGCACAGAACATCTCCTATTTTTTTTTCCTTTTACAGTTTTCAAATAATCTCTCTTAACCATGTTAAGCACTCATAATGATAAATCCTAGGATCATATGAGTGGAGCATGTTGAAACTAATTGCTGGAGGAAATTAGATTTCAATTTTGAACTTTAACTACAGATCCACCCTATGTCACTAAGTATTAAATTTAGTTTAGGGAAGCAAAACCACTTTTCTGTTTGCTGAGCAGTTGCCACCACTGATGACTAAGCTGCTGATTTTACTATTTTTTTAATTTGCTAAGGAGAAATGGATTATTTTATAGTAGGCATCACAGTTACATTTATACTCTTGCTTGTTCATTCACTCTTATAATACATCAAAATAGCTGCTCTTCTTTGTATATCTTCCAGTAATGCAGATAATTCCACCTAGAGAATCTTAAAACCCCATACTCTTCACTTGTTTGCTACTGGAACAGATTCTTGGATTCGTTTGTAGCATAAAGGAAAAGAAAGACAAGCATGTATTTGGGAAACATCATAAACACACAGCTTGTAAGGCAAAATCTTGCAAAACCCCCACTGTTTCAGCACAAGGCCACTTCTCAACAATCTCCTTGTTCAGTGGTTTTGATCAAACTTTTCTTCACAAAGGCCCAAAGATCAGCTAGCTGATCTTTTCTCTCCAGCATCTGTTCAGGAAGCTTCAAATGTCTAATATTTTACACTTTTTAAAGTTTTAGTTTCCTGTCAGTAGCTTTTTGTCAAGGTATAACTCAGATCCTTTATGTTTACTAATGGTAGTCAAATTTATGTGCTAGTAAGTCTTGTGTGTTAATTAATAATGTCCAACAAAGAATTCAGGTGAGAGGGATCTGAACAATGTTGTTGTACTTGGTTTGGAACATCTTAATAAAAAAAAAGTAAATTAATGGAGAACTTCAAGTTTGCTACTGCAGGTGTTCCTTTTTCTCTCCATCCCCAAAAGCAAGTGTACAAAGTGAGCAAAATGAGGAAAATACGGAGAAAGAGGAATGATACCTATCATTAAAAAAATTTATGTATATCTTTTATTGATGTCAGAATCCATTATCTTACTGTCAGGCTGTCCTGGTGTGGGATTCTTTTAGGCCTCGTTGTATGCTGTGTTGGTAGAGCTGAGGTCTACAGCTGTATGGTTTAGGCTCCAGGTTAGGTTTTAGTCCATTAACCTATGAAAAAATTATGCTCCCTGCCCTCCCCGCCATATGGTTTCCAAGCCCTAGAGAAAGGACACAGACACCACACAGCATAGGAAGGGGGCAAACAGAGAGATTTATTTGGAGAACAGGGCGTTTTATATACCTTGAAGGGAGTTCAAATCCTCCAATGAGGGGCAAGGGAGGGGGTGTCTGGCTTTGGGCCAATAGGGATGAGGGGATTTACATTCAGCAGGGAGAGGGTTTTGGGTAATAAGGTGTACCCTGCCCCTCAGCTCACAGTGTGGGGTTCTGGGAAGAGACACCTGGGGATTTCTGGGAAGGGACACACAGGGGGGAGGCAAAAGATATTTTATACAACATTAAACGCATTGGTCAAAACATCATCAGTGAAATTCTGAATTGATTTCCACATCAGGCTATGGATAGTCATGATCTATCTGCACAGCCTGAGCAGATTTTTATCCTGTGTGGATGAGATTGAATAAAAGTGTGATGGAACAGTCAGGAGTTAGAAAAGAGCACCTTCCCCTTCCTTTCCCAAACCTTCCCTTTCCAAACCTTCCCAAACCTTCCCTTCCCACCAAAGGGGTATTCCATACCATATGACACCTTCTCTGATGTAAAAGCTAGGGAAAGAAGAAGGAAGTGGGAAAAGTTGTTATTTACAATGTGTGCCTGCTGGATCAAGCACTACATGTGATGAAGTCCTGACAGAAAGTAGCTGAACATTGCTTGCTGACAGAAATTTAGAGAACAAACTTTTATTTTTATTTTGTTTGTGCACATGCAAACTTTCACTTTTGCTTCAATAAACCACCTTATATCAACTTATGAGTAATTTTCCATTTATTTTCTCTTCTCTGTCCACCTGGGAAAGGGGAGCAATACAGAAGGTTGGTGGGCACCTGGTATCCAGTCAAGGACAACCCACCAAACATGACTTCAGCCCAAACTCAATAGCCTTTTTTAGGTGGAAGATTCTCTAATCTTGGTGGACAAATGTTTCCCTTTTTATTACAATTGCTGAGCTGTGACACTGATTCTCATTCAACTAAATTGTGCTGGTTTGATGCTATCTTCCTCTAATTTACTATTTTTCATTTTTCTTTTCCCCAGGGCAGAATCTGACTTCCTCTTGGTCCAAGTTCAGAAATTTTCTTTAGGTTTTTCATGTAAGAGCCAAGTACCAAATCTTCTTTCTTGCCAATAAAGCCCTCCTTGGACAAATAATCCATGTAAATTCTTAATTGGTCTCGTCGGTTTCTACACTTGCTCCACTCTCTTCCATGACAGTCACCTACAGACACAGAGGTTTTCTTAAGGAAAGGATGATGAATCTGTGGGTTTTGGAAAGAGAGGAAAAAAGTATATTTTTTATTAATGTGACTTTTGTTCAGTTACTGATATAGAATGCTTTCATCCTGTAATCTCATCTATCTTGTCTGTTTCAACCATGTCCATATCAACTGGAAAGTATAACTGTTACATACACTGTGCATGATAACAAATCATGTCATTTAACATACTAGTGGGGTACAAAGCATGTGCGATTTGGTATCTTAATTCTGAGACTTTGTCAAACTAATGAGCTTTCTTTTTAATAGAAATGTCGATGTTGATAGCGTGATCAGAGTAACACGATTTGAAATTAATGTCTGGAAGGTCAGAGTTAACAAAAGAGTTGACTGAATAGGCAATTTCTTTAATAACTGAAATGCCAGCAGCATTATAGCAATCAAATATTTTTGCTTATTCTTGTGATCTGCTATGTGAAGTTGCACAGCTGTGATGGAGTTTAAGAGTAATATATTTATTTATACATTGCCTCCCCCCAGTGTAGTATATTTTCATTGAACTAAGTATGTGTAGGTTTTTGTGATGATTTACAAATCTGGTGAATTCTGTATTACGGACAGAGTATTCCAATACTGTGTGCCCATCTGGAACTCAGAGGAGAATATTACTGTGGGACCTGAAAATTGTTGATGATAACTATGCATAGTCAACTAGCAATTTCTATTTCAAATTTTTCTGCTTGAACACAAGTTCCTCTTTACAAATTGAGGAGCTGAACTCTTTATTTTCCCTTCATTAATATTTCTAGCAGGAAGAACAAACTCCCAAAGCTCAGATGTTCCCTAGAAGGTAAGAAACCAAAATCCAAAACACTCTAATGTAACAGACATGAGCAGATGTGGAAGGGTTAAGGCAAGGAAAGTGGGAAGTGATTATTCAGCCTTGACAAGCCTGTTCTCAGCTCATTCTTACTTGAGATAATGCCTTGTGTAAATTCTGTACAACAGAGGAAATTATTCTATGTAGGGCTACAGAAAGACAAGGGATTGCAGCCCTTTAAAATTATGTCTTTGGTAATTAATATGGTCTGGAGATTTACAGGAACACAGCAATGTGGAGAAGAGAATACTTGAAGCCTATGTATACATGTCTTTGTGCTTTTGCAACACTCCACAACAGTGTTGACTTTTATGAGTTTATGACTCTATGACTCTTATTGCTCTCACTGTTACCCACTGCCTAACTCATATAGATTTGGATGGCTTCTGGAGGACTATCACATTAGACAATTAGCAATAACTTCAAATGCTTGGCTGATTATAGGTATGGGACTTTTTCTCCAGAATCAAGTGTGGGCATATGTTGTCATTACTATAAAAATAATAAAAGCAAAAGCCACAGTAGTTAACTAAACAATAATAATAAATGAGGGCATGATGCAGTGTTGATCTACCTCAACTTAAAAAATAGCAACTTTCTAAATTTGGAATTTTATAATGTTACATTAAGAGGTTACATTAATATTTTGTAAAGGAAATGTGTAATCTTTTACACTTTTCAGTGGTAAGAGCAGTGTGGGAGATTTTAACGTATTTCATGTCTGATTATTTGGAGTAATTCAAAATGGTTGTAACGGGGAAGTTTGTTTTTCAGGCTTGTTCAGTGTTTTCCTGGCTCTGAAATTGACTAGTGTGTGGTCTTGCCAAATAATGTTTCTGACTTTTTACAAATTTTCAATCCTATCATCTCTTCTTATTTTGAATTAATTAGCATAAAAAGAGTGACAGCTTTTATTTTCAAATGTGCTTATATTTCACCTGAGCACAAACATAAGTTGCAATGTAATAACCCTTGGTCAGTCACTTCAGTCACATCCCGATCCTTCTCTATTACTCAGGTCATGAAGGAGTTTTAATGACCTTGTTGAATCTTCTGCAAAGGTCGGATTTGTTGAAGAGTCCTTCATCTTCCAAATAGTTGTATTTTTATTCTCAGTCAAGTATGAATCTTTGGATGAAAAAGCATATGCAAAACATAATTTTTTAGAAAAATTAATAATAAATAAAAGGAAAAAATTGGCCACAACCCTGAGATACCGAGAAGATTATTATAAAAGTCATAGCACTTTTAGGAAAAGTACTGTCAAGTTTTGTTGCCTTTTTTCTCACTTTCCCCCCATTCTATATATAAAAGTAGACAATATGAGGCAATTACCTAGAAACAATCATAAATCAGTTACCTAATCCAATAACTTTAAATACTTGAAATATTTCTCAAGGTGACAGAGTGTGGATTACATTTTATTCATTACAAAAAACAACAAGAAAGGCTCATACAACAGTTAAGTATCTCTAGAAGACTGGATGGTGCAACCCAGGTTTAGATTCTAAAAGGTGTTTGTGTCAAAGGGAATCAAAACAGGTAAGGGCTTGCTATTTCCTAATGTGTAGGTTATCCTGATGGAGAAGAATAATGTGGTAAGAGGGGAGGAAAATTTTTCTGTTGAACTACCTGACTGATCCTACATACAGACGCAAGTGTTCACTGAACATCACTTACAAAAAGATAGGTATCTTTTCCAGACTTTTCAACTTGGTTCAATTAACCACAGTAAAGCTGAGTAAACTGAAGGTCAGGAAATCCTTTACAAACAAGTAATTGGAAGAAACTGCCAAGCATATAGCAAAACACCATATTTGCGTAAGAAAGAATATTTCTTCATTGTTTTAAAGGAAAGTTCAAGAAAAAATTACTGGGCAAATTTGATTTGAGGAGCAGATAGAGAAGGTGCAAACTGTGCTGACAAAGAGGAGTCTCAAATAATGCTGGGAAAGAAGCTAGGTGAATGTTATATAGCTTTAATATTCAAACCTTCATTTCACTGCACTGGTAAGCCTGATATGAATAACAGAGTAACACCAATTTATTACCTGAGCATGAGAAGAGCTTTCATTGCTTTGGGATCTGTCTCACTGCATCTTCCTATATACATAAGAGTTAAAACTTGAGCAATATCTTCAAAATGGTTGATATTACAGTAATTTTATTCCCTGGATTCTCTTTTGTGTGTAATATAGTACATATATTCTGCATTTTCATGTTATAGCACAGTTAATGGATGCAATGAGAACACTGTGTCACACACAGTGTGTAAAAAACAGGTTTTTCATTTCTGTAAAATCTGCTCATTTCTTATCAAATTACAAGATAGGTAATACTGGCATTCAGTCTTGAATCATTTTCTCAGAAACCAGCATGAAAATTCATGGAGCAGGAAAACTGCACATAGGTTATAATAGGGTCCATAAAGACATACTGTTACCCTACACTTTACAAGTCTGTCTATTTACTTGCTGCTTCAGGTCTTTACTTTAGCCCTTGACTGATAAGTTGGTCTCTGAGGTCTTTACAGAACCTGGCCATAGGCAAGATAATCTCTGTGCCTAAATATGATAAAAATCAAGGAAGTTATACTTTGAAAACCTGCCTTTTTCACCTGAAGTAGAAATTTGTTTTCCTGGTGCAGTTACCGATCTGAGATAATATTAATATAAATTGGGGGAAAAAAAAGGAAAAAATTCCACAATTTTTATAACCGTTATGGAGTACAAACTCTCTGCATTACAAAAATCAGATTGTTATGTCAAAATCACATAAAACAAGTCCAAGCTGTAGCTGCTTTAGGAAGTCTATTTATGAACATGATCAGAAGTGTGGATTTATAACAAAAAAATCAGGCTTCCTTCCAAGTTTTTTAATTGGAATTGGAGATAGACCTAAAGCACAGGTATTTTCAAAAGAGCTATGTCTGAGCTCCTCACAGGACTGAATGACTTCAAATCTCAAAGCAGATTGTTAATTTATCTTCAGAGTACCTATTAATTTTAACAGAAATATAGAAATTATAGTGTTGAACTTGGGAGAAGTTTGGTGATTCTTCTTACTCAAATGTAACGGAAAAGGAATAAGGGGGAAAATAGAGAGGAAAAAATATCAGTTATCTCTTAGAAGAAACTGGAATTTCATCTTTGTAACTTTGCTCTTATTGCTTCTACTGCATGTATTGTGGTGTCTGACTCAGACAAATAGGAATAATACTGTGATTTCTTTAGATTCTGCTATTAAATACTTCAATTTCATGGCTATTTATATTTATAGTGTAGCAATGACCAGAAAGGATATAACACTGGATTGTAAATATGCTTTTCTTTTACTCATGCATTAAAACCTTTGGAAGGAATAATTTATCAGATGTCTAAAGTGGGGATGGTAAAGTGAATTTGCCTTTTCTTTAGTTTGCCTAAAATGTTTCTGAACAGTTGTTTAACTATAAGGAATTTTCCTTCTACTTCCAACACATATACTAGTGTAGCATCTGAGGTTCCCAAGCCTTCCTTTTTCCTTTCTTTTCCCCCCACTGAGATTTTGCTATCTCATGGCGACAATGTGTGAGGTATTTAAATCTTTGTACCTTGTTTAGATGACAATTGTAATGAGAACTGAGGGAAACTACTGACACAACAGGAACATATTCCCATGGTAGGGATTGTAAATCAGGTGTCCCTGACACCTTTCTTAAACTGTTTTCCAAAATGAAAGAAAAATTTAAAAGCTGATTCCTGAGGGCACCGCTGCTGGCATCAAGTGTGCAAATAATGTTTGTATTCCAGTTCAGAAAAAGAAAAATGAAAATATTTCATTGAAAGCTGACAGCTTTAAGGAACTTTAAAGGTTAGCCTTGGTGTTAATTAGCATATCTATTCATGTCTCTATGAGCCTATTGAATTACTTAGCTGAGCACACAGACAAAGGCAAAACTAAGGGAAAAAATATAAAAAGTCATCATTAATAATTCATAAATACTAAGGGCTTCTGACGGGCTATTTTTTTCAGGGTGTTGAAAGTCTGCTAGGAACTGAATCCTGATCCAAAGTTACTTCAGAAGCTCAGAGAGAAAACCTTCCCAAGAATGTTAATGTTTCTGTAAGTGGTTAGCTACCAAAACATATTGTGGATTTTTATCCCCTCAAGCACTTGTTCATGTTTCTTTGGATTAGTATAAGGTAGGGCTTTTCATGAAATGTTTAACTGACAGTTTTTATATTTGAATTTCACAAGCCTCTGTAGACCATAAAGTGCTCCAAATTCAACCATAATCCTCTGCTACAAAGTAAATCAGAATTTTTGAACAGATTCCAGATGCCAATTATGGTAATAATAAGGCTATACAATTTCCTTCTCTGCCTCAGCTGGATCAGTAGCAAGGCTCCTCTTGACAGGTTAACCTGTCTTAAAGCTTTCTGGAGGGAGGAAGGGAGAGTAAATTAAAATTTTGATTGTTAAATCTTTCAATTGAAATCTGAAGCTATTAACATTTTACAGAATTAACTATTTTTCTGGGAACCAGTTTCAGTGAATGTTGCAGCTGTTGCCTGCCATCAAATTGATTTTGAACAGTATTTATGAGACTGTAGTGCAAGTTTTAAGCAATTAAGATAGTTTAGTGAAAAACTCCAGCAGTGAGCTGACAATAGTAGGAGAAGATGCATTTCAATATTAACCCCTCCACTCACACAGAATAAAAAAGAAGTGGGTGGCAAATGACAAAATAGTGGCTTTACATTGTGAGAGCTTGACTCCTGCTGTTTCTGTTCATATGTAGTCCCAGGTGCAATCCACCCAGCCATACTGGCGACATGCTTATTTCTAGGTTCATGGATTTTTTTTTTCTTTTGCTTTTTGAGAGAAGACAGGAAAGAACAGTCTCTCTTCAGTGACAGCAAGGTAGTCCAAAATCCTCTCAGAGCAATTACAGTCTTGCTATACTGAGAACAAATAGGAACTTCAGTGAGGATGAGCTGAAGATTGTGAGCTGAATGAGCTGAATCTGTGGCTTGAGCTCTACTCTGTTGTGACAGCAGAGCATCACTGGGGCAGGTTCATTGACAGCACAGAACCTATAAATGACAAACTTGCCTTTAGGCAAAAGTTTATTGAATGACATCTTTTTAGACTGATGCAAAAGTTTATTGAATGACATCTCTAGACTAATGTAGTATTATAGATTTCATTATATTGTTCATCTTCATCAACAGGTTAGTAAACCAGTCGTTGGGTGTTTGAAGAATCTGCATGACATAAAATTACTAAGATGAGACATATGATGCCATTTCCTGTGGGACAGACAGGAATGATGTAGTCAGGCCTGCAGGGAGAAAAACAGAACTTGATTCAACATTGCTTTCAAACAACTACTAATATAAACTTTGTAAATCCTGCTGATTCCTGAACACTTACAGTGGTGTAAATCTTATTCTAACACTGAGTTCTTGGATGCATATCTTAGGTTAAAATAGATGAAGTTAGGACTACACAGAAAAGAAATTAAGTACTAAAAGTAATAGGAAGAACGATAATACAAACAACATAGTCGACCCTACTCTCCTTGTAATGGTAGAGGTTCTTATCCTCCTATGAGTGTATAAACAGTCACACCATTGCAAACAGTAAAGTTCATCTCTTATGACTTCTTCATCTACCTACTTTAGGAGATTTGTTCCTTTACTCTGAAACCTATTTTATAACTGAGTATGAGTGCCTCTAGTCTCCTGAGGTTGCAAAGTAAAATCATCTACCCTAAGTATCATGTTAAAATGTGAAGAAAGGCAGAAATGCAAACATTTCTTGTCCCACCCTCAATTATGTAAGCTGTAAGTGCCCTTGGACTATCAAAACCCTTTAATACCCAACATAATCTGTCTACATCCCATCTAACAGGGATCCTTTGCTAAGAAAGATTCACTGGCTGAACAGGAACTTTGATACTCCAAAGAAAACTACACTTAATAGCAAGAGAGACCCTTTTCCACCAGGCTATCTTACAAGTTCTGTTGCTACCAGGACCAGAAACAAACTGGAGTAAACTCTAGCAGTTCCCAAAATGATTTTTATTAATATAAGGATGTAAGAAATATTGTGGATTTCACATTGTTGGTGATAACGTGAGCTGCATGAATGTATTTAATCAATACCAAAACCCCCCACAGAAACTGCCAAAAAGCACACTCTACAGAAAACACATCAACCCAAACCTCAATACAGAATCATACAACATCCTCCTCTCACCAATACTTAACAACAGAAAACTACTAACCAAAAGAGCAGTAACCTAAAACAAAAATCTAAACCTGTTTGGTAACAAAGCAAAAAGAAAGAATGTAGCTGCTTCCCACTAACAAACATGTTAAAAGGAATTGCACACCTTAAAGGAACACAACAACCAGTATAACGTCCTGGTGGGTTACGATGTGTAAGGCAAGGTATAGTGTTCATGAAATGAAGATGTTAGCCAGGTAAAATTAGTAAATAAAGGTAGCTATGGGGTAAAGGTGAAAAAGTATAAGGCATAAGATATAAACTAATAGGCATAGCCTAAGCTAAGAGTATAAAGGAAGGTAGAAAGTATAGAAGGAAAAGAAAACAGAGTAAATGTCTGCTCACACCTTCATTGTCCAAAGTCATGGGAGGAAACAGGGCAGCTCGATGGTTACTCCTGCAGAGATGGTGGTCCTTTTTCCCCTGAGTTTTGCTCATGGTCAATCTCTTTTTATACTTTTTTTCTCTAGAAGTTTGAGTGACTATAGTCAATAATTATTTTTGGGGGGTGATAGACAGATGACATAGGCCTAAAGGGTTGGCTTCCTCTGTTTTCCCCACACTATCTCTGTAACACTCCATCCTTCGGTAATCCTATCAATCTGTTATTGAGAACACTTTCGGAAAGCCATAGGGAATCTCTGTCCCTTCTTGTGTAGCCCATTATCACCTGACGAAGGTTCCTGTGAACACCCTTCCAGGGGCTGAGTGTTTACCATGACCCATCAAGAGCTTATCAGGGCTATCACCCCTCACCTAAGGTATCTTTTTTATAACATACTTTCAAACCAATTACAACATCTCTGCTAAGGGATAGTAACTTTGAAAATGTTCTTACTTGATTGATATATTTATATGAGCATTCCTTGTTTTTGCTGATTGCAGTCACACTCTCTTATCCTGCTTCACCTATATATTTTATTATATAGTCATAAATAATTATATTAGTTATACTAATTATACTATTAGTTATTATTATATTAGTTATACTAGTTATTATATACTCACCCTTCACTGTGTCTACAAGGAAATTACTAATTTTTTAGTGGTGCTTGCAATCAGGAAAGAACACTCCTGAACCTGAAGGACAGTTATAGTTTCATTATACCTAATACTAGATTATGTTGCAATGTCCAAATGCATATGTTCTAGTTTATTTAACTAGATTAAATTAGTTTATTTAACTTTATTTATCTAACTCCAATGAGTGAGAAGAAGAATGAATGAAATCATGAACTCTGCTTTGTATATTATAAGGAGAATTTTTCATTTCATCACCTGTGAAAAACAACTCGGAAGCAAAAAAGATCAGGACACTCCAAAAATTCTCATATGGTACTCGGAAAAAGACTTTCAGTTTTTCAGAAAAGAAAAAAATATTTCTTCTACTTCCTCCTGTTGTGTAATCTATATTCATAAATACGTGGTCTCATTTTGTTTAGGAAAACATGAGTAGGTCAGTTGTTAACTTTAAGTGATATATTTTGCAGTATTTCAGATATTTTTTTCTCTGTCAGAAGAGGACTGAAAAGTCCTAAAAGACACATTTTATTTCTACATTTTAATTTCTTAAACAATTCCCTCACTCAGAAAGAAAGCCTGATTAAACTTATACAGCTGGTCAAAAAATAAAAACTCAACTTTTTAACTAAATGCACAGTCATGGGTGGTTTACAGCAAAAGGACGGCCTGACAACATGCACTTTTATTTTCTAATGTCAGTGATGACTCTGGATATCTCTGTATCTGTGTGAAAGAGTATGAGGTATTCCTCTCACATATCAAATGCATTTCTGAATGACAGAACAATATGATTCAACAGTACTTTCTGCCTATTTCTATTGCAAGGAGGAGACTATTTTTATTGTTACTTTATTTATTTTTTATTTATTTTGAAAGCCCTGTTTATTGATCTGCTGTCAGTTTTTCCTTGACCATTATAATCATAGAGCAGCAGATTCCTGACATTTCTGTATCTGCATTGCCCATGGATTATATTATCATGGTGTTTAAATGAAAGTATCATGGTCCATTTTCATGAGGGTAGCATTGAGGATGGATAGGAAAAGTGTCACACTGAAAGGCTACTTCTCATGAAGAGGAGAGCTTGGAGAAGCTGTTGTCTATCGAAAGTGACTCAGGAAGACTCAACGGTACTAAGAGGTGGCTGGGCCAGGAGGAAGGAGTGACACAAACTGTGTCATGTTGGTAAGCTGCAGCAGAATACTTTGGTTCTAACCACTCTTTTGAATTGGTGTTGCAAAGAAGCCTTTCTGTTGCTGAAATCTACTCTGGGCTAGACTAGATTTTTGGAAGTCTTTCTGAAATGATTTTGTTTTCGACACTGTGCAAGTCTTAAGTGAGACCTAGGCACTTACAAGAAACCTTTGCTTCCTTTTTAACTTTGTGGGAGAAATACCTACCAGGAAAAGAAATAAAAATAAATAAATCAGCATTTCCTGCTCCATGGCAGTTTAAAAGGGACTAGTTTATTCTGTGGCCTCCTGTGGATGAATGGAGCTCCCACAGAACCCTTATTGAAAACTAGGTGGAAATTCCTAGCAGCTTCTGAGCTGCCACTGACCTTAACAAAATACATGGTTAATTTCTTTCTTGCTGCCTTGAAATAAAAAAACAACCCCTTAGTGTAAATAGAGTCATAAAAGTTTCATATGGAATATTCAGCAGTAAAACTTCCTGTAGTTGTTGTCACATATGCAAAACCTCAGCTATTTTATCTCCATTTATTCTTCCAAAGAAGGGAGTTAGGATGTCAAGAGTTTTCTGCTTGAATTATGTTTCAGACCACAAGTCTCTCTTGGTTGGTGCTGCACACATATCCTAGTGCTGTACCCAAACATGCTGTAAAACACGCCCTTAAGTGATCCTCCTTTTAAGGAGAGATCACTTACAAGCTGGGGTTCTTCCAAGGCCCTTTCCACTGCATGATGAACTTTTAATATTCACAAAGCATTTTACTAGCCCACTCTACACTCCTTCGCAGCCAAGGAAAGACTGTTGGTTCATTCTGTTATGACTTCTCTTCTCTTGAACAGATTTCCTCCTTTTTATTTCATTCTTTAGCTATGCATATGTTGCGTTTTAACTTATCTCTCGTTAAGTTCAAGAATACAGCCTGGTTATGCTGATCTGAAAGACCAGAACTGTTCCTACAAAGCCCCAAGGCCAAGCTAGTCCTCAGAACCACTTTGGTTGTGTCAGAGTTAGATCAGCAAAGGATCGCATCCTGTGTGGGCACAACCTTAGCATTTGCAGACTTCTGCAGATAAAAAATTGGCCTTTGAGTATTCTCAGTTAGGCATTGTCTTTAGAAAATTTAGATTCTTAATTGGCACAGAGATTGTAGACTGCAGCAGGTGTAATATTAGAGTATAACATCATTTAAACTCAAGAAGGAGGAAAAATTGATGATAGCAGAGTTATTCTTATTTTTGGAGACTACTTCCTTCCCTATTTCCTTCAGAAGTGTATATATGAGAAGGTGAAAAAATACTACTTCAACAACATCTAAAAAGCTATTTTAATCTTGGTTTATGTGGGTCTATTCTTCAGCATAAAAATGTTATTTGATACTTTGTTAATTTTGTTAGGGACAGTATTTAAAAAAATTATTCTTTGCCAAGTAACAAACTTTGTTGTAAATCCAAATTCTCTGCTTTTGAGTTGGATATTTTTATGTATGTCCCATTTCAGGGAAAAACTTTTTTTTTTTCTTTTTCATTTTTTGACCTTTGACAGCTCCTGCAATCAAGTTTATTTATGGATATATATCCATGAGATATACCTAGACACTTTTGGAGAGCCATTGTATGATGCTGAATTTGACCCATAAAAGTGAGGCAGCACAATTATTCTCTTTAAAGTTCAATTGTGGGCCTGTTTTTGGTAATACATTTACCTTTCAAAGAGGTGTTTGAAACCAAATTCTTCATATGTCCCAGTGGAACTAAGTGATTTACTTTATATGTTGTCTGAAGAATACATCATTAATTGTGACAAACTATTCCCTACCTCAAATATTTATTATATTCATTACTGTGATATTCAAGCAAGAGACAAGAATGAAATTGTGTGCTACCAAATACAGGTGTAGACAGAGAAGAACACAGAAATTAAGTATTGAACTAGGGGTATTTGACTACTAGAAGCACAACAAAAAGTGTGAAAGTTTCTGTTTGGCCATGTGAAAATATGGGGAGGAATAACATTAATTCTACAACTTCTGCAATCTACTGCTCTTAATCCCTATTTTGTTACTATATCTTATTTTTATTTTCCTTTTTCCTCTGTTGTTATTTTTAGCCTTTTAGTTTTTTTCTTGTAAAACATATGGGAATAAAAACTCTTCCTATGAGGTACAGTATGATCTAGATAGGTTAGCAATATCAAACAGCTGACAGCATGTTGGAATTACTGTCCTTGGCTTCTTTAAGCATTCTAATTATCGTTTCGGTAAGGGGTAAGAAAAAACCTGACTAGGAATGCCAGAAGTGTTTTATTTTATGGTAGATTTATACCTGAGGGCTCCTTCCTCCCTTCCAACACCAAGGGGAAAAAAGACAAAACAAAAGAAAGAAAAAGAAATATTAATTTCTCTAAACTTGCACCATCCTGTAACACAAAAATTTCAGTTGACTATAACCTGACTCCTCCAGAAGACTGGCTATTAGGACAGTGGAAAGGAATTACTAGAAAAGGGAAAAAAATATTTTAATGCTGTTGATGTAATGTCCAACACAATTACACAGTTTTATCTGATACCAGGCTCAGCTACAATTATGGAGTGATTAGGGAGAAGGACTGAGGGCAGTGCAGTGTATGGGGGTCTTCCACAAGTTCTCTTCCTTTGAGAAGCAGTTTGGGAGGGTGGAACAAAGGGGGAGCCTGGAGGAAGATTTCCTATGGGTTCAAAAGTGGATAATTGATGCGGTCCGAGAGGGAAAGGAGACACGGTCCACGTGAGGGGAAGGGGGTGAACAAGCGTGAACACTTTATTAGGGTGCATGGGACCTTCATAAGGTTCAGGTGGAGGGTTCTAGAACTTGGGTGGAGTTAGGGGCGGACCGTAACATAAAAGGAAAAGGAAAGGAGGGGCTGTAACTTATAAGGGAAATACAGGGGTGGCCAACCTTGTATGGTGGTGCTGCACTGCACCACTGGTCAGCCTATGGGGTTTTAAGGGTGCAAAGACCAAACAAGGGGTTGTAACCGGGGTTCTCACAACCAATCAGAGCAATTGAACAAACAATGGTAATCAAATAGTAATAATTACCTATCAAATACATTTTTATCCTAACTACAACATCCCAACAGTATAAAAACTTTAAAAAACAGTGGGATATTTTTTAAAGTGGGATCCATCTATGGGGATGGATAGCTGGTGGTTATGGCAGACTCCAGTTAGCAGCAGTTAGTTTCTCAGCAGTCCCCAACAGGTGCTTCCCCTACAGGTGCCTCCCACAGATGATGAAGCTGGCAGATGTGGGTATCACTGTATGTCCTGCCTCTGAAGTCCCAGCAAGCAGACCCATAGGCATTCTTAAAGAAGTAAGAAACACAGTGCTGCTGGGGATATTTTTCATACAAAATTTCATGTTTTCTACTGTGAAGTCCCAACAAGAATTCTCTTTCTGGTTTATGCTGTCCAGAATCAAGGTAGGTCTCTTTTCTTCATGGTTTTTGTTTTGGTTTGTGTTTGGGTTTTTGTTGGTTTGGTTTGGTGTGGGAATGGATTAAGAATATAACTGATAATACTTTGAAATGATGCAGAATGTAACTGATAAGACCTTGAACTGATGTTTTAATATTGCTTAAAATGTGTGTTTACCCTTTTCCATATGTCCCCCTCCGGAATCCATGTTTTCCCTTTTCCAGAATCCATTTGTACCACTTCCCCGAAACCATGTGCTCCTTCCCAGAGATCCTTTGCGACCCCTCCTCATGGAACAGAGGGGCATGACCCACCTTGCTACCTGAAACCTTTCNGTTTGGTCTTGTTTGTTTGTTTTTGTTTGTTTGTTTGTTTGTTTTTTGTTTTGGTTTTTGTTTGTTTGTTTGTTTTTTGTTGTTTTTTTTTTCCTTTTTCTGGAACTCATTCATTTTATTGCTACCTTGAGTTATTGTTTTTAAGAAGCATCTGAGTGTAAACAACAAGGCATCCCAGTACTCAAGCTAATTCTTAGGTTGTCCTTAGAAGAGGCTGTCACCTGGTACTGTGAGCCCTGATGAAAAATGAGCAAAAATTTGAGTGGTTTGCCATGGCCACTCAGCTTAGTTTTAAATCAGAGCTGTAATTAAATGGGTTCTTCAAAAATTGTATTTTGGCCCTCAACAATTTTGTAAAGACATTAATTTTCCTACAAGTTCTCTTTCTGTTTGTTGAAGTCTTACATTTTACTTCTGCAAGTACAATCCTCAAACATTTACCTTGTCAACCTATCAAGCACTCTGCTTATTTTCTCCCTCCTAGTATGATGCACATGTTTTTAAAGTATCACAGAGGAACTTTCTATGTCATTTTACATATTAAGTGGTTTAGTTCCTTGCATTATGAAGTTTGATGGGCAGGAGTCTGTGGGTTTTTTGTTCATATACCTTAGGTTTAATTAACTTTTTATTTGTGAAATCTTTCTTTTAACAAATACGAGTGATCAAACGGACTTAAACAACAGCTTTATGTTACAAGTAATATTAGGAAATAGTCACTACTATATGGAATTGATGATGAAGTGGAATGTATGAATTCTTGATAGCCATTAGTGCAAAAACCCCATTCCTTTTATAGCAGATCCACTATTCTGAGATGACAGCTTTTGCCTCTCTTGTGAATATGAAGTGCCAGATTATGAATTCAATAGCTGCCTCTTTTTCAGGGCATTGCTTATGAATCTGCCCTGCTCTGTCACTGCTCATTATTAGCATTAAACACACTTACAACACCATAAATTTACAAGATGCATGCCCTATCTGAAAAGCTCATGGTCTAAATGAGATAGGAGAAATTCACAGCAAAACACAGGACAACAGTTCAGGAAAGGCAGCATAAAGATTATTATTCATGATTTAAATTTAGAAGGAAAAACTGCACGAATAGTTACATGTTAGAAGAAATTTGAAAAGGAAGACAGAGGGCACTAGGTAACTAGGAAAAGGAAAATTACTCTAGACACAGGACTGGAATGGATTCTAAGATAGCACATCAAAGGCTTTCATTTGTGAATTAATAGTCGGGTTCCTCTCTGCCTGCTGATCATCACTTCTATAGTTGTGTCACTGCACATTGCTGTCACATATTGTCATCTTGTATTTTAGCATCTGATTGAAGGGGTAGGCACCTTTTTATTCTATATATTACTGGCACCTGTAGATCATAATGCTTAGAATGGCATTTATGAATGTCCCACATTTTGAAAAGAGATAGCACATCCTATTTCAAATGCCACAATTTTTTGTTTGTTTAGTAGGGCTGACAAAATGTTGTATATATCCTCCATAGTTGGGATGGGCAGTCAGACGTTAAAACAGCTTAGACAGGATATAAGAAATCATATCTTAATTATGTTTTTGTCAGTGACTTCTTGCTTCTGGTTTGTTGGTTTGTTTTTGTGGTGTTTATTATTTGTTTTGAGGGTTTCTTTTTTGTTTGTGGTTTGGTTTTATTTTTGGGGTGGTGGTGTTTAATTTTGAGGCCTGTATTCACAAATCTTGTTGTGGCAAATTGTGTAGATCCATGAATACTTTTGCAATACTAGTCTATGAAGAAATACAATGTGGATTGTTAAAGAGTGAGACAACGTCACTGGTCATGACATCTTGAAATCGTCAGTCAACGGGACCTAAAGGATTTCTGTAATGAAGTGTATTTACTCCATCCTTCTCATTGAATATCCAGAATTGGTTGTTGTCAGAAATGTTGCTAAGGAAGAAGAATGTTTGATCTGATCGGCTTTGATGGCTCGTATTGTGTGGATACTATAGTGTCCTCTAATTTCTTAAGAATATCTTCAACCCTGGGGCTTGAAGATAATGAAGACTTAATCTGTAATGGTAGAAATCCTCATACTTCAATCTTAACCTCTGAAAGTCCTAAATATGGGTATTTAAAAGAAAAATAAATCATGGAATAGAAGTCTTTCCTAGTAAAGACCTAGTAAAGGTTTGGAGTGGAGTCTCTTTCTCTACCTTCAAAGAATCTCAGAACCATAGAAAGGCTGAGCTTGTAAGAGACCTCTGATGTTCATCTGGTCCAGCCCCTTGTTTCCTTAGGATCATGTTCATATGGGATAGCGATTTCTCTGGTTAGCGATAACCTCTCTGGGTAATAAGCACCAGTACTTTGTCACCCTTATGGATAAGTAGTGTTTCCTGATGTTCAGAAGAAACCTCCTGTGCTTAAGTTTGTGCCCACTGTCTTTTGTCCTGCCACTGGCCTCTTTCACTGAAAGAGCCTGGCTCTGTCTTCTTTACATGGTCTCTTCAGGTATTTGTGCACATCAATAACTTCTCCCTCGAGCCTTCTCCTCCCAAGGTTGAGCAGTTCCAGCTCTTGGTCTTGCATATGTTCTGCCTGCAGCTTTGTTTGTCTATGAACCAAAGCTAACTAACACTTTCAGCAGGGCAACTTATTTACCAAGAAAACATGGATTCAACTCCATTGAAAATATGTTCACAAAAGTATATTAATTAATGCAAGTATCAATTAATGCAAATGTTGTGACTTTCTTTTAAAAAGGTCAGAAAATCTCAGCTTGGCCTTTATAGAATCAAACATCGTAGTTTTTAAAATAAAATTTGAGAAGAAATTTATTGTGAATATGAAATTTAGAAAAGGAAAGTTAAATGAGACATTTCTCTATGGATTGATTAAAACAATGAGATTCATCTGAAGAATATTTTTTAGTGCTTTCATTCCAGCTGCACAACATTTTATATTTTTAATTAATTTTCTTTAATTAAAAATACCTCATTTGTTTATCAATTTTATGTACACATTATTATGCACTATGCTTAGGGTTTGGATTACTGCATTGCCAGGACATGTGACTGTTAATCTTTTATACTTCCACCTTGTAACAAATGCAATTGTTTTCTCCATGCATCTGATTTCTTCTTTTCCTTTATTCCCCATTTGACACTGACTGAAGATGTTCCCTACCTTTCTTTGATGACCTCAATGTTCTCTTGTCTTTTAGCATTTTGCAGAGTAGATTGTATGAATAACAAGAGTAGAAATGTCTGTATTGTAACCTTATGGTCCCTGAGAGGTGTTCAGTCTTTATTTCATTACTCCCTGTGTCTCAGTTACTCCCTTCTCCCAGTCTTCCCTGGCTGTGGAAGGAAGCAGTGCCTACTCTGGGTAATGAAAATGCAATTAACTTGTTGTTTAAATAATCTCTTCACGTGGATACTGAAATACCTGTATATAAGTCTACCTCTAAAATATTGTTAAATGTAGAGGGACAACAATCAGATAAATTAGGAGGAAACTAAATTTGGAAGTGAGATGATCTGTTTTTTATTAGTTTGTAAAGAAAAAAAAATCCTGAGTGATTTTGCATTTTGTTATGTGTGTTTTCTTACATTCCTAGCAGTAAGATTTACCCTTTCTGAAGAGAAAATAATAACTATATTATAACTCTGATTGATTTATTTGAAGTGACTGACAGCTACCTATGTATTTTACCTCATTATCTTTAACAGAAAAGGTCACTGTTTATTAGTATTTCTGCTACTGCTAGCTGAGACCCTAAAAGTCTTGAAAGACTTTTAGGGCCTCATCAGCCACAAATCAACAGCTTTGGGAAGCTAATTTATGGCCTGCTGTATCTTATAGAGACATTTGAATTACTCTTGCTAGCAACCATAACTGCTGGATATATATACTGATATATCTAGATCTATCTATCTATCTATCTATCTATCTATCTATCTATCTATCTATCTATCTGATACAGAATAAATATTTATTGAACAGATGCAGTCACTTTGCAGCTAAATTCTTTATAAAAGCTGTCATTAATATCTTCTATTATTGCAGATTTAGTAACAAAGACCTTGCAATTTATTTAAACAATACTGCCATTTCCTGACCAATTTGCTTTTATACTTAGAGTATTCAGATATTTACAGGCTACAAATCATTCTCATACCTAGCTGTAGCTAGATATGTCAGGCAGATAAGGAATTGCACTTAAAACATGGTAGATGCTTTCTATGCTCTTTCATAATATGCTCCCTTCAGTTTTGGGGTTATGCAATAGATGTAGTATTATTTCAGTTTTCCTTATATTTATCTTCTTTTTATGCCTGTGTCTGACTCTGTATACACAAAAGTGACTCTCATTAACCAAATGATACTGTTTTAAATTCTGATTTAAAGCAACTTTGTTGAACATTTGATGTTTTATGTAAAGACACATATCTTAAATATCTTTGAGAGAAGGCCAGGTCTTCTCATTTGTTGAACTTACTTCTTCAGTGTGCTTTAATTAAGAACTTTCTGAAGTTCTGAAGCAGTTTTTGTGCCTTTACTGTGTGTTCTGAGTATTTGTGACTTAAGGACTCTAAAATCCTTCAAATTCAGACCCATAGGAGATCTGAACAGATTTTATTAAATATTTAATATTTAGAGGTTGGATAAGAGCCTCTTTCCAGTAGAAGATTTTCAAAACGTTTAAATTTTATTTAGTAGAAGATGTTGTTGACTTTGAATAAATTCTAAGTTTAATAACATCTTTATTTTTTTTTAGGAATAGGGGAGTGAAAGGAAGAAGGACTTATGGCATTGAAAACAGTGTAGCTTAGCTCATGGAATAATTGATTTAAAAATGTATATAATCTTACAGCAAGCCCTTAAAATTAAATGCTTGCAGTGACTGAACATGTTTCACATATGTGAACACTGAGTGATACATACTGAGCACTATTTTGCAGAATCAGTTGTTCTTGTAAGTCTAAATAACCAAAAAAGAAATTAGAAGCACATCACAGCACAAAAATCATCTCAAATTAATCATTAGATGTGTGCATCAAGGAAATGGTCAATTTGAGTCTTTCATGTTAGCACTATGATCACGGAGTTCCATTCATGCATAATTTTCTCTGCATTGTTTTGTCTGTTTTCTAGATGATATAAACAGTAGAAGGCAATATGTACAGTTTTAAACATCCTTCCTCCCTTAACTTTCTTTCCAATGCATTTTGTCCTGTGAATCAGGTTAGCTGACATCCAGTTTGGATTTAGTTTGTTGAAGTAGATGCATTCTGAACTCCAAAATATCTGCCATCAGTTAGCAAACATAGTTTGTGCTTGATTTTCAAGAATTTTTTCTAGTGAGAAGACTGTCACGTCTTTTGTTATATGGCTTCAAAAAGTGTTTATACCCTTCTATGGCTTTATAAAGCACCAAGCTCATTTAAATAATTGTACAGTCATTTAGTTAATGTGTTCTTTTTTAAACTTGCCTAACTATGGTGAATGTTGTTTTGATGGCAAAAGAACCTCTTTTATGTAACAGCATTTTTCTTCTCCCTCCTCCACCCCAACCTCACAATATAAATTTTTGTACTGCTGAGAAATTAGCTCATTTGCAAAAGCCACCTTTGAACACTAGAAGAAAGGCATTTATTGAAGCATTAATAAAGGCACCATGTTAGAATAATTTTATGCTGACGGGCCTACAATCACTCAATATTTTAAGAGCTGTCATCACAACAGCATGAGATGCATGCAGAAGTACAAATTTATGCTGTGACATCATGGCACTAAAAGTATAATTGGAATAAAATTACAATGCTTCACTCTAACATTCAGCAGCAAGACAGAGCACTTCAGATGCCCACCCTGTGCTGATCCTTTGCTATGTATCACTGCGCCATGTATTCTGTTAACACATTTAGTATAATGACACAGATTTCTGAAGAGTTCAATGTGTCCTTCAGGTATTTCCAGAATGAGCTTTCAGTGGGTACTCAATGATCTGTGTTGTTAATACACAGTACACTGCACACCAGCAGAAAGCTGGAAGAATATTAAATCAGCAAAAGCCACCATTTTAACTCTTTAGATATGGATAATTAAGCAAGCAGTCACTACACAATGTCTGAGGACTTAATACTATAATTTTTAGTGAGTTAATAAATTCCAGTCATGGCTTGTGGTTAAATGCTAAGCTTTAACAAATGAACACATCTGCATAAGAACTGTAACTTTAAAACTCAACCTTTTGACATTATCACATCTTCATTCCTTGTTGTAACTAGGAAAAAAAAAAAAAAAAAAGCTGACAATACATGTAGGTGAGAATAGGAAAGTGCAATGAATTACAAGTCATGTTTAGATATAATATTCTGCTTGCTATCTAACATTTCCTACCTAAACTGCAAGCTCTTTCAGCATGGTCAGACATTCTTTTCACCACAGTGCAAGCAGAGGTGCTGATTCTGATTTTTCTTGGATTGCTTTACACCACACAAATTTGTATCAGAGACAAGAACTGCATCTGTGTGATTAAACCTACTTAACCAGATCTTGATTTTATTAAAATGAGTTTATGAAAAGATGTAACTCTCTCAAAGGCCATTCACTTGTGCTGCTGTAAAACTAATGCAAATGAAATTAAGGTAGGGCTAGTCTGAGGGAGATGGTGACCTTCAGAAATAGGAAAACTTGAACGATGCAATTTTTCAATAGCAATTTAGATGGGATTACTCTGTCTGCAGTCATGGTTATTGGTGAAAAAAGTATCCCATAGCACTTTATATACCTTGTTTAATATACCTAATTTTGTTTTTAATAGGTCTGAAATGAGATTGTCTCTCTTGTTAATTCTCTCATTAATGAAAATCAGATTTATTGCTGAACTTAAAATTGCAATGAGAGACACTTGGTAGGGGGCTGGTAGTACTGGGAACTACTAAACTGAAGGTGTGCTGGTAAGGCTGCTCACTGCAGGGTGATGCTTAGGCAAGGCTTGGTCAGATAGTTGACTCAGCCAGGTACCTGCATGTCACCTGCCCAAAATCTGCCCTGCCTTTCAGCTCTGATGACTGATCTGAAAGGTATTCCAACTGCCATGTGTCTTGGAATAGGACCATAGTACTGGGGTTTTCCTGGCTGTGGAGGGAGTAGGGAGGAAAAAGGCTGTCCTCACTTTTTCAGCAGTCTGGAATTAATACTATAAACTCTTTTTTATTCTTAGACCACCACAGCTATAACAAGTCCTTTTACTATTACTAAATGCTACATATTTTTTCTTATTTAAATCAGACACAAGCTGTGTCTGTGAATCTGTGGCATTTAGTGTGTCTACTCAGCAAGAAAATTGCCCAGTAATTATTTTTCTAATCAAATTAGTCATAGCAAATTCAAGATCCATGAAAATTCAGCTATTTATTTATTTATTTGTGATTTAAACTGAACCAAATATAAACAAAAATATAAGGCCAATGAGAAATTGAATCATCCAATAGGAATGATTTATCTAATCTGAAACAAATTAAGGCATTGTATTTCTGCAATTTTAACAGTCTTTAACAATAAATCTAAACTTACTTTGAAAAATTGTTTCATATTTAGGATATGGAAATGTTTTACTTAGAAAGTATAATAATGGTAATCTAACCCACAGTATATCTTTAAATTTTTTTCTATTTTTTCTTTTTTTTTTTTTTTTTGTGAAGCTATTTAAACACTAACCAAAATTCAATATAAATTCCATTTGTCTAAAAGATCAATTCAAATAACAGCTAATTTCTCCTACTGAAATTAAAAAAAATAACCAGATAAGTGCTCAAAGGTATATCCAAGAAAACTTCTGGGTATAATGTGACCAGGAAAATAATGTGCAGATCTCCCAGAATGAATTTTTTGCTTCTCTGGCACACCCTGCACCACTGGAGATGGGCAGACATTGCACTTTCCTACTGCCTTGAAAGGTAAAGCTCTCTGGGACTGACTCCTGATCTTTACAGACATGATCACGCCCCTCTGCTTGGTCTAGAACATCTGTCAGCTACTGTTTGTTTTATGAAGGCGGAGACAGTAACAGTGGGAGTCATAACCTCCCTGCTCTTCCTCCAAAGCGTTTCCCTGTAATCCATCCCAGATGTGCAGAACACTCCCAGATGCATCTGTTGCACAGCTGCAGCTGCTCCCAAGCCCTTTGCACAGAGCTGTAAGGGAATCTCCAAATGGCACCAGGAAAGAAAGAGAGATGAAGGAGGTCTGATTCATAGTAATGGCTTCTACATTTGATTTTCCTAGAAATTATTTAAAATGGGGAAGCCATTTGGAAACAAAGTGACTGGAGGTGTATTTTATTTTTCTAAATAGACTCAGCCTATACTGACTCTCAATCTTAATATCCTCCTGGTTTTGGATGACTTGCTGCTCTCAAATGAGTATATGCTGTAGTCTCTTCTTTGGACAATATCCAGCAGACAAAGAAATGGGAAGCTCTCCAGACTTGAGAAGCAGGCATATATAATGAGTTAGACTTTACAATAGCTCCTGTTTTATTTATTTTTGCTATATTTTCCTAATCTCATTTCAATCCAAACATGTGTGCTCATAATTTTCAAAGTGCCTATTCAGATATTGGACACTTACAGTAGAAATAAACAAACTGAAAGAATATTCTCAAGACAAGAAAAAAGATAAACACTGTAAAAGAGAGCAAATTTTTAATTTCTTTAAGTCTCAATTTTTTTCCCACTCTTTTATCACCCAGGAACTCTGTGGAGATAAGTAGGAGCTAGTAATCTTGTTCAATAGCTTTTGGAGCCTTGTTAAGTGGGATTTTAAACATTGGTGAAAGGCTTTTCTTCTAGATGGAGTTTACTCAAGAGACTGTTTTGTGGCTGTTCCTTCTGTACAATTCCTATAGACACAGTTCTGTCTGTCTCTTGCAACACCAATTTTTACACATAGAGGTTTCATAAGCAATATCTTTGTATCAAGTAGGTCTTGAAGGCATCAAAGAATAAGAACAGTCATTGTGAAACTGTGAAATACTTTATTCTTCTCAGCTGACTGAACTTCACTTTGGCTTTGTACCTTTATTGTTAATGAAAGAAGTTGCATTACTACAAAAAAATAAAAATAAAAATAATCCCCATTGGAACAAAATGCTTGCCTTTATCTGGATTCTGTTGCCAGAAGGTTGTTAATCTGAAGGTGGTAGCACTTCCATCTTTTACAGGAGTGCAACATCTAGTGTACACACCCTGAGGCCAGACTTTCCAGAAGGGCTTTCTGTAGCAGCAAGGCTGTTGGAAAAGGCCCCATAACTCTACTGACTGGCTATCAGTCAGCACAAAAAGCCTGTGATTTCTGTGAATAATAGCTGCAATAAGATCAAGGACACCTACAGTTCTAAAATTTAGATTCTTGGTTTCCATTAACTTGAAAATTGAAATTAAAATATTAATCATTTTACTTAAAAATTCGATTGACTCAGTATATTCTTTCACACACACACATATATATATAGTATATAGATACAGTGTATATATATATTTATTTACCAAAAAGAACACAAATCTGCCCTTATCTACTCCATGTTACAGACTCACCATTACAAAAGCTGACTTATTTCAAATCTGTCAAGAATTGTGCCTTTAAGTACTTTCTCCTCATTTTTAGTAATGAAGACCTCAAATTTGAAGACCTCAACACAGCCTGACCAGAGAATAAGCACTATTGGACCTATTTCTCGCCAACATGGAAGAATAAGGACTGACAAGTGGTGCCAGGAGGTAGTCTGGACTGCAATAATCCAGTGGGGAATTCATAATCTTGAGACAAATGGGCCTATTGAAAAATAGAGTCAGAGTGCTAAATTTTATGAGAAAAACTTTCAGTTTTTTAAGAAATAAAGGAATAGGTAAACTGCCCTCAGGAACATAGAAAATTAAAGGATCTGAGAGCTCTTTAAGGACAGTCATCTTTAAGATTTCTAAGAGCTCTTGATTCCTACATGAGAGAAACTGAACAAAGAGATCACTATGGGTGAGTAAGGACCTCCTAGACAAACTATAATGTAAGAAGGAAATGTACTGCAGTGCAGTGGAACCAGTGCCATGTATCTTGGGAAGAATATATGAGTGGTGCCTGCATATGAAGGGATGGGACGAGGAAATCTAAGGCATAAGCTGAGTGGAGTGAGGGTGATACTATAATGATAATTGTAATTACAGCTGTAAAAATGAACAACAAAAATGAACAATTATTATTGCTGTTTTGTTGTTACAATAATAATAATAGTCTTAATAGTAATAGCAGTAGTAGTATTAATAATGGGTTTTTTGGTGGATATTTGCTACAGGTCACCTGACCAGGAGGAAAAAGTGGATGAGGCCTTCTCTGGGCAGCTTGAAGCAGTCTCAAAGTCACAGGCACTGGTTCTTGTGGGGGACTTTAACTTCCCTGACAACAGCTGGAGAAGCAGCACAGTGAAGCACAAAGAGTCCAGGAGGTTCCTGAAAAGCAATGACAACAATTTCCTGTCACAGGTAGTGGAGGATCCCACAAGGAATGCTGGGCTGGTTGACTTCATACTAACAAACAGGGAAGGCCTTGTTGGAGGTGTGAAGGTTGGAGGCAGACTTGGCTGTAGCACCCATGAGATTGTGGAGTTCAGTAACAGGTGAGAAGGAAGCAGGGCAGCAAGAAGGTTGTAGTCATGTTCTTCAGAAGAACAAATTTTAGACCCTTCACAGATATTCTTGGAAGAATACCATGAGGACAGGCCCTGCAGAGAAAAGGGATTAATATTCCAGGATCACTTTGTCCAGGCTCAAGAATGATGTACCCCAATGAACAAGAAATGAGACCAACTGAGCAAGAGACTTCTGTGGATGAATGAAGAACTTCTGTCATTACTCAAGTGTAAGCAGAAAATACACAGGAGATGGAAGCGGGATCAAGCCACTTGGAATGAGTATAGAGAGGCCATCAGAGTAAGTAGAAATGAGACAAAGGCCAAGGCCCCTCTGGAGTTCAATATGGTCAAGTATGTCAAGGATAGCAAAAAAGGTTTTTCAAATATATCAGTAACAAAAGGGAAATAAAAAATTATACAGGCCCTTTACTAAATGGTGGTGGGAACCTTGGTGACAGAGGATGCAGATGAGGCAGTTATTGAATGCATTCTTTGCAACACCTTCACTGATAAGACAAGTTCTCAGGAATTTCTGACACATAAGACCAGGGTAAAGGAATGTTGGAAAGAAGACTTGGTCTAGAAGGATTAGGTTAGAGAACATCTGGGGCAATCTTGACATCCAGAAGTCCATGGGCCTTCATGGGATGCATCTATGAGTGCTGAGAGAGTGTATAGACACCATAGCTGGGCTGCTCATGGTCATCTTGGTTGCTCATGAAGATCAGGGAAGATGTTTAAGGACTGGAAGAAAGAAAATGTCACCCTTGTCCTCAAAAAGGGCAAGGAAGATGACCTGGAGACTACTGGCCAGTCAGCCTCAGCTCAGACTCTGGAAAGCTGTCTGCATAAATGCCAGAAAAGTGATCAGGAGTAGTCAGCATGACTACTAAAGGTAAATCATGCTTAATCAACCTGATTACCTTCTACAATGAAACACCTACCTGGATGAATGAGGGGAGAGGGGTGGGAATTATACACCTCAGCTTCAGCAAGGCTCTTGTCACTGTTTCTTTCTCACGACATTCTTACAGGCTCCTGTGAGAGACTGGATTTGTGTCCCACTGTGTTGCTTCATTGTTGGGTCAAATCAACTATTTTGTCTCCATGTATGTGTGTGTGGGGGCAGAGGGGAGAAAGAGGCCATGCCTTCAGCACTAGAAAGCACATGGTTAGACCTTTAGCAAACAGGAAGGAGTGCATGGAGCACACATGACATGGGAGCCTCTTGACTGGCCTGTCAGTCAAGGAGGGCCCACCTGGTAGCCCACCCACACCAGACCCCCTGGAGCCTCAGACTGGGGGACTCAGCTCTCACTTCAGCTAGGAGGGTACTGAGTGGTCAGTGAACCAGGTGCCTCATCTCAGAGGAGTGGGTAGAGTTGCTGGGGCACATAAACAGAGGGTCACAGGGCCTCTGTTTTGGTTCTGCCTTTCTTCTCTGGGACCTGGCACCATATAACTCTTAGCAGTAACTGTTTTTCTCTTGTGTTCTTTATTTATCTGTTTCTTTATGTCTTTCTTTTCTTAATATTTTTTCTTTCTTTAAGATTTCTTAATCTCTTGTGAGTAACTTAAATCTGATGAGTTTTATTTCATTAAGTTCTATGGGGTTGGTGTTTGCTGGGTGCTTTTGTAGAAGGCTTCTCAGTTGTTTGTAATTCCTGTAAAACCCTTTTGCCAGAATGCTTATTTTCTCACTAAAATAATTCTCTTGAGAAAAAGTGTATAACTTTTTTTTTTTTTTTTTTTTTTTTGCAATTCAAGGTATCAAAGAACTGAAAGGCTTTGTAAGAGTTCATGAGGATAAAAATCTTGGAGTCTTAAATATAAGTAAATCCCACAGGCAAGCATGTGGCTTGGACCCTGTGCTTTACATCTCCCCTCAAATCTGAGAGGAGTGGCTGATACCTCAAGGTGCTGTGCAGCCCTTCAGAAGGACCTCAACAATTTGGAGAGAAGGGCAGAGAACATTCTGAAATTCAATGGGGGCAAGTGCAGGGTCTGGCACCTGGGGAACAATAATCCTAGGCACCAGTACAGGCTGAGGACTGACCTGCTAGAAATCAGCTCTGCAGAGAAGGACCTGGGGGTCCTGGTGGACAACAAGCTGCCTATGAGCCAGTAGTGTGTCCTTGTCACCAAAAAGGCCAGTGGGATCCTGGGGGGCTTTAGGAAGAACATTGATAAGACATCACAGGAAGTGATCCTTCCTCTCTACCCAGCCCTAGTGAGGCCACATCTGGAGTTCTGTGTCCAGTTCTTGGCTCCTCACAGCAAGATAGACATGGAGATACTGGAAAAAGGTCAGCAAATGGCAACCATTTTTGGTTTAGGGACTGCAGCATCTCTCCTACAAGGAAAGGCTGAGAAAGTTGGGCCTGTTCATCCCCAAGATGAGATGACTGAGAGGGGACATCATCAATGGACACAAGTATCTGAAGAGAGAGTGCCAAGAGGATGGAGTCAGGCACTTCTCAGTGGTGCCTAGCCATAGGACAAGAGGCAATGGGCAGAAACTGATGCACAGTAAGTTACTCCTGAATATGAGGAAGAACTGTACTGTGCAGGTGACCAAGTTCTGGAACAGATTGCAATCTTGCGCACTGTACTCTAGGATGACCCTGCTTGAGCAGAGTGGTTGAGCAGAGGTGACCCACTATGGTCCTTTCGAACCTTACCCATTCTGTAATTCTGTTTTACAGGTGTGTAGGCCAGAAAAACAGATCGAAGAAAATGGACCTATCCCCGCTAAATAAGACAGGACAACTGATGGCAAGTGTAATACACAAAGATGAGGTTCTCAACAATACTTTTGGCCTCAATTTTTAGTGATAATCTATCAGACTATCTTTGTCCTCATAGTGAATATCAAAGAAGTGGAATGTGCAGTTTGGCACATTTGCTAACAGTTCAACACTAGAAAATTTCTTCTCAGCATACATCTTGGAAACTCTGATACTAATATCCATCTTATATAGCAGGCACTTCTGCGCTGAGTATAAATTTCCCTCTATACTTGCATTATGTAAAAATGTCATGTTTTGTTCTGTTGATGCTGCTGTTATTCCTAATTTTTTAGTAAGTTGTCTTTCTGTGTTTTTCACCATCCAGTTGCTTGTACCTTGAAACTTTTCTTTCCTGAACAATTCTCTGGTTTGACTCTGCATATTCCAGACACCCCAAAGATATCTTAACATTCCTGGGAATGTTGTTTGCTCAAGAAAAGCTAGTATGTACCACATTTGCTCATGTGTCATGGTTTAACTTCAGCTGATAACTAAAAACCCCGCTCAGCGGCTTACTCTCCCACCCACCAGTGAGATGGGGAGAGAATTGAGAGAACAACAGAGAGAAAACACATGGGTTGAGATAAAGACAGTTTAACAGGTAAAGCAAAAGTTACACATGCAAGCAAAGCAAAACAAGGAATTAATTCACCAGTTCCTGTAGGGATAGATGGGTGTTCAGCCATCCCAGAAAACCAGGGCTTCATCACACATAGGAATGACTTGGGAAGACAAACTCCATCAGTCCAAATGTCCTACCTTTCTCTGTCTTCCCCATGTTGGACATGATACCATGTGGAATGTCCCTTTGGCCAGTTGGGAGCCCCTCCCAGCTCCTGGTTTACCCCCAGCCCACTCTCTGGTTGGGTTCTGTGAGAAGCAGAAGAGGCCTTAATGATGTGTACCTGTCACTCTGCAGCAACAAAAGAATCTCTGTGTTACTAACACTATTTCCAGTGTTGATCCAAAACACAGCGACGTCCTAGCTACTGTGAAGAACATTAATTCTACTCCAGCCAAAATGAGCACACCATGTGTACACGTCTTTGTTTCAAGTTTCTAGTTATATAATGAAATGGCACCAATTCTTATTGTGCTGATGGTTTAATTTGTAAAATCTGTTTCAAAATAACCACTTCTAGGCATAGATACAGTTGATTTACTGGCAAGAAGAACTCTGTCATTTTTGGAAGTGAGTGCAGAGAAACTCTTTATATGAGACGTAAGCCCAAAACATCAGAGTTTTGACAGAGGAAGAGATTAAGAACATTGTACCCAGTGCAAACCAGGCATACAGAGTAGCTGATTATGAGAGGCCATGTTTATACAAGAACCACTAAAGTGCATCTCTGAGTCCCAGGTCCTGACTTCACATCAACATGCCCCTGGGAGCTGTTCTAAAGCCTTATCTCACCTACAAAAACTACAGTCAGACCTATTATCCCTTACAGTTATTGTGCTTCCTGTGATTACATCAGGGAATTTCTGGTCTGACCATGAGCTTTATAAGTACTCCTTTACATTTATATATATATGGGTGGTGCTATAGATGTTTTCTCATACATCTGCTCTACTACTTAAAATGTTACTTCCCTATATTTTCTATTAAGTAGCAAATAATTATTTTCTTAGATTTGAATGTCATCTCTAGTAAATCATATGTAATCCTGGTGTTGCCATGCTTCAAACTCAGTTGAGCTCGAAAATAAATTGCAAAACCGATTTGGACTTCACTGCTTCAAAAAGAAATTAAAAAGTAGCACAAGTTACTGAAGTTCAAGTTCCCAGTTAGTCTGAGACACCATGTCAAGAGCTGGAACAGAAACTCCTTTCATGTCCTTCCAGAATCACACATACCAGTGTGAAAGTTTGTATTAGGGGTAAAGGTCCTGCCTGATAGTCTCAAAGTGGAGATACAAGCTGCTGCAGGTATGTCTATGGCCAACAAATTGCATTGACTGGGAATCCATCTGAATACAGAGCACAGGAGCTTTGCTTATGAAGTGGAAGGGTTTGCAGGCATTTCATCAGTTATATTATATCTCATTCATGCTGGTGGGTGTCCATGCTCACTTTTCACAGGGAAAGCTTGTCAATGGTTCTGAAATAATTGTTGTGGAAGAACAGTTAAGAGAAAATTGTACTCTAGCCTGGTATTTATGCAATAAATTCATACTTACACAACTATCCCCCTTTTCATGCTTGTAGGACTTTTATATTGCCTTACTGTGTACTGTGTCTCCTAGGGTGGCAATGTGAAAAATAAAAAAAATGAAAAGAAAAAATGAAATTTACTTGATTTCAGATTTAAGATTACTTGCCTACTTTTCTAGCGCACTTTTTGGTATTTTTCTGATGATTTCAGAAAGAACTTGGTATTACAGTGTAAGTGTTGAGGGTTACCTCATCTGCAATTAACACAAATACATGAAAATACCATTGTGAGTTCTGAAAAATAGCTACTTCTTTTGCCCATACTTGAATTTCCTATTACTCTAATTTAGCCAATAATAAAAAAACATATTGTATAAAAACTGTATGCATGTTATTTAATATTTATTATGTTTTCTAAAACATCCTTTGCAGGTATAACTTTGTGAAGTTAAAGAATGGATGAAGACATCAAATCCTGCCAGCCAAAAGTAAAGCACAATAAACATTATAGATTGCTGTTGTGGTTGAATTTCCTATCCAGTTGTAAAACAACCAACCTAAACTGTTATATAAGCTTTGAAGGACATAAGATTTTGTGTTAGATAAAGGCTTGAGTCTGACAATGTTTTTGTTTCCATTTAAGCAGAAGCACTGGATTGGATGAGCCTGAGTTCTTTTTGGTTCTAAACATATATTGAGCATTAATTTCTCTCCATAGGATCTTCTTTCTGTAAAGGATAAATAAGGACAGAAACCTGTGCTGATAAACCTCAAGGAGTGAAATCCTAAGTCTTTGATACCTAAGTCAAGAAAAGTTTTAAATGTTGGAATGCTTTTATAAAAATATTATTAAAAACAAAAAAAAGAAGCCTCCTGAACGTAATCCTGCAGAAAAAAAATAAAAAATAAAGGCATCATCCACAATATAGTTGTTTCTTTCATTAACTTCATAGATCCAATTCAATTGTATTTCACTGCTTGTGAAATCTTACTGACTCAGTGGGAGAGCTCTGTGTAACATATGCCACAAGACAACTCTTTTGACTCACAGGCATGATGGGTAGTAGAATGCTGGCCAGGCTGGGATGAAGTTTTTGTTTTTCAGAGGCTGACCTGTGAGAACAGAGGGTGAAAATTTTTAGGAGATAGAATATTTCTTCTTATAAACCTTCATGAGAACTGTGGCTGGGCTTGGGGTCATCAGTCACTCTCCGCTGAAATGCAAACATTTCTTTCCTTAGGTTATGAGTGCTCTATATCTTGACCTATTAACTATGAATAAAGCTCCCAGAGTTCAGCTACAGGAATTCCTACTTATTACTGATTTGTCTCATGGTCTTAGTTGTATTCTAAAGTACTAGTGTGTCTTCACTGTCTTTGATTCACATTTTAGTTCTGCGAGTATAAGTTTATTTTCTTCAAATTGCTTCCATTTTAGATTTTTTTTCCCCTTTTCTGGACGCTGATATTCTCTGTTGCCCTTAAGCTGGGAATTGTTTAATTCATTATCATTTCCCCTTTCATTTTATATACACAGATGAAATCTACTTGGACATATAGTGCAATTAAAGCATTTTTTTGTAACTCTTGAGGAAAACGATGTTTCATTCCCTGCCTCTGTTGCACCCTAAAAGACTCCGGGCTCATTTTTGTTGTGCTTTGTATGTATTTTTTTTTCAATTAAGGGTACAAAACTGTTTGCTTTTCAGTCTCATAAGGAATCTGCTGTCTATTTAAGTGAACCCAGCAGTTCTTTTCCTCTCACTTTTTGTATTTGGTCTTGTTTAAAGCAAAATTATAGTGATAATGTTTGCACACCCATTGATTCTGTAGGGTAAGTTTGACCAGCATATGAATAACCTGTGGGCTATACAAATTTCAGACATAGAGGATTTCTGGCCTAATGAGCTCGTAGACATAATATGCAGTTTCTGGTGCAGCAGTGCTGAGACTCACTTAATTGAAGTAAAAAAATGGATGCACTATAGTAATACAGACCTGAATTCAACCAAGTGATGCAATTGTTATTATTCTACTCTGGATTATAGAGAGTTTGCAGATTTTCTTCTTTTTTGAAAGGCACTTCTCCACATAAACCTAAGAAATCGGACCAAGTCTTAATGTCACTTAGGAGGAAGACCAATTTCATATGACATCAGAAAAGTAAGATCAAGTGTTTACTTTTTAATCAATTAATACTGATTCCGAAAACATAGCTATTTAATTGCACATTGAGTCTTCCTGGCCATTTGTAGGAGATACTTGTTGTGCTAACTATATAGCAGCCTAAAGTGCTGTTTTCAAAGCAACATGGACAAATTCCTCCATGAGTAACTGAGACTGCTTGTTAATAAGTGACATCCCGTATGCCTGTTTTTGTCAAGAATTTTACCTGAGATGTATAGGTCTGAAATGTTGCATCTCTATCTAAACAGCAAAGGCTTCCAGAGCACCCAATGAAGATTCAAAGCTCTGGTCCTGGCATACACTGGGGCACTTTAAGCTCATCAACTGTGCACTTCCTGCTGCATAACACCGTGATGAAAAAGCCATTTGTGATTTTAGCAGGAGCCAGTTTAACTTGAATGGGACCGTTTTGTTCTGTCTTTCTCTGGAGAAAATGCCAAGATGGTTGAGATCTAGAAACTTGCTGTTCCATTGTAATAGGATATACATTTAAATGAGAGCTCTTTGAGCTGAAGGAAACTCATGTTAGCATCATTTTCAGTAACCCAGTGGAAAACCTGTAAACCCTGCCTGAACGGCTGGGCCTGAAGGGCTTTGTGTGTGGTTGCAGGCTGAAAAAGAACACCATGTACTTAATGTAGATATTTAGTTTCTGCTACAACACTACCAGAAAAACATTGTAAATAAATCCCATTAGTTTTTCTACAATTCTAAAATACTATTTCCACAGTTACAGTTTCAAAAATAAGTTGTTTCCAAAGTTTGGATGTAAGCCTTAACACTTCATGGACAACACCTGTCTCAGTGCTGGTTTGTTGTTGTTATTGTCATTATTATTTTTGTTGATTGTTAATATTTTATCATATATCAATTGAAATATGGATTTTCAATTACAGTTTAACTCTTTAAATACTGGTTGGTTTATCTTTGTATACAGAATATAACTGAATTTTCAGACTTTTTCTACACTTTTTTTCTTCACTGAAATGCTTTTCTTAAGAAAAAGAGAAAAAAAAAGAAAAAGAAAAAAGAGGGAAAAAACCCCATCTCTGTAGTGTAATTAAAACAAGACATGCTCAGAATGTGCCACAAATTTTCATAAGCTAGTGAAACAGTGTGGATTTTGTTGTTGTTTTTGTCTGTGGTTTTTTTGTGTTTTTGTTTGTTTTTGGTTTTTGTTTTTGTTTTTGTTTTTGTTTTGTTTGTTTGTTTTTGTTTTTGGTTTTGGTTTTTGGTTTTGTTTGGTTTTGTGTTTTTTTTTGTTTGTTTGTTTTTTTGTTTTTTTTTGACTTGCCTTTAGGAAGAAGGAAAATAGAAGAAAGTAGTAGGAGGAACTCAGAATTCACCACTTCCTAAAGTTGTTATCTACATACATGTATGAATATACTTCTCCAATCCTTGTAGTACTCTCAAACCTGACTTTCAGTGCAGAAATCCCACTTGGTCCCAGCTGGACCACCACTTTTGTAGTGTTATAGTTTCATAATTTGGATTTTGACAATGCCTGTAAAGATATATGTTGAGAATTTGAAAAGGTTCTAAGCACAGTCTTGGTGGAAAGAAATGTCTAATGTGGCAGTATTGTGAGTGATGACTATGGCAAATGCTTCACAAGAATGCTGTAAAGCAAAGGACAACAAAGAAAAATGAAACAGTGATACATGAGAGAATTCCAATAATTTTGACTTTAAAATCAGCAGATGTTTTTTCTATTAAAATATCATAACTGAAATTAAGTATGGCTGCAAATAATCTTGTTTAAAATTATATGTTTTAAATAATTTTCTGGATTTCAGGATATAGCAGTATTATGGCCATATATTTCCAGATCCTTACAAGTTTATTTTTAAGATAAAAATATTAGGAAGAGGGAGTGAAAATTAGGAAAAGTAGTTTATCCTATTTTTTTTCCTGTTGCATTTGTTTATATGAAATCATCTTGTGGGATACTCTTACGGTAAATTAATTTCTGGCCATTCATTATTTATTACATTCAGAAAGTGAGATAGTTAATTACTACATTGGTTGGCTACATCCTGTTTTCAATCCTTTATGCTTCTTATGAAAGGTAAAGAAGGTACAAATAGATGCAAAATCTGTTTTTCGTGTTTCTTACCAGAGCATTTTGCTCCTGTGCACAGAGTAAGTTGAAATAAATGTTCTGCATAAAAGAACTGTCTGCATTCCTCTTTTTTTTTTTT
>VXAU01005261.1:3650-13734 GCA_013399695.1 Formicarius rufipectus | reverse complement strand
CTTGGTCCCTACTAACTCAGAAATTAGTTGCACAAGTAATCAATTGGAAAAATGTACTTGTTTAAACATATACAGATGCTGTTAAGTGATTTGAACTTTGCACTACAGTAATTTTTTATGACTGAGGGTTTCTTTCATTTTTGCCCAGCTCCTTCAAGTAATTAAAAAAAAATAGATAAAATGGAAAGAAATGTGCTTAAGACTAGTTAAGCTTGCAAACAGAAGACATTTAAACTATCATCTGAGCTATTCTGACATGACCTTTCTTATACATGCTTCTATTACCTTGCAATAATCCACTTAGTAAATAACTTACCTTGGCTGGAAACATCTATCTAAGGTAAAATGCAGCATAATGAATTGGTAAAGAATAATAAAACACACAGTGGGGTTTCTGGTTCCAGTTTTGTTTCAAAACTGTAGAAGGATTAAATCTGAAGTGTCAGAAAAGTTAATTTCATAACCCTCAAGACCTTGATAGCCCTTTCTTCAGGAGTGGTAGGAGACTCTTCTGTGCTGGGAGTTATCTGAAAGAAAATATTTTCTGAGTGGTGGATTTGGAGCAATAACACATACCATTGCAAGAAGAGAAAATCATATCGGCTTCATCATCTTCAGACCTTAATGTCTTCAGGTTTGCTCTCCATCCTATAAAAGTGTTTCTCCATAGCTCAGTATCTGTTAAGACAAGGCACACAGAAATTTTTTTAAAAACTCTTAGTGGAGCCATAGTGAGAATATTAATAAAAATGTATAATTAAGGGGGAAATAAAATTTTGTGCTTCAAACCCCCTAAGATTTAAAGGTTTGCTGCTTTTGGTTTTAATGATCTGTTTATTTGTCACTATTTCATCTTAAGGCTCCATAAACCCATGTGTGCTCTTTAACCACAACTCCTTTTTTAATGCAGTATGTGTTAAGGCATTAATGCTCACTGCATCTTATTGATTTTAGGTTATTAAAAAATCCATGATGATTTGTTTTCTTTCCTGTTGAGTTATGAAGTGGCTCAGTCTGAAGCTAGATTATTTTTAAAGCTGAAATAAGTCCAAGCATACGCATTTCAACATTGAGTCCCTTTTCACTGTGGACCTTTCCACTACCTTTGTTATTTAGTAAAGTTTTGCCATATTTACTGAAAACATGCTGATGAAGTTGTGATCTAATGTTTGTATTGAGGGAAGATGATAACTTAAGTGGAAGGTGTCCCTGTACAGGTGTCTAAGTTTAGAGAGCTTAGAAAAATTTATAACTAAAACAGAGGGACAAATCTCCTTCGATTTCAAAACAAATTTTAATTTAGATATGATAAATGGAAGGATAACAGTTCCTAGCTATAATTTATATCTATATCTCTATCTATGTATTTAAGATAAACAAAAACAACCAGAACTAAACAAGTAAAATAGAAAAAAAAACCTGAGCAAAAACCCTTCCCTCCTCCAGTCTCTGTCCCTGGCAGGCACGGAGGTATTTTACAGACCGCAGGTGATGAGATGAGTAGCCAGTACTGGGTTGCCCCCGGGGGGGGGTTGGTGGATGGGAAGAAAAAACTTTGGCGTGTCCCTCCGAAGAGCAGTGCAAATCCTCTGGTGGTGAAAGTGATGGTTGCAGTCTGGTGGCAGTCGCAGTCTGCTGGTCCTCTTCTGGATCTGAAGAGAGCTCCCAGGCCCAAACCCTTCTGCTTATATTCCCTTAGGCTCTGCCCAGTCCCTCCCCCAGGGTAGAGACTTAAACAATGGGTGATTTACTCTGTGAGATAAACAATGGCCTATTTTTGATACCCCTGATGGGCCATTAGCAGACATGACCCCTCAGGTGGGTGTGGAGGCAGAAGAATTTCCTTATCACACAGAAGTTCCAAAACACCCAGCCTGCAGCCTGAGGGGTGTGCTGTGCCTTAGACAATAGCTGCTAATGTGCCATTGTGAGCAGTTCATGGGGAAAAATGGCATAGAGGCTTTAGAATACACACCCACACAGTGACAAACTGATCTTGGCTACTAAAACCAGGACAACAGGTGATTTGTTGAATCACAGTATGAATCCATGGATATGACAGTATAGAATGGGTAATGGAAATTTCAGGTAGTGTTTTTCTGTTAGACATCTTTTGAATAACTAAAGAGAAGACTTAGGTCAGTAGTGCATACTAGTAGATTATAGTATTAAATCTTAAAGAAGAAGCATTATCTAGAGTATTTTCCTTTTCATTGAAGATTTTGAGGAAATAAAAAGTTATTTTGAAACAAAATTTGAAATGATTGATGGTATTTCTGTATTTATTTATACACATACACAAATATTTTCTCTTTAGTTTCTCTTTAATTTTTGCAGTTCTTATGAAATAAGAAGGTTTTTTCTTCTGGAGTAGTATGACTTAGAATAATTAATTAAAAATCTTTGCTGAGTTGAGCTTTTCCTTCTGAAAGTTGTCTGTATGATCATTTTTTAGAGTGCTTTGACTAGTAAGAAGTAGGATTCCTGGAAAACCAGAGGAGATTATGTGAAAGAGACTTCACATCGTAAATTATCTTTCCTTTCTACGGCATGAAATTGAGCCATAATATTTTTGACTTAAGTAAAATGCCTTCAGCAGAAGGCAAATTTTCCTTGACAAAAAGTTTGAGAAAAAGCTACTGAATGAGTCTTCCTTAGGTTTTTTTTTGTTGTTGTTGTTTTTTGGTTGGTTGGTTGGTTGGTTTTTTGGGGGGGTTGTTGTTTTTTTTTGTTTGTTTTGGTTTTTTTGTTTGTTTTGTTTTGTTTGTTTGTTTGTTTTTGGGGGGAATTGTTTGGTTTATTCTATGTAAATCTCAGAAGTTCTCACTTGCAAAGCACTGTCATTGTTCTCTGGAAACTCTAAAATATTAGTTTATTGTCACATAAATGTTGTTATTAAGTCCTTACGAACTCTCAGCAGCCCAGTTTGTTCTTTATAGAACAGCAGCAAATCCTGTACGATTAAAAGTTACCGGTAGGTCTTACAGTAGTGATGTACGCACAACTTAATAAATAGATATTTTCTTAAGAATTGTTTCCAAGTTTTTCCATATAAGAGTCTCTGTCTGACAATTTATATTGCAAATACTTTGGAAAGTTTATAATAATACCTGTGCTACACAGTGGTTGAGAAGGAATGTGATAAGGGCAGGCCTGTGGGCTAGAACAGGTATTCTGTTTAAGGAAGGTGAGATGTCTCCTCTGTGGCTGTGGGAAAATGTTCTTGGTTCTAGAAAAATTATGTTTAACAGGCAATAGTATCAAAACATGCTATTCTACAGGAAAACAGAAGCGATTTTTTCCTGTTTTAAATGGAAGAAATATATAAATGTATTTTTGTAAATAGATGATACCTGAAATCCTTTTTTCTTTGACCTTTATTTACATCTGAGTTGCATTTACTCAGCTTGTACAGTAGGCAGCACTGCCTAGCAAGTGTAATTATTGTGTATTTCTGGTTTATTTCAAATTTTGATTCAATCAGAATCCCTAAATTTGACAACCTATAATCAAACAAAGGGAGTACTCTAGTAGGTGGAGATTCACAGAAGGGAATTAAACTGTCATTTTTCAGCAGCTTAGACCAATATGAAAGCCCATTTATGAGTCTCTCAGTAAATATCCCTTTTGTTTTGTCTAATTGCTGGTTTGAATGTATCAGACTCATCAATGGGATTAGGGTTAATAGATGTTTGGTCACGCATAACATGCAGAGGAGGAATCTGATACACACACGCACAAAAATTGCACTTAATGAGCTTAGCAAATGTTTGCCATATTTTTAATGAACCCTGGGGCTGTCATTTAGAAGTGCTTAGCAACTGCCTTTCCATCCTTGAAAATAGAGCAACTGAAGGACATTAACACTATGTACACCATAAATAATGTGAGCTATTTAAAGATACCAACTGGGACGTGGGAACGATGACATTTTCTGTGCAGGAGCCAGTGATACTTAACACTTCATGTGTGTGTTACATCTCTCACATCCCAGATAGGCATCTCTTGTTTCCTACAGGGAATGGGTGTGAGTGTTTGAGGGAGATCAAGTAGCTCTGTGGGTTGGTGGTTTTTCTGTTTTCTTTTTTGTTTGTTTGTTTAAGTTTGGTTTTAGTTTGGTTGTTTTTTGTTGGTTTGTTTGTTTTTGTTGTTGTTTGTTTGTTTTGTTTGCTTGTTTTTAAATTAAACCTGTTTATGATACAGCTTTCAAAATCATCGTCCCCTGACTTTTTGTTTCACCCTCTTCATCTTGTTCCCAAACACTTGCAGAGATTTAAAACAAAAAAAAAAAGAAAAAAAGAAAAAAAAATATTTTTTTTTACATCATCTGCTTCTGAGTTTTCAATTCCTGCTTTTGTCATTAAGTAGAATGCCTGCTTAAACAAGTGATGTGGGGGGAAAAAAAAAAAAAAAAAGGCATATTTTGGGGGACTGATTTCACGGTACGTTTAATGATCCATTCATTAACCTTTGGGACTTGCACCTAAAACCAACGCAGACTGATTAATGGGGAATTATTGGAGCAAACCATGTGTCATATGCTGTAGTTATTTTGACTGGATGTAACAGAATCAAGGTTTCCTTAGGGAAGGACTTGATTTAATATAATAATGCAAAAAGTGCCATTCATATGAATTATGACTAGAAGAAATGAATGCTTTTTAAGACTTCAGTTGCCATAGAGGCAGTGGATCTAAGATCCTTTGTCTGCACACAGAAATCCTTTGAAATATCAGCTCTTAAGGATGGGGAAAAGAATCTGAAAACTGAACTGGCCTTTAAATGCTTGTTCCTGCTGTGATCAGTCAAAGCAGATCCTGCTGTGTCAAGTGACTAATGCTTTTTAAAATCTGAATAGCTGAGAAAAAGCAGCATTATTAGCCTGTAGAGTTCACAGGTGTCACCAGACAAGGTTGTGACTACTGAAAACTTGTGGTTCACTAGTTCAGTTTTACTTGATAGAGTAAGGAAGACTTGCATACTATTTCTGTTACATTAATGTTCATGCCTCACTTAGTGTAAAACCAGAGTGGATTTGAAAGGGAGGTAAACCAAGAAATGCCTTCAAACATCTTTCATTTGATCACATAAATGTGAACATAAACAGTGTTGAATTCAATAATTATGCCTTTAATTTGCTTGAATGGTGTTGCCTACATGAACAAGAGTGAGCAAGATCTTTTTCTCTCATTCTGCTTTTACCTGATACTCTACGCCTCTTGAAACTAGAGAAATAGGATGACTATCCTCACCTTAACTTTGATTTTCCAACACGCCTATTTAAAAATCTCAGAAATAGTTGTTTCTACTTTTTGTTTATATAATACTTTATTCAGACACCTAAATACCTCTGAAGTTCTCCATCAGTATGCAGAGAATTTTCACTCTAGTCTGAAGTAATTTCAAAACCTCTAATGACTGAAAATGTTTTCATATAATAGTGATGCTATGTCTCATACAAAAGTCTTTGGCCCTATTTCAATTCTCCATGAGGAAGTACCCACCTTACAAAAAACACTACCTCTATGCTGTTTCATATATGTTTATGTAAAACAGACAACTCAGTGTTCAGGGGTCTGTTCAGAAACAGCACGAAGTCAGAATTGCTATGAAGGAGTATAGCCATTGATAGCTTCACAGAATATGGATAAGGATTTCAGAGTACAGCTCATATCATCATTAGTAATGTAGTTTACATGTTTTACTATTTGATTTCTAATGTGCTTAATCTAAGACTAAACTTTGACAAGATCACTTTATATGTCAAATACAGTGTACATTTTCAACATAATCTTAGTTTAAAAGAGGTTTTCAAGTTCCTTTAAGAAGGAAAAGCTTTTTAGTTTGCAAAACTTTGAGAAATAAAATACAGTTTGACACCAAATCTTACTTCATCCCTCTTAGAATTGCTATGAATAAGAGATACTAAAAAGAGGTTCAGGTGCGATTGACTGACTCTGTGGTGCAAAGGAGGAAGTAGATGCTGCACTGCTTGGGGAATGTCTATATACATGAACAGAATAAAACACTCATCAGAACATCAAGACAATGAGAGGAAGCCTCAGGGAGACCAAGAATATTTCTTTGAAATATTTTGATTTCCATAGCTATTCATCTAGGTGCAAAATAAAACAGAAAGTGTTTTCAGACTTCACCATTTGTGATGAAGAAGGGTAGTAGTGTAATATGCTGCTTTTTTGAGTTGAATTGTCTGCAGGACAATGGGAAAGGACGGTAGAATCTTGCCTAGCCCCTCAAGCCATTGCAGCTTCTACCGAAATCACAGCATGAGGCAGGGAGAGGGTATCACTGCACAGACAATTTTGTACTGGAGCAAACAGTATTTATATGTTTATGTTCCCCTATCTTTATCTTAGCTTTGGTTTTTGTTTGTCTATTTGTTTGTTTTGTGTGTTGGGTTTTTGTTTGGTTGGTCTGGGGCTTAGGTTTTTTTTTTGTTTGTTTGTTTGTTTTTGGTTTTTTTTTTTTTTTTTTGTTGTTGTTGTTTTGTTGTTCTTTTTTTTTATTTGTTTGGTTTTGGTTTTGTTTGTGGTTTTGGTTTTGTTTTTCCCTGTAGCCTCATGCAAACCCAAGGAAACTATTGCATGGCTTCAAGTCTGAGTTAATTCTCCACATAAGCATGGTCTATAAGCTGGTTTCTTTAACAAAGATAAAAAAAAGGTGAATAGTTGTTACACTGAAAAAAATCAATACCCTTTAACTTCAGTCAGCTTTTCCTCTGAAGACTTTGGAAAGGCTGTAGTAACAAGTATTGCTTCTTCACCTGTGTATATTAGCCTGTATTTGCACAGGAAGACATTGAGCATAAAAGCTGATTAAAGTTCTCTGGGTCATGATGGAGACTCTCTTACCTGATGGTTTCCCATAAATTAGTAAGACTGATGCTGTTGTATTTGTCAGCATGTAAAATAACTGGTCATCAATATAGAATGTGATGTGCAGAATATCAGTGTAACTTAAAATTCATAGCACTTTAACACTTGTTTCCATAGCTACAGTGTAATTCAGACATCTGAGAAGCCAGCCTGCCTTTGCCAGGCCTGTCATTTAGGGAAAGAAATTAAGGAAGTTGATCACAAGGCTAGGATTATATAGCTTCTTTAAAGTACACCATCCAGACCTGAAATGAACATTACTAGTACAGAGTGGATAAAACCCGTTTCCTGTAACCTTTGTAGGAAAATTTGAATGTATCCTCCTCTGTATCTTTTTTTCCTTCCCACAAACAATATTGTATGTTATACCTGGTAGTATTTGCAGGACCATATTTCTTGATTTTTGGAAAGTTGTACCATATTCTTAAGTGCAGGTTTGAAAAAATAAACAGATGGGAAAATGGGAGGGAGAAAGCATAGGAAAGAGATAAAGTTAAGTGAATGCTAAAGGGCAAAGCTTCAGTGCCAGACAGTTATTTGCATATGCACAATATGTTTCTGTCTAGAGGCATATTTTCTCAAAGTCTGTGTGTGTATTTCTATGACTCTATATTTATCTGTATTACTGGCAACATATGTATGGTTATGAATAGAGTTGTGTTTACAGAATGATTTATGAAGCTACTTTTTCTTTTTTTTTTTTTTTTTTTTTTTTTTTTTTTTTTTTTTTTTTTCCTCAAATACATGCTGTCATTGAGAAATTATCTCCTATAGGTAGGGCAATTGGAAAGAAATGCAGGTTTCCTTTCTTAAATGCAAAACACTGGTATGTGAGCAAAATGCAGTTATATATATATATGTTTGCACTTAGAGGGAAGATATATAGTGGTTCTGCATGTGTGTTTTCTAGGCCAATTAATTTGTAAAATGTTTAACAAGGAGATGAAAGCTGTCCTGATATTTGTAGGATTGAGGAGTAAGGCTATACTCCACAAAGATGACTCTTTGTTGTTCAGATTTGGCTGGCAGGAAGGGTCAGAGGTTCTTTTAAAAATCATGTTTTGCACCCAATAATTTGTGGCATCTCAAGAGAGAGGGAGGGGAAAGGTATAAAAAGGTTTCAAAGCTCCTAACTGCATTATCTAACTGGCCTGGTATAGCAGTACAAAGGGTTAATGTGCGTAAATATTTGCTATAGTCTTAGAAGCTTGGCTTAATTACTGTAGTGTTTGGCAAACGGGTATACCAAGTATGGTTATAGTGAAGAGTGGAAATGCTGTTCTTGACTGTTAGGTAATTGTCCTGGTTATAGTAGCCAGGATCAGTTTGTCACTGTGTGGGTGTGTATTCTAAACCCTCGATGTCATTTTCTCATGAACTGCTCCCAATGGCCCATTTGCAGCAGCTGCCCAAGGCACACCCAACCCCTCAGGCTACAAGATGGGTCTTTAGGAATTTATGTGAGATAAGGAAGTTTTTCTGTCTTCACACCTGTTGCAGAATGCAGAAAATTGGATATTCTGTGAATATTCTGTGAACAATTCATTGTGCAGTTCCCAGGAGAAGCAGGCCTGTGTTTACAGATTTCAAGAGAGCAGTTCGCAGCCTTGGAGTGAGAACTTATCTATAAGAAGAACATCTGCTGTTACTCCCCAAATTCCTTCAGAGAGCCATCATGGGATGAGTTCTTCGGGAGGAGTTNACCCATGACTCAGGTGTGATAACGCCCCTTTGGGGAGCCACTAGTTCCTTCACACCCACCTGAGAGGTCATGATTGCTAATGGGCCATCAGGGATGCCAAAAATAGGCCATTGTTCACCTCACAGAGTAAATCACCCATTGTGAAACTCTCCACCCTGGGGGAGGGACTGGGTATTCCCATCTGAGCCCAAGCAGAGATAAGCTTGGGGTTTTGGTACTGGGAGCTCTCTTGTCAGATCCAGAGGAGGACCAGAGCCTCGACTGGACTGAGTCTGCTACCAGACTGCAGCCATCATTTTCATCAGCAGGTTTCTTCTTATTTTGAACTCAGGGGGGCCACATGGTGCTCAGCACAGGGGTTGGTGAGCTCCATTTTGTTCGTGCCCCACTCTGCTGGGCTGTACATGTCTTTGTGTGGCACAAATGAATTTTTTCCTTCTGTGTCAGTGTATTTTGTGATCTTTTATTAAATTGTTATTCTGACTTGCAATCCCATTCTGAGTTGGACTAATTTCTCCTGTCGGTTTAACTCTAAACTAGCACAGTAATTTATCACCAAGTAATTCCTAAAGTCATTTATATTACTTACACAAAAAAAATTGTATGACTTTAAGAAAACAGAGCCTTGTATCTGTTGTTTTTGAGGAAAAATATTTGTTTAGCTTTGTTTCTGTAAAGAGATTATTGTACATGTTCTGGTGAATGGAAGTACATATAATGGCATTGTAATGCTGTATGTTACTTTACCTTTTATAAAACATTTTACTGGTGAACCATCAGATAATGAACTAAAATAATATAATTCTAGAATGAAATATGGCTTCAATACTTGAAGGACACAGATGGATGAAATCTGTTCTTGGGCATAGTGGAGTTTTGTTGGGAATTTTTTTTTTCCTATGGGTGGGTATAAAGAGTCACAATACATTGACTTTGACCTGTCAGGCTGAAGCTATTACAGTCTGCCAAATCAGTGATCCATAAGCTGAAGACTCTCACTACAAGCCTTGTCCCAATAAGCTGAAATGTCTTACTAAGAACTGTTACAGACTTTTGAAAGAATCATAAAATAGATTCTTTGTATTGCCTATGCAATTAAGAATTCAGTAGTCTGAAATATCTCTGGACATGTCACTCAAAAGTTGTAAGTAAGTAATATGTTTTTAGACATTTTATTTTTGTGGTTCTAACAGTGTGGTGCTTTTTTAATATTTCCTGCAAAGTTTACATGTAAAGTAAGTTTTGGTAGTTATTCATAATTCATATTAGGAAAAATTAACTTTCATTAAATACATTATTTGGAATATTCTTTCCCTTTTGTCTCCTCAAAAATCTTAATTATTGCTCATGTTGCATTTTTAAATATATATTTAACATATATAATATCTAATAAATATATATATCAATGCTCCAGAAACCAGTTGAGGCCAAGAATGTCATCATGGCTAGACTTCGCGAATGAAGATTTGGGAGGGGTTTACCCACG
>VXAU01005260.1:57488-76075 GCA_013399695.1 Formicarius rufipectus | reverse complement strand
TTTTTTAAATTCTTATTAAATGTTACTTTTAAGTTTTGATATTCAACTTTTTTCATGTACGGCTAACTTGATTTTTTGTTGTATTATTTGCTTTTCAGGTAAGTAGTTCTCATACTTTAGAGGCTTTAGTATATTTTTGTTTAAATTGAATTTTTTATTTCTTGATACAATGCTTATGTACTAGGATAAAACTATTTTTTTCCTCTACACAGTCTGTTTACTTGCTCATTGTGAAAACTGATAGGTGACACTATCTGTGTCTTGCTCTAAAGAGGCCCAGAACTGCTGTGTAGCACTGGTGAAGCATCACCTATGGAGTTTATTTTTTTTCTGGTCTACCACATGATGGTTTTATGCCATTTAAACTGTGTTTAGTGGTCTGTGTATCCACAGTATTTCTTTCATTCCAGATATCTCGAAGGACCTGAAAATTGCATTCTCCTGGCTATAAGGCATTAGCTTTTAGTAGTAATACTGTTTTTATATCAAGTACATCATTGACTAGCAGATCCCTGCACTCACAATATAACTAAAATCTGCTGAAAATCTTTTTGACTTGCTAATTATGAAAATTCTGGAGCTAAGATTTAAAAAAAAAACCAAACTTTTTTTTGTTTTCATGTTTTATGTAAACTTAATAGTTTTTCATGCTTGTCTGCATGCTCTGAGAGCATTTCCAGTGGAGCTGCGTGTTTTCATGCAGCATTTTTCTTTGTGATGAAATTGTTAAATTACATCATGCTAAATCATGTAGTATTGAAATTAAATTGTCCTAAATTCATTAACTATTTTAATAGCAATTAAAATGAAAAGCAAGTTGTTTGTTTTTTCCTGGTAACAAATGGGCACTTCTTTTTTGGTGCTAGAGCATTTGCAGAAGTGCTGTATATCAGTCTTAAATTTTAAAAGGCTTGAATTTTTATTGCCTCTGAAAGATTAAAAACTGAAGGAAGTTGGTTTTTTGTTTGTTTGTTTTGTTGTTGGGGTTTTGTTTGGGTTTTTTGTGGTTTTTTTTTAATGCTGTAGGGAGCAAGTTGTGGCCTTGTGGTATTTTTATAGCTAGCCTGTTTAAATTAAGACTGGTAACCTGTTGATCATCATCATGGCTAGACTTCGCGAATGAAGATTTGGGGGGGTTTTACTCACGCTTGCTGCAAGCGCGCTGATGGCTGATCCCTCAAGCCTGCGCAGTGGATTTTTTCGGTGAGGCACAGCATGTACAGAACTGCCCCCACCTTTTACTGCTGAGGTCATCTGCCAGGGCCTAGCAAGCTTGGACGGTGACAGCGAGGTCCTCAGGATGTAGGTTTGGTTAGAGTATCCTTCTCTTAGATGGATGGCCTGAAAGGGCTAAGCGAGCTCCATCTACCTAGGTTTGGAGTTAGAGTTGTCCTTCTCCTAGGATGGCTGCCAGGCAGCTGACAAGCCCATCCTGCCCGAGGACGCACTTTGTCTGACCCTTCAGTTGAGACCTGACCAGTATGGGAGACCCTGCCGGAGGCATAAACCACCACCAGTATAGCTCACAACCTCATAAGGGCACACAAGCTTCTCCCCCACGACAAGCGGGTGTCCGTGGAGAAGAACCTGTTGATAAACTCTAAATATATGTATAAAACCTAGTCTTTCGTAGTTTCAGCTTCTGTAAATTTGAAAACTTTATTAAAGAATTTTTAGTAAGCATACTTAATATTTACTTGGGTTTTGCATAAATGAGAGAATTCATCATGGCATATTAAAGCTCTCCTGATTCAGTCTGTGTAGTAAAGTTGTGTGATGATGATGCTCAAAAAATACATGTAAAGAGAAATAACTATAGAAATGTTTTATATTTTTTTCTTATTAAAAATCTCTCAGATTGAAGAGTAAAAATATAGACTCTGTTAATACTGAAGGATGATATGTGGAAGCACTAATGGCTAAGAGAGTTGCAAGAAATGAATGACCTGAAATATAAAAGGCAGTGCAGAAAGGAGAAGGTAGAACAACCTATACAAGTGAAAAAAGGTAGTTTGAGCTTGTATGGTCAGTGTTGGAGAGGCCAAGACTCAAGAAAAAATGTAACAGGGAAGGAGTCGTATTCCTAAAGAACTCCATTAGTATGAACCAGGATAAAGGGCTACTGTGTTAGGCAGCGATCATGGAAAGCGATGGCTGATGCTGGGAAGGACTGTGTTTTAAAGCTCTTCTTGTTATGGTCTTTTCTTAAAAAGTTAATTCCAATGCACTGTTTTAAGAAGTGTGCAAGTACTTGGCTTTGATAAACACATTAGACAAGTATTTAGGTAAGTTAGATATTTTTGAATGCTCTAGACCTAGTAAAGTTATACTTCAGTGTCTGAAATATGCTTGCAGCAATGTGAGATGTATACAGTGATCTTTGACAAGGAATGAAGTACCAGTGACGTTTCCAAACAGTACTGAGAGATCAAACAGTTTCGTCAAAGTTCATGATGCCTATGTTTTCTTTTGACTGTGTCTAAATAACTTTTCATTCAGTGTCTTCGCCAGACCTTCTGTAGTACCCTTTAAAATACTTAGTTCTCTATTGACTTGGCGCACCTTCTTATTAGGTAACTCCTGAAGCATGTCTTATTTAGCTTATTTGAATAGCTGGTGTCTCTTGTTGGGGCAGTTACGTTATTAAGATGGTATAGGCAGATAGCTGACACATTTGTAAGCACGCAAACACTTGTCTGGGTATAGCAAATGCAAGCATATAGCAGGTGCAACCTCCCCCCTTCCTGTTACATAGTAGTAATTTGAATTCACTTGAAGGATGAATAATATATAGTAGTTTTTGCTGTCTTTAATGACCTTTGTCACAATAGAAGATGTGCTTAAACAGGAGTAATTAACAGCATAAATCTAAGTGGGAAAAGCCTGGCAAAGGCAGCTGTTTACGCAAAGGGTCAGAAAGAGTCACAAGCTGACAATGCTGTTGGTTAAGAGTAAAAATACTGTTAAAATATGTGAACAGGAGTGTTTCCAGCTGTGGTGTTTTCAGTTTCTCATCTTTGATGTCTTTGTCTCATCTACCTTCCTTCTCCCTGCCCCTGATACACAAGAAAGCGCAGACTGATAAGGTAAAATCTGCAGAATTTTTATGTGGATTAATTTTCTTCTCCCCCTGTGTCGGGTTTGCTAAGCTCCCCGCCAAACACAGCTATGTGCCGGCTAGCTCTCCCCACCCCACTCCCAACAAAAGGAAAAAAAAATAGTAAAAGGCAAAATTAGTAAAGGAATATATATATATATTTATAGATATCTTATTTATATACAGCCAAATACTGTGTACATATAATACAACTATCCCAAACACCCCCCCAAAGGGAAAAGGGGAAAAGGGAAAGGGGAAAAGAGACTAAAAAGGGTAAAACCAAAACAACCCCACTCAATCAAATCCCAGGAATTAATTAAATAGAACAATAACACAGGAAAGATCTCACCAACTTCCCTTAGGAGAAATGAGTGCTTTCCCTCCTCTGTTGACAAAGACAACAGCTCTCAGCCAGGCCTGAGCTCAGAGAGATAAGCCGAGGCCTAAACACCGAGAACTGCTCTCTCCGTGTGCACCCGACAAGCGAGAGAGAAAGAGAGCAAAAGCCACAGACAGGAAACTCCCTCCTGTCTTTATACACCTGATTACGTAAGGGAATGATATGGAATACTTCCTTGGTTTTGTACCCCGGTTTCTAGGGAAGGCCTATAGAAAAACTACCACACCCCCTTTAACTTCTGTTTACAACCGTAAAAAAATTTCGGTTAGATCTTTCTGGTAAAATGGTTTACTGAGTGTTACTGGATTTCCTAGATCTCTTCTTGCAAGCTACATCCTTGGTAGTAGATATTGGTTCATGTACTCAAATTCATGAAGTTACTTTGAGTCTCTACAATTAAAATTATGAACCTGTTTATTCCAGAATTTTGACAATTGTTTGCATTTATTGTATTATTTACAATGTCTAGAGATCAGTAAATGTAAGAATTCACTTTATAATGTACCGTAAGTATATCCTAGACTGTGCTATAGGTATTTATAAGTGTTTTTATTATTTATAAGTGGTTTTTATTATTGTTTTGGCTATTAGCCTGCACACTTGACTCTAGACATTTATAAAACTCCAACTACTTGTATGTACAGTTTTCAAGGTCGCTTAATGGAGTAATTTTTAACCATGCTTTTGATGCATTTCTGTCATCAAAAGATCCAATTGCTCCCTACAGGGATACACTACACCTGCCAAAAAAATCCCAACCAACCAGCAACAAACCCAGACAATCAAATCTTGATGTATTTTGAGATTCTTGCAATTAAAATCTATTGTTAGTGCTCTGAGACAGTAAAAGTCATTGGCTTTGTTAGATCCTTTAACAAGCCTCCCTGATCTTCCTGCTTCTGTTTATGAGGGCTTTTGGGTTTTTTTGCCTCCCACCCCCAACAGAAGTCATGATTCACTGCAATTGCACTTCTATCTGTGTTTCTTTGCAAGTGAAGTGGCTGAGTGTGATAAAGACTAAATTTTAGCAGTGAATACTGACATGGTCATACCTTCATTTCAAATTGAGTGTTAGAATGCGTGCAAGCTGTGCAGGATGTGGTGACTGTAGAAATACGTCCTGTTTGCTTGCAGGAATGTCTAGTTAATCTATTCCTTACGGTCGCTCTTAAATGTAGGAAAAAGAAAGATTGCATAAATATACAAAACAATGTGCCTCTTTTTTTAGCCTTCTGTGTGCTTTCACTGTGGTCAGACCCATAATCAAGGCTCTTTTAAGTAAACTGTTATATTTTAATATATGTGCTACAGTAATTGTATACTGAAATGTTTCGAGTTTTACTAAGAGCTATCTCTTCTAATGATTTTAACTAAACCCTTAAGGTTTTTAACTGTAAAATCCTAAGAATTTGAAGAACAGTAAATAATTACGTAATGCACTTCCAAATCCCAGCATTTGATGTAGAATTGTCAAAGTCCTTGTGTTTGAATCATTATTGATACCATGTTTATTGTTTGCCATTGTGAGTTACTCAGGCAGAATGAGAAATTGTTCTGCCATCACAAAGTACTGTTTATAAAGGTTTAAGATAGTCCTTACTCACTTTGAAGTACTTTGATTTTGGAAGCACCAAGGCCCCCAGATTATTGTGTCTTAAGTTACTGTGCCTCGGTTACTATAGTGTGGCATGTGTCAGACCCTTGATAAATGGCAGGGTTTGTTGATGTAGCTATCAGTGAAAGTGAAGAAACTTAACCCAGTTAAACTGTTTCACGTGTCATGTAGTCTTAATGTTTCCATGTGAGTATTTTTACCATGGCTCAACTGACACGCAGAAATTGCACGTCATGCCTTGTGACTCAGTTGCACACCTGAACCTTTGCTCTGGATACCAACAGAATTACTTGCCATGAATATAATTACAATTAGTTATGTCTTGTTGGAGAAGCAAATGCTTTTTTTTAGTGTTAAAATGGTGTAAGGAAATAAATGTAGAATAGAATTGAACCCAATGATATATAAAACTGTCACCTTATTATTACCTACAAGGACTATGTAGTTTTATCACTAGAGTAGTTATAGACTATATTTGGGAATGCTGTCTTTGCCTGTATTTTTTTTTAGCTTTTCTGTTGTTCCTGGCATGATATGTGTATTTTAGGGCTTAAAAGCAGAGCCACCAAATATCAAAAAACATCCTTCTGCATGTAGTATTTCTTTGAAGGGACTGTTGGTAGCATTGGTCACAGCCAACACAGCTTCATGTGAGGAAAGTCTTGCTTATCAAACCTGATTTTCTTTATGGCAAGGTAATCAGTCTAGATGATCAAGGGAAATCACTTGATGTAATGTATTTGGATTTCAGTAAAAATTTGACTGTCTCTCACAGGATCCTTCTGGACAAAATGTCCATCCCACAACTGGATAAACACATCATGTGGTAGGTCAACAACTGGCTCAGGGGTCAAGCACAGAGGGTGACAGTGAATGGGGTGACATCAGACTGGTGACCTGTCACTAGTGGCGTTCCGCAGGGCTCCTCTTGGGCCCTGTGCTCTTCAACATCTTCATGAATGATTTGGATGCAGTACTAGAAGGGATATTGAGCAGATTTGAGATGACACAAAAGTGGAGATGGTGTTGACTCCCTGGAAGACAGGGAGGCCATGCAGAGAGACCTGGGCAGATCAGAGCACTGAGCAATCACCAACCATGTGAAGTTCAAGGAAAAGTGTTGGATTCTGCATCTGGGATGAGACAACCCTGGATGTTCGTACAGATTGGGTAATGAGATGCTGGAAAGCAGTGCCATGGAAAGGCCTGTGGGGGTCCTGGTCGATGGCCAGCTGAATCTGAGTCAGCAGTGCCCTGGCAGCCAGGAGGGCCAACCCTGTCCTGGGAGGCATCAGGCACAGCATCACCGGCCGGGTGAGGGAGGGGATTGTCCTGCTCTGCTCTGCACTGGGGTAGCCTCACCTGAAATATTGTGAGCAGTTTGGGGTACTACAATATAAAACAAACATGAAGCTATTAGAGAGTGTCCAAAGGAGGGCAACAAAATGGTGAAGGGTCTTGAGGGAAGTTGTATGAGGAGCAGCTATACTGACTTGGTCTGTTTAGGCTGGAGAAGAAGAGACTGAGGGGAGGGGCAGGCCCTGATCTCTTCTCTGTGGTGACCGGTGACAGGACCTGAGAGAATAGCCTGAAGTTTTGTCAGGGGAGGTTTATGCTGGATATTAGGAAAAGGTTCTTCACCCAGAGGGTGGTTGGGCATTGGCACAGGCTCCTCATGGAAGTGGTCACAGCACCAAACCTGACAAAGGCTCTTCAAAGAGCCTTTGGATGATGCTCTAAGGCACAGTATGTCACTCCTGGGGATGGTCCTGTATGGGTGATCCGTATGGTTCCCTTTCAAGTTGGCATATTTTGTTATTCTGTGATGTGTCAATTGTATAAAATTCTGCTGGAAAGTGATTATCAATTGTTGCAAAGTAAAAATTATAACATTGAAAACTTCATAGTATTTGTGAGTGCTGCAAGATGGATGAGTTAGTTTACCTGATCTGCTATTCCAGAGCCTGTCAACTTGAGACAACTCTTCTGCTGTTTGTATTTTTGAGATTTGTGTTCAATTTGCTAAAATTGGTGGTACTTTGAGCTGTTGTTTTAATGCCATTAGTACTACATAACTGCAAGAATATTTCTTGCAGTTGAAGCTCCTGTTTCCTCATATGTTTTGCTATTTCTAACATCCATCCCAAAAGAAAACAATTTTTAGGTCAATTAAATCTTTATTTGCATCAGTTTTGTCTTAAGTCATCTTCCATGGGTATTTGGGGTGTAGGTTATGGATATCTTCCATAACAAAGAGTCTGAGAACCACAGGTTATGGACCACTGTGGCATCCCACTGGTAGGGAAAAAGGAGCAGCCAAGATTTGTAGGTGCCTCTGGTTGAAATGAAACAAGTAAAGTTTCGTTTCGTGGTATAAGTCCCTTGGTGGTAGATTTTGAATAAGGGGTAGAGTGAAAGAGAAGAGAGAGAGATTAAAGAGAGGAAGGGAAGAAAGACGAGTAATCCTGGCTCCACTGTCAGTGTGGCTGATGGTGTGTCCAGCATCCTGGGGCACATATGAGGCTGAGATTTGGGGGAATACCTTTTTATAGTTAAGGTTTCCCCACCCTTGAGCTAAATTTCTTTTGCTGTGCAAATGAGTTATTGTGCTGTACATTCTTTCTGTGCTGGTTTAGAGTTAAACCAGCAGGAGAAATCAATCCAACTCAGAAAGGGATTGCAAGTCAAAATAACAATTTAATAAAAGACCACAAAATACCCTGATACAGAAGGGAAATCTGTTTAACCCACAAAAACAGATGTACAGCCCAGCACAGTGGGGCACGAGCAGAATGGAGCTCACCAACCCCTGTGCTGAGCACCACGTGGCCCCCCCCTGAGTTCAAAGTAAGAAGAAGGGAAGAAACCTGCTGGTGACAATGATGGTTGCAGTCCAGCGGCAGTCTCAGTCCGGTCGAGGCTCTGGTCCTCCTCTGGATCTGAAGAGCACTCCCAGTTCCAAAACCTCAAGCTTGTATCTGCTTGGGCTCTGATGGGAATGCACCACCTCTCCCCCAGGGTGGAGAGTTTCACAATGGGTGATTTACTCTGTGAGGTGAACAATGGCATATTTTTGGCATCCCTGATGGCCCATTAGCAGACATGACCCCTCAGGTGGGTGTGAGGACAGGAGAAATTCCTTATCCCTCAGAAGTTCCTAAAGACCCAGTTTGTAGCCTGAGGGGTTGGGTGTGCCTTAGGCAGCTGCTGCAAATGTGCCATTGTGAGCAGTTCATGAGAAAAATGAGATAGAGGGTTTAGAATACACACCCACACAGTGACAAACTGATCCTGGCTACTATAACCAGGACACTTCAGTACTTTCTGGAAATGGATCAGAGGGGTTTTTGGTGGTCTTGATCCCTCCTTATTCATCAACCTTTGGCTGACAGTCCATGTCTCCTTCTTGACCTTGTTCTTGTGCTTATGCTGTACTTTGTTGTGCTCATCTCCAGGAGTCATAACATGGACCTTTTTCCCAGAAGAGTTTTCCCTTACCTCTGTATGGTGCCCTTTTTCTTTCACATCCCGTTTTTTCTCACAGTGTGGTCTTACCAACAATTCTTGATTGCCTCCGTGGCTATTTGACTATTGATGTTTAAGACATACACGTTAGTGCCCTTATTTTCTGGGCTTCTATAACCGACTGATTCAGACTTTGGGATGTTTAATGTGCATCACTAGTACTTTGATTATTGCAGTTTTACTTAATGGATTCCTTTCTTTTAGGAGCTGTAGCACTGAATAATCTGGAAATAAAAGAAAATGCCCTGGTAAGCTAGCGAAAATAAAATTAAAACTTGAAATAATGATTCATGACCAATATTTGGGGTTTAGTATGCATTTTTTTAGTTCTTATTTTACTGTCTTTTAAATGGAATCTTACTGACTTGTTTTCTCTGCACCTGTATGGGTTATCTGATTAATTTTAGATTAAATTTAAAGATGAAATGCCTTTTTTTTTTTTTTTTTTTTTTTTACATGAGAGAACTCTCAGCAATTGCTAAAAGAATGTGTTTAGGTCTAAAGCAATACTGAAAAATCTCTTTTTCTACACCTCATAAAGATAGAAACTTGCCTTGGGAATGTATTTAGCCTAGCATGGCTTAATAGTCTAAATTGGTTACCAAATGCTTGCCTATCTGTTGTACTGAATTTTTTTTTCAGTTGTTGAAAGGTAAATGTGTTGTTAAAGTTATCACCATTTCTTTTCCTGCATGGAAAAATTTCACAAGTTGCTGAATTGAGCTTAAATTTTCTAAACCACATTCTTTCAGAGTCATCTGGATGTACCATTTAAAGTTAAAGCAGGACATATTGGTAAGTTACATTTTATCATCTACTCATGCAGGAATTTCTAAACATACTGCTTTTCCTTGCAAGTGACTCTAGGCATCCTAAGCAAGTAATTTCCTTATGTTCCTTGATTTGCATACTTCTTATTCTCTGAAGTTCATCTGTTCTGGCAAAAAACCTGTCTGATGAAGCTCCTTTTCTGAGATAGTAAAGTCAAAATATACTAGTCTTGTTTAATCTCTTCAATATTAGTGAGAAAAAGAGCCCAACACAGCAAAAAAGAGCAATTGGGCAGGACTGGATCTCATTCCTTGTCTTAGCAAGACTCCACAACTGATTTTTGCCCTTCACTGCCTTTTCCATCCTCCTTCCTTGTTTTTGCTAAAATGAAAAATTTTCTCATTGCAAATTGAAGGTCTTGTAAAAGTTAATAGTTTCTTAAAGTCTGAAGTCATTATGGTTCCTTTAAATCTGCTCTGGAAATATGTATTTTCTAGTGACTGATTTTGTATTTTATTTATTAAAATTGGCACTTGGGTGAAGATTTAGAGATACTGTAACCTCAGGATTCCTGCATTCTTATAACATAGTATTTAACTGACTGATGATGTATGAGCTGCCCATGTGTATTTCTTGTTTCTAAGCTTGCTACAGTGGATTGCAAATGAGGGAGAGATTGCTATTATGATGAAGGAATATAATTCCTGGGAGTAAGGAGAGGACCTGCAGTCTTGGTAGTTCTGCTCACAGAGTAACTTGGCTCATGGCCTTTTGTGTGTTGTGTAAAAAATAGTACAACTCAAAGGACATTTGCCTCAGGTGCATTGTTTCTTTTTCTGTTCAGTATAATAATTTTTCTGAGATTTCTTGTTTAATGCCAATTATATTTCTGATTTTTTTTTTCCCAGTCAGCTATTTGACTGTATACCTCAACCGTTTTCTTTTGTATTTTTAGGTCAACTTAACTTACAGATTCCATGGAAAAACCTTTATACTCAACCTGTTGAAGCAGTTCTTGATGGAGTTTATTTGCTTATTGTGCCCACAGCCAGTAAGTTAATGTAGAGAAAGAAATGAATATCAGTTGCTGGAATTTCAGAAATATGTGGAACAGGTTGATGTTTTGATGAGCTTTATTCCTAGTAGATACTCCTGGCACATCCAATTTGATGATGGAATGGGTACCTTTAATTAATTTAAAAATTTTTTTTGTTGTTAGGTAACTATTATTTAAATGTAAAAATTACTGCTTTTGAAACACCATCTTTAAGAAAATATGTAAGCTTTTTTGGTATCATACCTTTTTACATTGTACTTTTAGGCATCAAATATGATCCTGAAAAAGAAGCCAAGCACTTCTTGGAAACAAGACAAAGGGAATTGCAAAGGATAGAGGAAGCAAAGCAGAAGATAGCTGCCCAAGGTAAAAGAGTGGGAAAAACTAATGAATGTGATGCTATTTCTTTCTTTATGGTACTCAAGAAAGATGCAGACTTTGTCAGAATGTCCTAGATTTCTGTTTTGATTCTTAAAAACCCATTAGTTACCGTTTTCTTAGGTGTAACTGCCATGAATACTGCAGAACTGCCATCCTGAAAAAAAAGGGTTCAGACATCTAACTAAGGCTTTTGAAGTACTGCTTATTTGTGTCATATGTTGCCTGACTTAGCTTCCTGTTCTATCTTAAGAGAATCCTCTGTTTGCAGGAGAAAAGAATTGTTACAATTACAGCCTTTTAAACGTTTTGTTTGTTTATTGAGACGTGCTAGCTATTTAAATTCAACTTTCTGTAGTTTTAAGAAATTTGTATTAGCCACCTTGAGTATCAGTGGATGCAAGCCATACTTTTGAACTACCTAGTTCTTCACACAAGAGGTAATAAAGCTGTGAAACCTGCTATAGGATATAGAGGATATAAATGTTTCTGATTATACTTAGCCAATATATTTTTATACAACTGGAGTATAATGGAATAGAAAATTCAAGCATTTATCTTGCAAACTTTATTTTGATACTGTTTTGTCTAGTTTTAAAATGCTGAAATGTAAACAAAATATTGAATTATTTTCCTTTAACTTAGATAAAGTAAAAGAGGAGAAACAAGACACTTTTGTAGAAAAACTAGTTACTCAGGTCATCAAAAATCTTCAGCTGAAAATTTCCAACATCCATATTCGCTATGAAGATGATGTAAGTAATTTTGTATACTGTAGTATAAAGTGTTGTGCAGTGTAACATGAAATTAGGAACCTGTCTGATTTCCATTCTCCCAGTTGCTTTCCATGTTGAGAGAATCCCAGTTAAGTTCTGGATTTTTCATTGTCTAGGAGAAAAAAAAAAAAAGAAAAGATGATAAAAAGCTTGTACCAAAATTTAAATTATTGGCCAAGTGTATGCTTATAGAGTATGAAATACTAATTTTTTTGTGTTTTCCTCCTGCTCTTTTAGATCACGAATCAGTATAACCCCTTGTCATTTGGGATTTCACTTCAGAATCTAAGTTTGCAGGTAGTTTTATTTTTCATCATTTATTCAAAAAGCATGTTGATGTATATCAATAGGTTATGTTTTTGTGTGTTAGCTTTCTAGTAACATGCTGTCTAATGGCATTATACCTTGTCTAAGTTTAGAGAACTTAGAAAAATTTATAACTAAAACAGAGAGACAAGTCTCCTTTAATTTCAAAACAAAATTTAATTAAGGTATGATAAATGGAAGGATAACAGTTCCTAGCTATGATATATATATGTATATTCAAGAGACAGCAGAACAACCAAGGCAGAATGAATAAAAACTCCTGGATCAAAACCCCCCACAAACACACACCCAGTCTGTCCCCGGTATTTACAGGCAGGAAGCGAGGAGATGAGTGGCTGGTGCTGGGATGCCCCCGGGGGGGGGGTTGGTGGATGGGAAGGAAGGCTCCGGTGTGTCCCTCCGAAAGGCTCGGGGCTGCTGGTCTCGGGCTGGAGCTTCCGATGTAAGAAAAGTTCTCCCACGTCTAGGATGGCCGCCGCTGGCTCCCTCACAGAAGGCCCGATGTAAGGGGCCCCCCGGCTAGCGATGTCGTCTCTGTCTCTCTCTCTCTCTCTCTTGGGCAAAAGTCAACAAACAATCCCAAAAAATCAAAGCTTTGTAATCCAGGTATGGGAAGGGGAAACAGCAGGAAAGGCAAGAAAGAAACCCAAGACTCCGGGGTTTCTCTCGCTGCCGTCTCTCGCTGCCGACTCCCGCTGCCGACTCCCAAAAACCAGTGTGCCCTTCTCCCCCACCCTTAATCACCAGTACTTGCTTCTTTTGTTAGAGACAAAAGGACTGGGCTAGGACAATTCGCTCCTCATTCTGAGGGTGGGGAAAGAAAAATTCCATCAGTTTCTGAACCTATAACATACCTGTAATCGTTAGCATTGCGTAATGGTAACTACCCAGTTTATCAAATTCAGCGTAAATATTGTGACAGGGCTGCCATTGAAGATAAAGTGGTATCATTAAAATAGATCTTTAGGAGGAAAGTCTTCTGCCTGCTATATTTTATTGTTTCCAGTCCACTTTGCTGGATTTGGGCTGTTCAGATTCTGTGAATATTTTACTGAAACTGCTTTGAGCTTCAAGAAAGGAGGTTACTACTTGATTAAAGGGAGTTGGGGAAAAAAGGAAAAAAAAAAGGAGAAAGGAGAATGGTATCTTTTTTTCAAACTGGAGCTCAGTTTTCTGTTCTGCAAGCTCCCCTTTAGCGTGCTAAAAGTAGTTGTCACAGACCATATACTTTTTTTTTTTCCTGGAAGACTAAGTAGTAGCAACAGTAGGCTGATTGTGCTGCGTTGCTGTGATCCAGTAGTTTTTGCTATGTAACGGGTGAAGAAAATATGTCTAAATGTTACTTTCTTGAGTGAAACGATTGTCTCATGGATGCTTGTTCCTAGCACATTTAAGGGTTTTCTTTGGGCTCAAACAAAAATTAAGTACTTCCAGAATTACAGAACAATTCAGTTCTTTTTTTATCTCTGTCCTAAGAGCCTGCCTAAAAGTAGTACTGGTGTAAAGCAGTTTGCAGTTCTCAAAACAGGATTTTATGTATCCTCTGTTCTTGTGTGCACCCTGCGTGTATGCATATGTTTGGTTTTTTTTGGAAAGAAGCCTTACCAAATTTTCACTTAAAATCAGAAGATGATATCCCATTATTTTCCATGGGGTTTAATTATGATGTTCTTCTCTTTTTTTCTGGTTTCTTCCAGTTATGTTAATGTGTTGGTGAATTATATTAGAGTAACTTAGTTTAATTCTCATTTCAGACCTCAGATAAGAATTGGAATCCATGTTTACATGATGAAACTGCCAAGTTGTTCCACAAGGTACAGTATAAACTGTATGCTGAAGAAAGAATTGTTAAGAAAACAAATTGCACTAGAGTTTCTTCCACAAAAAATAAGGCCAAGAAAACATGGAACTGTATAGGCTGTAAAATTAGCATTCTGAATATTTTTATTCATTCTGACTTTGTGAAATCCAAATTATTAATCTAAAACTTGTAGATATTAATGCATATGTCTCTCTTGCATTTTCAGCTTGTACGACTGGATAACCTTTTTGCTTACTGGAATGTGAACTCGAAGATGTTCTACCATGGTGGTTTTGATGAGTCATTGGTAAGTAAAACATGAGATAGTGTACCTTGTGTTCTAGTTGAAACTGGGAAACATAGGACATGCTTCACATTCAGTTCTGCTTCCATTTATATCAATGTTCTATGGAATTGTAACTAAAAGCATTTTTAGTGTAGTACACACTAAGGCTTTTATATGATGGAAGTATAACACCCATGTGAGGAAATGAAAAAACCAGAACTCTTTGCCAGGTGTAAAATTTACACAACCTATGGTCATTTTGCTACTATTCAGTGATTTCTATTAGCCTAGATTAGAGATTCTGTTTAGAACATAGATCAGTCTTTTGAACTTTACAGTGTGTCAGAGGGATTATATGAGAGCTGTAATAAATTGCTAAGACTTTTTATTTCAAAACTCTTTCTGGACATAAAAATGTAATTTTATCTCCATTGTGTGTGTAGGTTAACTTAAAAGAGGGAATTGCCAGCCTCACTGTGATTCCAGAAGGTTATGATTTTGGTAAGTGGTGTTTTGTTTGTTATATAAGTGCGCAATTCTTATCTTTAGTGCCTCTCAGAGGTGTTGCTACTTTGGCTGCTATTCAAAAATCTTGGTAAGAAGTGCAGTTCAAAGGTGTTGTTTAGCAAGTCTTGCTAGTGGTAAATACTGTACAATGTATCATCTGTAGCCTAAAAAGGCCTTGATAAAAATTGAGTCTTGAGTTATGTGTCATTCAAATGGAATGTCATACAAAGATCCTAAGTGTTAGCATTCCTTGATTAATTCATTTAATTAAGAGGTTTAGCAATAACATGTGTACCATGTAAATTTTGTGAATTAGATTGGTTTGAGTATGTTTTAGAGATCACCTGCTTTATGCAAAGTATCTCTTTTTCCATGAGAGGTGGATACAATAATCACACAACTTTGAAACCTTGTATCTGTGGTAAATTACATGTTGTCTCTTTTAGGACAACTCTTTAGATTGAGATTTTGCTTCAAAGTTGATAAGCACCGAGTCTGATTCCATGGATGTAAATGCAAATGTAATACTTACATGTAAGAAGCATAAAAAATTAAGTTTAGGAAGCAAAATACATAGAGAACTAGAGGAGATCACTCAAACTATGAAGATTGGAAGAAACAGATGAAAGAAGGAGACCAGGACAACAGACTCCAGGAGTTTTCTTAATTAAAGATCCTTTAGAAATTGCGTTATTTGTCTGGGTTCCCTTTTATCTATAACCCCACGAAGTGAAACTGTTACCTGAGCTGAACTGCCCGGCCAGCGCTGCCTGCTGCCTCATCCCCGTTGTCCTATCTCCTCCCCCGTCGGGACCTGCCTGTCTTGGACCCTTCCCTTCCCCCATTGGCTAACCGGGTTTCCTAGCCACCCCCACCCTGGGGGGTATATAAGTCTTTGGCACACAGAACAAACTGCTTCTATTTTCACCACCTAGCCTGAAGGGACCCACGTGTGATCTGTACCCTCCCCAGCACAGGAGTTTTCCAGCACCAGTCCTGGGCCAGAGGCTGTGAGGAGTTGGTCCCCAGAGAAAATTAATAGAAACACTACCACATACAGTGTTTAGATAGAATAATTCACAGTTTAAAGTGAAACATTGGTAAATTGGTATAAGCGTGGCTTCACCTTGCAAAAATGCATGTTTTGAATTGTATGAACATTTTGGGGAATTTGGAATAGTTGTTATGTAGGTAGTCTATTAGTACCTCAGTTGAAAACAAAGAAATTTTATTTGATATAAATAAGATTTACACAAATTCAAGTATTATGCAAATTCTTATTGTTGGATCAATTGCTGAAACAAATGAAAACATGGAACTAAACCTGGCTTTGAATGCCTGATATTGCTAAACCGTGGAACAAGTAAAACACTTCTGCTCTGAATTTTTTTTTTTTTATTGTGATCTGCTCTGTTTTTATGTAGGATCCATATTGATTTTTTTTCCATACTTACTTAGGCTTTGATTTAGAAATATGGAATGTTTGGTTTTATCCACTGTTGTGAGTATAGTTAATGAAACAGTGAAAGAGTTAGTACGTAGTGAAATAAGTGCTATATTTGAAACTCATTTTATACTATAAATATATCATAGCCAAAAAAATTGAATTTGTTACAAATATAAGTTAGTAATTGAAACATCTACATGTAATGCTGCATACAGGAAAATCTGTGATAATGTTCTGTAAACATTTGCTTCACAGATGTTGCCAGAGTGAAACTGAGAATTGAATACTGATTATATTATATTTTAAGTTGTTTTGGAGTTCTTAATGTTTTGAAGCCTAGCATTTTACCATTAGTAATTTGGCATAATTTAAGGTAACTAATTTGTAACAGTCTTAAATAAATAATTTAATTGCACTTTTTCTATCAACTTGTGTTTTTCAGTATTCCGCCCAATTTCAGCTAAAGCCAAACTCCTTATGAATCCTCGATCTGATGTTGACTTTTCATCACCAAAAATGGATATAGATGTAACCTTAGAGAATGTAACTGTTGAATTCAATAAGCCACAGGTATTAACCTTTTCCTGAAGTTTTATGTAATGTGCTAAAATAGTTAGGCTGCAAGAAAAAGAAAATCACTCTAAAATTTAATAGTGAATATACATAATCTATTAACTTCTTAGTCTTGTTTTGCTTTGTAACTTTTTCTCTTTAATGGAGTCTTTATACATTTTGTTCTCATAAAGATAATAACACTCAGTTTGAATTTGTTTGTTTGCTTAGTACTTCAGTGTTATGGAGCTCCTTGAGTCTATTGATATGATGACTCGAAATCTGCCATATAGGAAATACAGACCTGATGTTCCATTGCACAACAACTCCAAGATATGGTATGCAACCTCAGATTTAGAAAATATTTGGTTAGTTATTAATTTGAAATAATGACCAAGGACTTATTTAAGGAGGTTGGAACTCATTTCCTTCTGAAAGGAAGTTTCTTTTGTTTTTCTTAAGCTAACTAGGGCCTCAAACCAAAGTTGAGAACACGATACTTGAAAGCCTGTGACTACTGTCTTAAAGACCATAATCAGGAACTCATAGTATTTTAATATTCTAACTTTGTTTTAATGAAAAACCCCCTGTTATATGGTAAATACTATTAGAAGAAAATAGCTATTATGTCAAAATAGGGCAACCTTTTCAACCTAAATTGGAGAGATCTGTTTTTTTTTCAGAAGATTGTTTACAAATATATTTTTATTGTTTTCACACATCCATATATGGATTTGCAAATGTTTTTCATACACTGTTGCCTTTTCTATTTTAGGGAACAGCAATCTGTCAACTTAATGTGGGGGAAAAAAAGTGAAATTCTTAGGTTTCTCTACTGATCAGAAGTGCAATATTAGACATGAGATTCCACTCGTCACAGCTTGAAGTTGTATTCATTGATAGTCTGCAAAGCTTAGAAATCTTTTCAATATACCAAAAGAAATGTAAGATATACTACATTTTTGTTTGCTTTCAGGTGGAAATACGTTATTTATGGCATCCTTGAAGTCAATGTTCAACCTAAGCTGCAAATGTGGTCATGGGAACATATTCGGCACCATAGGAAGCAAGTGAAGAACTATAAAGAGATGTATAAAATGAAGATAACATCAAGAAAACCTGATGAAGAAGTCTTAAAATTGTTGGAGGTTAGTAATTTTCCACTGAAGGATTAAGTAGTGTTTATCTTGGTATTTTTTTCAAACTTACATGTTCCTAAGTCAGTACTAATGTAAAATAAAATTTTCAGTGGCCTTACTTGCATCTTCATTACTACCTTTCTCAATAATATTAAAAACATACAATGTTCCTTTGGGGAATTCTTTATGCCTCGTTAGTGCTGTGTGTTGTAGGGATGCAGTCAGCAACGGTATGGGTGATTTTCCTGGTCCCGGAGTTTTAATCCATAACCTTGGAGAATCTGTGCTCCTTCCCCGCCCCTACCACATGGTCCCTGAGAGCCCCAGAGAAAGGACACAGAGAGACCACCGGAGAGGGAGAGGAACAAAAGAGAGAGTTTATTTGTGGTCAAGAATTTATATGGACTTTGGAGGGATTCAAACCCACCAATAAGAGACAAGAGGGAGATATATCTCTGGGCCAATAGGAGAAAGGGGATTTACATTCAGTAGGAGACTGTTTCAGGTAGCATGATGTCACAATTTTCCTCCAGCCCCCTGAACTTACAGGGGTATTCTGGGAAGAAGAAACAGTGACTTAGCAAAAAAGATACTTCAAACAACATTAAAAACACCAGTTGTTAAAGCATTATCAGTGGCTGGTTGATTCTCTTCAGCAGGCTGTTTCTGGCAGGACTCTTTCCATGCTATATATTGTGAATTGACCCTGACAATACAATTTTTTTTATTAGAAACTGCAAGAAAGAATAACTTAAACTGATGTTTCCAGGATTGTTTTAAGCAAAATTCGAGCTAAATAAGTTTGGTTGCATAAATTGTTTACTTTAAAACTGAGCTGTGAAATGTAACAAAAGGACATTGTAAAAAAAAAATTACCTCTTTTCCAGGAATTTGAAAAGACCTTGG
>VXAU01005260.1:0-57474 GCA_013399695.1 Formicarius rufipectus | reverse complement strand
AGGAATTTGAAAAGACCTTGGATATTTTTAACATCACTCTAGCAAGGCAACAAGCAGAAGTTGAGGTAAAACTCCGTCATTTAAATGAGTCTAAGAGTAACTGATACATGAAGTTGTGGTGATTTTAGGCAGATGGATTTTAGGTCTAGTGATTGAATTGTGTATCATAGAGTCTTTCCATTTTCCTTGTATTTCATGTTTTTTTACTATTCCACTTAGTATTATATATATATTATATATTTAATATATACTACATATATAATATATATAACATATACTGTATTATTACTATTATATATTATGGTATTGTATTTTACTATTGCACTATTACATACTACATACTTTTTACTTGTATTTCATTTATTTGCTTTCAACTTGTAATTAAAAATTAAATAACTCCACATACTGCTTCTTCAGAGTGACTCACTGGGGATAGATTTCTTTCCGCTTATGGTGAGGAAAGTCTACTGTGGAAAATGTGGTCAAAGCATGACAAAGTTCAAATTGGAAGCAATTATACCCAAAGCTTCATGGTCCCTCCATTCCCCAACAGCACAGACTATTAGTTTATTCCTTTCCTTCATGATACCTTATTATGTAGACTGAACATCTGTAGTTTGTTGACTTTTTGCAATGTTACTATTTGCAAATGTAATTGAGAGTACAACAAATGCAAAATACGTTGAAGTAGATAATCACAATTAGGCAAGACAGTGTGACTCGAGTTCTTACTTAATTTGTTAGCCTCAGTTTTTCTAGGTTAATGTACTGCCTAGTTTTCAGTGTGGTATCTGAGCATCCTTTTAGGACACTGAAGTAAAACCTTTGTAATTTTTTGCAATATCTGTGGTGTTTCTACATTAATAATAAAGATGCCAAAAATAAGTGGAATATGAAGTTTGCAATCTAAAAGAAAGTATTAATAATTAAACTCCATGAATGTCAATTATAATTTATGGCAGTGCTAGAAAGCAACTTGATTTTTTTTTAGGGGTGTGGAATATATCAAGTATGGTGTGAATGCAATTTCTGCAGTAATATAAAATGTGCTTCTACCCAAAACTCTAAAGAGGAATCCATAAATGGGATTTTTCTTTCAAGTGTCATCATTACCCAGACTTCTACAGAACCAGAAGATGCATTCATGACTGCCCTTCAGTTGTTTGGCTGAATTGGAAAGCTTTTCATGAGAAGGGTTTTTTTTTGTCTTGTAATTCTCATTTGATTTTGAAATACTTTTCTCTTGTACTGTACCATTTCTTTTAGTTTTATCTTTTTTCTCTAGGTTTTTTACAAGGTGAGGGAGATCCTGAAGTATTTTCTGTATAGTTTTCTTCTTTTCCCCAGTATGACTACGCTGTTTACTAAAGGTTATGTCATACTGCATTCCTAACTACCTTCAAGTCCTGACTTTTAAGACAGGTTTCTGTAATGCTTAGGAGTAGATTGCAAACAAGGGAGTTTTCAGTTGTTTAGGCTTTAAGTCTTGCATGTGAAAAGTGTTAAAGAGCATCTTAAAAGAAATGCTAGCGGATGATCTAAATGTATTTCAAAGTATTGAAAATCAGGTAATGGTGATTCTAATGTGTTCTATCTCCATCTATCTGTCAGCACCCATCTGTGTTATTATTGTCGGGTCATACCTCTGAAAAAGGATTCAAAGTACTTGAAAGAGGAAAGCGTACTACTATCTTGGTCGCCTTGAGTCTGTTAGGTATTTAAAGGAGCACCCTTTAGATGTGGGGTGAATAAAGCCAGATAAATAATCTTACTGTTTGTGAAGCTTTTCTTTAAAAAAAAAACCAAACAAACATAGCCAGATGTTGAATTTCAAGGGCTTACTTTTACCTAGATCCTCTAATCAAGCTCCCCAGTAATCACATTTGTGGTCACAGTGCTATCTGATTTTCTGGCAACTTTGTAGCAAGGTCTTTATATTCCAAATCTTGTGCTAGTTTGTGTTCTTAACACTAGTGTGTTAAGTACCAAACACTAGCTTCAGTTAGCCAAGCATCAAGTGTCTGTATCACATAACTTAGAGGAATTTTATACTTTCATTCTAGGAAAAACTTGATGGACGATTTATCTGAATAAGAATACAGGGCACAATCATGGAATCATTTAGGTTGGAAAAGACCTTTAAGATTATCAAGTTCAACTGTTAATGAAACACTGCCAAGTCCAGCAGTAAATTGTGTCCCTAAGCACCACATCTACGTCTTTCAAATATCTCTAGGGATAGTGATTCAACCATGTCCCTGGATAGCGTGTTATTTGCTTGGTAACCCTTTCAGTGAAGACGTTTTTCCTAACATCTGATATGAACATCCCTTGGCACAACTTGAGCCTGTTACTGCATGTTCAGTCTAGTTGTTACTTGGGAGGAGAGACTGACTTGCACCTGGCTGCATACTCCTTTCAGGTAGTTCCTTCTGTTAGTCAAAACAGTTTACCTTGCTGATTAAGCTTGTTGCAGTCTGTGACTGAATCATTGAAAATGAAGGACGGAGAAAGTTCAAGAGGAGTTCTTCAGCAAATCTGTGTAGTACCCATTTTTTTCCTTCATCTTTGCAGAAGTGCAGTTTCCTTGGCTTCTCTCTGTAGTCTTGCTTACTCTGGACCCCAGTGCCTAATGCTTCCTACTCTGTTAAGAATAATACCTTTAAACATAATTTCTTATTCACCACAGCAGTTATGCTTCAATATGAACCCCTTGATGTCCCAGAAACCCGTATTTCTCAGGCTTAACAGACTTTTTTCTAAGGCTCTGTCAATTTTTATCTTGTACTGTTCACTCTGTAACATCTACTTGATAACCTTATAAAGCAGACTTTTGAGGCCTTTTTACAAACTTTTTCGGGCTAGGTTTTGTTTAGCTGACATTCTACATCATCTCTCTGAGGTGAATCAGTAGTATCAATTCAGAGGCCTTTGTGTATTTGTGGTGAGGCCTGCCTTCCACTGGCCTGTAAGTGTATAAATGTGACAAGTTCTTTACAGAGTTCTGATTTGTAGTCAGCTGTTTTCCTTTAATGTGTCACAGAGATGTTGCATTTTTTAATAATGGGAAAGGATCCCCAACTCATTCACTTTAGGTATTGCTTTCACTAGAGTACTTCTAAATTTAGGGCTTATCTACAGTTGTATCTCTTTGACTCATATTAGTAATGAAGAAAGTTACTTTGTGTGGACACCTACGGCTTTGAGAACCCCTCTGTCTCTCAGATCACTTCATGGTTGTGTGGCATTCCCATGCTAAACTTTCAGTGGTTTACTCTGAATGTAGTTTTCACTTTCTATGAGGACCAGTATTAGAATCATCACTGGCATCAGACACAGCATTCCCTAGTTGTGGAAATAATGTGTGAGAGAACAGAGAGCTTCTTTACTGCTATCCCTGAATGCATCAGATCCAGAAAATATTTTCTATTTTTCTTAGACTAAATAGTGTGTCATGAGAGTAATTTTTTTAATTACTTTTCACATCTATCTTGAAATGAAAAATAGAGGGCTAATTTAAATTTTGGCCTGCACTGGCTATTTAGTTGCTTGCTTATGTATTTTAAATGATTCTTTATAAAACCATTACTGTAATATAAAGCACTATGTAAGCTTGTGGATTGTTTGTTGGTGAAAGCCAGAGAGAAAATCTGCCTTGTAAGAAACATCTATTGGCCTTTTACATGCCCTTTTTTTTCATAACGGTGCTTGTTATTATGCAAAATAGAATTGGTCTGATATTGCAGTGTGTGCTTGTAAAAGTTACTAGAAGGACAACTAAAGAATGACATATTACCTTTTTAATGGTTGCCTAATGATGTTTTGATGTGTTAGAGCTACTGTGGGTGTATATATTTCTTAAGAGAATCAAGAAAGAACCATGAAGGAAATTATTTACCTGAGTATTTTTTAAATTTAAGGCAACTAAGGCTGGATTAAAAATCTACATACCAGGAATAAAACAAGATGATGAAAATTCTGGTGGCTGGTTTAGTTGGATATGGCGCTGGTCAGGTGAAAAAAAGGATGAAAAACAGCAAGAAATCAAGGGTTCAAGTATGATAATTTATTTGTGGTTTTTTTCGATTATTAGAAAGGATTTTAGAATAATAGATTCCTAGCAATGGAATAGAACTTTGTTATCAAATTATTGCTATTTATATTTTCTCTTACTGTTTTTTTGCTGATAAAGATGTTAATTGCATGTAATAGAGGTATTGTACAATTCCTTCAGTAGTCCTTTCTGAATTGTCTTCAAAATGTGATTTCTCCTGCTGCAGTATTTGTATTTGCATGTGTAGTGTACTGTCTATAGATACTTGAAGAACGTAGTAGAAAACAATAGAAGTTAATGGAATTAAAACAAATTTATTTCAATTTATTTTCAAATTTGTCTTTTTCATGCAATGTATTAGAGTTTGATTTACTTAAGTAAGGAGCACCTAGTAAAGGTAATGAAACATGGAAAGTAAATCAGAAAGATTGCCTCTGTTGTTAGCAACCTAGGAAATAGAATAGGTCAGAATAAAAGAACAAGACCATTTTAAAGCATTCTTTAGGATATTCAAGACTTTGCTTTAAACCTCAGAATATTTGCTTTTACTAATTCAGGACAATGTTGACAGTATCTACTGTACATTATAGAGCTACCAAGGAATGGAATGTGTATAACAGTATTTGTATTTTTCAGATACCTGACTTTAACTAACCTCTTGCAATGTGGCAGGTCTTGAAGAACTGATGACGCAGGAAGAGAAGGCTAAACTTTATGCAGCAATTGGGTATAGTGAAACAGCTGTGGATCCAACTCTTCCAAAATCAGTAAGTCATGACTGACTATGATGCCAAGCAGTTGGTAGCTTTGTCTAGTAATAAAAATCCAAACATAGGTAATCACTTTTGAAATTGCTTACAGCTCTGTCTCTCCATTTGAATACTATTCTGATACTATTTAATTAATTTGCTCCATGCTGGCTTTGTGCCAAACAGAGCATCTTTAGATGCGGTTTCAGGACTGTAGTTGTAAAGCTTGCTTTGGATGTTTTGAAATAGTTGAGAATTAAATTTTTATTGTTCTAGCTAGCATAAAATCATGTATGTAATGCATTGTTCTTTAATTATTGAAGTGTTTCATAGATCACTTTAAAATATTCTGAAACCTTCTTCAGAAAATGCACTAATGAATTTTAATAAGGGATAAGGAAATACCCTAAAATCTAAAATATGAGTGGTAGTAGATGGGGTAAAATGGGTGTTATATAAACAAAAGTTGATTCAAGGACTATAATGGGGAAGAGCAACATTTTGAGCCATTCAGTCATCTTCATTTGAGATAACAACACAGTTGAACTGTTTTTTGGCTCTGTGTCAGAGGGGCTTTATCACCAGATGTGGTGTAGAGACATCAAAGACTTATCTTTTTAAGTCTATTCTTTGCTCTAGCCCTACCTTTTCCTAGGAGTGGTTTGGGAATGACTTTTACAGCAGCTATGATACAAGCTATTGATAGCATGAGAAAAATAGGTTTGAACAGTTATTAGTAGCTTTCATCTCTTCATAAACTGTATCAAGATGTATATTAATGTATTTTGTAATCCTGTATCGCTTTTTGGTATATCTAGTATGAAGCCATGAAGTTCTCTGTGAAGTTATTTGACATGTCTATGTCAATAAGAGAAAACAGGCAAACCCCTCAGTTGGTAGAATTTACATTAGCTGACTTGAGTACCGTGTTTACCCAGCGACCAGGTGCACAAGCAATAAGGTGAGCTTTCTCTGTCAAACTGTTTTTGCTTCTCATGGAATGCTGATGTTGGCGAAATTCGGTTTTATATTAGATTTTAGAAGACAGCTATTACTGATGATTTTTGCTTTGTTTTGTGTTCTCACAGTGGCAGATGAAAAGCATCTACTGAAATATTTTAGCTTCATTTCAAATGTAGTGACTTAAAAATTCTGGGCGAGGGTAGCCTTCCTGTTTTAAACCTTGTGCCCTCTACTCTGATGCATATTAATATAATGTTTGTTGTTAAGGTATTGTTGATCTTGATAAGTTTTTTTTTTTTTAAATTTTGCTTGTTGCTTTTCTGATTGTACTCCTGACCCTAATATTGTTATTTTACCAAGAAAAAAGGAAAAAATATTACATTTTTACAGTGAAACATTTTTCTCTGAGTGTTTGGAGATAGAGATCTTCAACTGAGAGCTTTTAAAGAGGTGGATAAGGTATTGAATAAGAAATTTACTTATTGAATAAGTAAAAATTGTTACTTATTGAATAAGTAAAAAATTCAAGACTTAAAATATACTTCCTCAGAGTGATGAGACTGTTTATCTTTGATTCTTTTATTTCTCTGCACTGGAGCCCTTATCTCTCTGATCTGTTTCCTAGTGTCAGTCCCAGCATGTAATTCCTGAGAATATACTCAGAATTCCCATTTGTGTGTCTCTTTCCTGCCCTGACACCTGTCCTCATGAAAAGTGTATGAAGAGAATGACTTGGACCTTGTTTTTTAGTCAGAGGTGGCTAATAGACACAAAAGATAATGAAATGGAAAACACGTAGATGTGTGTCTGCTCCTTGAAGTAAACTATTTATGTTGAATGTCAGGTAGAGATGTATTGGTTTGTGGGGTTTTTCTCCAGCTCTTTTCTTGTACTCTTACTATCTAATTGTACCAAGCCAGATGCATATTAGGTCTGAACAGTCTACTTATCTTTCTTTGCAGATTTGAAACAAAAATTGGCTCACTTGAAGTTACAGGCATGTGCCAACAGAAGCATACGCCCTGTCTCCTATCTTCTCGAACGCTCTATTCAGACAAGAGTACCTCACTTTTAAGCATAATGTTTGAGACTAATCCTTTGGATGAGAAAGCAGATCAGAGGCTTAGAATAGAATCACAGCCACTGGAAATAATATATGATGCCGTACGTAAATATTGGAATGAGTTATAAATCTTGGAAAATCTTAATAGTAAGTACCATGTTTTATTCTTTCCTTTATTTTAACAGATGACAGTAAATAGCTTAGTGGAATTCTTCAGGCCTCCAAAAGATGTACATATAGAGCAACTGACATCAGCAACTCTGATGAAACTTGAAGAGTTTCGTGAAAAAACGTCAACAGGCAAGTGCTGCATGCTCTTCTGATGGCCCACTCAGAAAAAAGTTTTCGTTCTGGGTGTAAGATAACATTTTAGCTTTCCCTGTGGAGATGCATGTATCCAAGTCATAGCTTTCACAATACCTAAATAAGTTGAATTATCCCATCTCATTGCAGTGTGTTTATTCTGGATATTGGATAATTTTATGTGTGTATCTTTTTGAACTTCAAGTATTTCCACTTCCTTGTAAAATATGCTCCGCTCCTATAGACAATATTTCAGTATCTGTACTCCATACACAGTTTGTTACTTATGTTTTGTTCACCTGATATCTAAATGTTTAATTATTTCATGCTGCTTAAAGACTGATACTTGGATATTAATCCCCTGAAGTAAGCCTTAAATTCTTTTCAGAGTCCTTGCTTTTCAGGACACTATCTGCCTTTGTGTGGGTGTTTCCCATTTTCTGTGTTCCCTCATGAATATTGATTTTGATTAGCTCAGTTCAAGTCACATAAACTGTGTTTATCTGCCTTCCAGTTACTCAACATTAAAGCCATTTCTCTAGTTTTCATCCTGTTTATCAAGAGATCTTACATTGTAGTATATGTATGAAAACTTTCAATAATTTGAAGACTAACACTGAGATTTGTAGAATTAACATATTCCAGTAAGGATATCTGAGGCTTTCTACAGATGTGTCCAGCAGAGTCCTGTCTCTGCAGATGGGAGTGGATGCTAAGGGGGGATTTTATATATAAGTTAATTTTTGAGAGGAAAAAAGCCAAACTTCAAATGCTTTATTAAACCTAATTTAAAAATGTAGCATATTAATATTTAAACTTCAAGTTTAAAAAAATCTGAATATTCAAGTAATAAAGAATTTACTGAAAATTTAAACGTAATGTAAATTTAATTGATTGCTTTTATGAAGTTAGTATTGGGAAGGAAAATAGGTGTCAGTTGTATTTTTATTCATTAATTCTTTGATTGAACTGTTTAATTAAGGATTAATACCAGATTAACTAGTCAAAGTTTTGTGAATCATCTTGATTATCCTTTCTTTCAGAAACTTCTTCATAAATCCTTAATATATTGATACCACAATTCATTGCTCATTTCTGAGATGAATTTGTAAATTTGTTAGATTTAATATGCTTGGTTCTCTGCTCATTATCACCAAATATACTAGTGTTGATTATATTGACAATTTTGGTTGAAATATGGAATCATGCTCTGTGTTTATTACAGTTTCAGAATATCATTACTTTGGAGGTATACCAAATACTGTTCATACCCTCACAAGAATGCTGAGTTGCCTGTAAAAGCCTAAAAGCTCGGTGCAGTCATCAATGAGAAATTGGGTGGAATGTCTAAAAATGAGGTGCATTGTTGTAAAATCTTGTCTGACTCACAGATTTGCCAGAGAAAGAAGGCTTGATCTTCTGAATATTCTGTTGTGAAAGACTATGCTGGTCTCAGAGGTAGAATAAGAAAAATGGGAACATATCACTCCAAATTGTTTTACCTTGCAAATCCTGAAATGTGGTTGTCACCCACTTCATTGATTAACCTAGCTCTCCAGTGGCAGGAAAACCTTTGATAGCATAACAGTTTTAATTGTTTTCTTACCAATGGATGTGCTGCGTGTCGTGTTATCGTCTTTATTATCACTACTTCTGTGATTATAAGCTTATTGCATATGGTAAATACTTAATGGATTGTAGCTGCATCATAAGGAAATTTTCAGTGCCAACTTGAAGCAAGACCACTCATTCCTCTACAGTTGAGCAAAAAAACATAATTTGATCTCGAATATTCTGACAGTCTGAATTTCCCAACTAATTGCGTGATTTTTAAGCATAATTTTTGTAAGATTCTGTATTTTCTGATCTTCAGTGTCTCAAGATGGAGATGCTTGTCAGCAAAGTCGGTATAAATTTCTATATTTCAACAGTAACAACACAAGCAGTTTGACCAGTGCGGTGGGATACTCCCAGTAACAACTTCTAGAACGATTAAATTTCTAAGTCTACAGAATGGAGTTGGTTAACTCAGTAATTGCTAAATTGCAGTTTACATTCCAGTTCTTCTCATTTCATCTCTACTCAGTATCAAACTTTTTTTAGATTTGCATATGTTGTGTTGCTGTCTATACTTGTCAGTTAGCATTGTTTGGTATCATCATTTCTTCTACTTGGTGCTTCATCTGTTACCTTAGTTATCTGGAATTCACATTTCATTTAAAGTTAGACCTGATTTGCTTTTTATACCTTTTTTTTTAATGCTATAACTTCTGCGTGGATTACTTTTTTATGTTTAGTAATTATACTGTTTTTCAGGTTTATTGTATGTTATTGAAACCCAGAAAGTTCTTGACCTCAATATTAACCTCATGGCTTCCTACATCATTGTACCACAAAATGGATTCTATGATAATACATCAAATTTACTACTTCTGGATCTTGGTAGTGTTAAAGTATGTATTTGTCTAATGAAATAATTTACTGAAAATTAGAATTCAGCTTTTATATTTGTGTTTCATGTTACCAATTAAGTAAAAGTACCTCTTCCTGTTTATGCATTCGGTATTTGTTTCAAACTGCTTTCTAGTCAAGGCAGAAATTACTGAACTCTTTTCAGTGGATTCTTTCAACCTAAAAGAATTGTTAGAAATAGTTGTCCTGTAGTACAAAACTACTGTTGATGCTTTGAACAGTTACATGCAAAGTATCCTAACATTTTTTGCCTTAAAATATGAAATAGTAGACTTCTTATTTACATGATCTAGTTCTATTTTTATTTTTGATATTACTGTTACTATTATTTACCTTTTGGTCATTGAGCTTACTTTAAAATGAGAAAAGTAAATGTACTGTCATTTTAAAAATAATTTGGATAAAGCTAGAGATGTGTGTGAGATTTCATGCAAGGGAAAAGTCAAAAGGTATTGATTTGGAAAAGGTATTGGTATGGAATGGTTTGGGTTGGAAGGGACCTTTAAATGTCATCCAGGCCACTCACTCTGCAGTGAGCAGGGACATCTTCAACTAGATTGAGTTCCTCAGAACCCTGCCGAGTTGATCTTGAATGTTTCCAGGGATGGGGCATCCACCACCCCTCCGTCTGACTTACGACAGTGTGTCGCCAAGTATGAAAATCCTTCCTTATAACTAGTCTAAATCTGCCCTGTATTAGTTTTAAAGCATTACCCCTTATCAGAACAAGTCCTGCTATAACGTCTGTTCCCAGTTTTCTTATAAGCCCACTTTGAGTACTGAAGGGCTGCTGTAAGGTCCCATCAGAACCTCTCTTCCTCAGGCTGAAAAGCCCCAGCTCTCCCAAGCTTGTTTCTCAGGGGAAAGTGTTCTGTCCCTCTGATCGTTCTCGTGGTCCTTCTCTGGACCTGCTCCAACAGGTTACAGGACACACATAGGGTCTCACAAGAGCACAGTAGAGGGTCAGAATGACCTCCTTCACCCTGCAGTCCCTGCTTCTTTTGATGCAGCCCAGCATGTGGTTGGCTTCCTGGACTGCATGTGCACATTGCTGAGTTATGTTGAGCTTTTCAACCAATAGTGCAACAGGGCAACTCTTGATCCCATCATCACTAGCCTGTGTTGATCATAGAGCTATGGAATCACTTAGGTTAGAAAAGACTTTTAAGATCCTAGACTCCTGCTATTAACCCAGCACTGCTAAGTCCACCACTAAACCATGTCTACCAAGTGTCATGTCTACCCAGCTTTGAAATACTTCCTGGGATGGTGACTCAACCACATCCCTGGGCAGTCTGTTTCAATGCTTGCAACCTATTCAATGCAGAAATATTTACTAAACCTCCCCTGGCACAATTTGAGGCTGTTTCCACATGTTTGGTCACTTGTCACTTGGTAGAAGAGACTGACTTCAACCTGGCTATGCTCTCCTTTCAGGTAGTTTCATAGATAAGGTCCTCCCTCAGCCTCCTTTGCTTCAGGCTGAACATCCCCAGCTCCCTCAGCCTTTCATCTTATGACTTGTACTGAAGAACCTTCCTGAGACCTATTGCCCTTCACTGGACATGCTCCAGCACCTCGGTGTCTTTTTTGCTGTGAGGAGCCCAAAATTGAATATGGCATTTCAGTTGTGGATTCACCAGTGCTGAATACAGTGTGATGATTCCTTCTGTAGACCTACTGGCCATGCTATTTCTGATACAAACCAGGATGCCATTGACCTACTTGGCTACCTGGGCACACTACTAGTCATAGTCAGATGTATTCTGATCAGTTTAACCTACTTGCCTCCTCCTGGAGCTAAGTCACTAAGCAGTGGAGTTCCTCTACATGGAGACACTGGTGTGCTCACTGCTGCTGTCTGATGTTGGCATGCCGGTTTACCTGTGGCAGCGTGTTCCCACCAGAGCTCTGTCTGTTCAGCTGCATCAGTCAAACTCTGTCTTATCAGCTGCACCTGTTGTGGTGGTGTCATGCGCTGATACCAGGGGTTGCCCCAACTCAGATGCAGGACCTTGCAGTAGTCTGTGTTTAAAAAAATTGCTTCAGAAAGTGGAATTAGCAAAAAACATTTCCGTGTAGATACTACAAATAAGTGATCTGGTTGTAAATCCACTGTAAATTTCAGTGACTAATAATTTTACCAGCTCTTTGGAATGCTGATCATAGTAGGCACTTTGTAGAGCTGGCACTTTGTATTTGGCTGGGTGCTTGAGACAGCCCCCTAGATCTAATAGTCCACCTCCTATTCTGCTCAAGAAAACTACTCTTTGAATAACACATAGAAGAACATGTTCCAAGAGCAGAGTTGAGTAAGTGCATCTGAGATTTTTTTTCTGAAATGGATGAGTAATTTTTGTAGTGAATGTGGGTGCTTGTTTGGCTCCTGTTCTTTAACAGAAATTATAAAGCAAGATGAAGGAATTTGGTGATACCACAAGAGAAAATTTAGTTAACTTTCAGAATATGATTAATAATTCTCTGTTCACTTTGAGTGACTTATGCTTAAGTGAGATGTATGTCATTTGATGAATGAATGTATAATACAAAGCAAACAGTCTTTTTCCCTCAGTTGCATACTGGATGAGATCAAGCCTGAGGGGAAAATGACACGTAAGATTTAGGCTGTATCTTAATGCAGGTATATAAGTTTATTAATTTAGTCATTCAGAATTTTCAATCTGCAAATTATTTTTAATGTAAAGGTAGTCATAGTTCATCAGCACTGGAAAAGTGATGCTATGTCTTGGATACTAGTATTTAAACCTGTTTTGATTCTCTTGAATATTACCTGGATCTGATAAAGCCACATATGAGTGCAAAATCATGAGATATTTAAGGATGAGGACAGACACATTTCATCAGAGATGAACAACAGAGGGCACATACAACCAAAGTACAGGCATCCCAAAGCTGAGTCAAAGGAATATTAATTGATAATAAGGGAAAGACTAATGATGAACAGTCCAAACCCTCTTTTTTTTCTCTTTAACATGCCACAAATGAATTCAACAGGATTTGAAATGTATTTCGTGTATCTGAGTTGACTAATGCAAGTAATATTTTTTATATATGAAAATACTGAATGATTATTCTACTGATAACAAGGGAGTTACATACTTTGGAGTGTGAATCACTTATTAAAGAAAATAGTTTTATACAAAATATATGAGGTTTCACATATTTTAATTCACTTTTTAATCTGTTTCTTTCATTGAAGAAAAAGTAACATTCTACTTTCTGATTTTCATTTTGATACAGGCTACTAGTTTTAGTTCCCCTGTACTGTGATAATTGTAAGACTGTGTCCTTATAGTGAGGACTTAAATTTAATATTTCCTTGTGGTAGGAAGAAGCATTTTTAGAATTAGTGATTTGAGTATTTTTGAAATTGATTTTTTTTCTTTATTTTGGACTGTTTTAAGATGACAAGCAAAAATCGTTCTGATTTGTCAGAACTCAAAGTAGGACAAAGCACTATTGAAGATATAATGTCAAGAGCTTATGACAGTTTTGATATCCATCTCAGCAGTATACACTTACTCTACAGCAAACATGGTAAGTAATCATGAAACTAATCTTTCTTTAGATGAGTCAGTACATTGTGAGGGCTGTTGAGCCTTTTTTATTTTTAACTGAAGCAGTGGAGAATTTTTTGACCATACTTCTTCAAACGTGTTCTAAATTCAGTACTATGAACATGTTACAAATCTCCTTTAGGACTTTGATTGCAATCTTAGCTTTTGCTAAATAAAAATATTTATAATAAAATCCCTTAGTTTTGAAGACCTCTCATTTGTTTGTTGCCTAATAAGTATAGGACTAATTAATTTGTTGATGGTATTTCCCTTTGGTGCCTTTTCTTTGCTTTTCTCCAAATTTAGAACAGAATCCATAAGTAGTTGTGGGTTTAATCATTTTGTGAGGGTAAATAAAGGATCAGAATCAATTTATTTTAAGGAAACTAACTAATAGTTTGAGAACTAGCAATATAAAGTCAGTCATAATCAGAGAAGTCTTACACATTTAATTCTTTGTCCTTTGGTTCCAGGGGAGAATGGAGAGCCTAGACTCCCATTACCATGCAGTTTAAGAGTTACACTCTTGTAAGGCTGCAGCATGGATGGAATAACTCTTTAGATGTGAATGGGCGAAATGATTCAGTAGTCTTTAATGTCTGAATTTCAGATCTTCTATAATATATATCTGTTGCTATACAGAGCTATAAAAGAGATTGTGTCATGTGACTTTTCAGCAATATATACTAATATCAGATACTTGAATTCTGGGGTATGTGTAATGAGAAAGAATCACTTCCCATGTTTGAAGTATAGATTTTCTTTGTTCTTTTAGATGAGAACTGGCAAGAAGCTCGGAAGCTGAAAAACTCACCTCAATGTGTCTTGCAGCCCTTGGATGTACATATGGAATTTAGCAGGGCTATGGTTGTTACAGACGCAAGAATGCCCAAGTATGTGTTTTTCCCAGTTTTGAAATTATACAGTAATATACTTTTTCTTTGAGTGGGGAGGGGGTAAGAATCTAATACCTGTGGTGTTTTACATTTCCCATTTGTGACTCTTGGAAGTAAAATATGTTTATCTAGAAAAATATAGAATGAGTTCAAGAAGTTTTCCGATACTGTAAAGGTGATAGAACATTATATTGTCATAAAAATAGCATGTGTAATATATGATAAGATTTTTATTAAAAATATAATTGCTTGTTCTAATTGAGTCTTTTTAATAGCTGCATTTTAATTGCCATTGGAAATAATGAGGAACTGAAAATCTGAACTTGGGATTTCTTGTATAAATATAAAAAATTATTTTGAAAAGTAATGCTCTCATATTCCCTCTCTCTTGGAATATTCCTCTTGTTTACATAGTAGGGATCGTTTCTCAGGGAAACAGCTCACTGAGTTTGCACTTGGACTTATTTAGCAAAATTCTGTTGGTTATGGAAATGTGCTCAATCAGAAGAAAATGAATAGTACTTTTTGTAGTGATCAGTGATTGTGTGGTGTAATGATGCCACCTTCTGGAAACCTGGTAGACCAGATTCTGAGTTGTTACCTAAAACGTAGGTGATTGGGTGTCTGTTTTTCGATTCATCAATGTTTGTACATCCTTTGAATTCAGATGAATTTCTTGTGATTTTGTTGTTCAAAACAGTAATGAATTTACTGGGGTTTTGTGATGGCTTTGTTTAGGAAAGCATGTTTCTATATTGCTGCTGTTGTATCAAAGGTCTTTCACTGTTAACCTGCGTTTTTATCTACTTATATTTTCTGATGCTTTTAGTGGACTTTCACTCATTGATTGGATAAGAGTTATCTGACATTCTTCAATTTCTGGTAGTAAGATGCTCCTTATAGTTTCAGTCACTTAACATTTGAAAGCACTAATATGATTCTAGTTTTCTAGCCTGTGTAAGGCTTTATTTTTTTTACGTTTGTTTTATCATGTTATGTGATTCCCCCATTTTCTGAAGGAGTTGTCTGAGAGTCTGTCTCATATATTTGTGTGTGTGTATATATACACGCACACACACACACATATATGTATATATATAACTTGCAATGGTTAGATGAGTGATTTTCTGACCAGGCTGACTTTTGTGTTTTTCAGAAGAAAATTAATGTGATGTTTGAATGAAGTAGTTTTAAGATCGATTGTTTTAACTTTGAAGGTTTTGATTTTGATTCTTTACAAAACAGATTCAAACTGTCTGGACAGATGCCTTTACTTTCTATCCAAGTATCAGACCAGAAGCTGACAAGTGTCTTAGAGCTAATTGATAGCATTCCTAAGCCAAAAACCGCACCTGCTACCAGTTCACCTCCAAAAACAACTGAGGTAATGTTTTTTAAAGATATTTTGTAAATAATGATTAGAAAAATACCTTCTTGCTATTATCATTGCCATTTTAAAAGGAACACAAGAAAGTGAAGAGCATGCATTTGTTTAGTGCCTCCTGGAAAAGTTAGCTTATTCTTTAGGCAGTAACTATAAAATAGTTGCTCAGTGGTTGGATTTAAAATACCATCCTCCTCCACCCCCTGAGTTTTACTACTATGGGAATTAATTTGTAGTCCATATTAATCTTAATTAACAAGCATTCTCACTTCTTTTGAGGGTTTAATTGTGCCTTCAAATGCAGACATGTAACAGAATGCTGCAGAGTTTGGGTTCATCTATTTTGTGAAGATAACGTTGAAATGTCAAAATTTTTAAAGTTCAGGCATTATGTGGATCTTAGATGAGAGTTTAAGTTTCAAAAACAAACAAAATATTCACTATCTATGGCTAACGTTTTATAAATAATCTGTACCTGGCAGAAGTGATAACTTTTTTTCAGCTGACTTCAGTGCTTTTCCCGTATTTCTTGTTGCTCAGTTACACGTCTTAACTCAGGGGCTGGAAATTCTGTCTTGCAATGCTTAGGAGTTTGGAGTGTGTTCTCTCCTTCCTCTCCCACCTCTTTCCCTCAGTGAAAGTGATTTGGGTCACTGTTTCATGCTTTCTTCAAAATGGAAGTTTGCACCTTTCTTATTATTCCTGAAAACTATGTTACACCTTTTGAGCTGTTTGTGTCGGGTTTGCTCAGCTCCCCGCCAAACACAGCTGTGAGCTGGCTAGCTCTCCCCACCCCACTCCTGACAAAAGGAAAAAAACTTGTAAAAGGCAAAATTAGTAAAGGAATATATATGTATTTATAGATATTTTATATATATATACAGCTAAATACAATGTACATATAATACAAGGATTCCAAACAAATCCTAAAAGCCCAAACACCAGCCAAAAGGCAAAAGGGGAAGGGGAAAAGGACCGAAAAGGGTAAAAACAAAACAATCCCACTCAATCAAATCCCAGGAATTAATTCAGTAGAACAATTACCACAGAGAAGATCTCACCAACGTCCCTTGGGAGAAGTGAGAGCCTTTCCTCCTCTGTCGACAAAGACAACAGCTCTCAGACAGGCCTGAGCTCAGAGAGACAAGCAGAGGCCTAAACACCAAGAACTGCAGGCTCCATGCTCACCCGACAAGGGAGAGAAGAGGAAAGAGCCAAGACAGGAAACTCCCTCCTGTTTTTGTACACCTGATTACGTAAGGGAATGATATGGAATACTTCCTTAGTTTTGTACCCCGGTTTCTAGAGAAGGCCTACAGACAAAATACCACACTGTTCCTAGCAAAACTAGGAATAAACTTCCAGTTCCCAATTTGTAACATGAATCTCGTTTGCCTGATCTGGCTGTATTTCATGTATATTTAAAGCAATCCTTTCATTAGAAAATATGTGAAATTTCAAGGTCAAAGGGAAAATTTAGCTGTCCATTTTTTTGTAATTTTTGTAATACTACTAACAAAGTTATTTAATATTTTATTTACTTAATTCTAAATAGCAGTCATCTTTGTGTTAATTTTTTTAAAATATTATTTGATATATGTGTACTGGTTTGCAGGTAAACCAGCAGGAGAAATCAATCCAACTCAGAAAGGGATTGCAAGTCAAAATAACAATTTAATGAAAGACCACAAAATACCCTGATACAGAAGGGAAATCTGTTTAACCCACAAAAACAGATGTACAGCCCAGCACAGTGGGGCACGAGCAGAATGGAGCTCACCAACCCCTGTGCTGAGCACCACGTGGCCCCCCCCGAGTTCAAAGTAAGAAGAAGGGAAGAAACCTGCTGGTGACAATGATGGTTGCAGTCCAGCAGTAGTCTCAGTCCGGTAGAGGCTCTGGTCCTCCTCTGGATCAGAAGAGCACTCCCAGTTCTAAAACCTCAAGCTCATATCTGCTTGGGCTCTGATGGGAACACCCAGCCTCTCTCCCAGGGTGGAGAGTTTCATAATGGGTGATTTACTCTGTGAGGTGAACAATGGCATATTTTTGGCATCCCTGATGGCCCATTAGCAGACATGACCCCCCTCAGGTGGGTGTGAGTACAGGAGAACTTCCTTATCCCACAGAAGTTCCTAAAGACCCAGTTTGTAGCCTGAGGGGTTGGGTGTGCCTTAGGCAGCTGCTGCAAATGTGCCATTGTGAGCAGTTCATGAGAAAAATGAGATAGAGGGTTTAGAATACACACCCACACAGTGACAAACTGATCCTGGCTACTATAACCAGGACAAACTGTCTTTCCATTTTGTAGAAGTTATTCTGTTGTGAAGGCTATTGCAGTAGTTTGACACTTTCTGTGTTTTACTTCAGTACAAGAAGCCAGTTCACGTCAGTGTGGAAGGCTTTAATTTTCAATGCTTTGCTACGATGAAGTCAAATGTCACAGTTTTTTCTCTTTGTCTTTGTAGAATGTGGAAGTGTTACTGATGAGATGCTTTCAGTTACAAGACTTATCCATGAGTAATAAATATACCAACTATATATAAGTATAGTCAGTACAATCAGATTTTGTAGTATGGAGACTGAGAGACAGTTGAGATGTTAAGAGGAAGATGAAAAATGTAGCCTTGGAAACAGTGTTCAAAGATGAACATTTCTTGTTTCCTTAATCTTTAGATTTCTGTACAATACTGTGATTCTGTGAGACTAATCTTTGAAAGGTTCAGTACCAGGGAGGATGTGGTGGTGCAGAGAAAGAGCTACTGTTGACTGTGCTGCCCAGAACCAAAGGCACTCAAGGGAAAAGGACACACAGACTGCGCACAAGTTGCTTCTTACTTTAGGACTGGATACAAGGCACATGTATACTACATATGCATGTGGAACTTGCAGATGAGAATTCTGTACAAACTCAGATCACCAAGACTAATTTCTGAGACTTGACAGAGAATAAACAATTTGGTTACCTTTTCTAAGCAAACTTAATTCTATCATATGTGAAACCATATGTGGAGGATTCCTGTAATTTATGCTCTCTAGTGGCGTTTCACGTATTTTCAGTTACTACTTTGGTTGTGCAAAACTGCATCTCACAATTGAAGGCTCCTGAAATCATGGAATATGGTGGGTTGGAAGGGTTCTACAAGAATCATTGAAGTCCAACTCCTGGCTGTGCACAGAAACACTCCTAAGAGTCACCCATGTGCCTGGGAGCATTGTCCAAACACTTAAACTCCTGAGCTTCTTGTACTTTTGTCAGGCTTGGTGCTGCAACCACTTCCCCGGGAAGCCTGTTCCAGGGCCCAGCTACTCTCTGGGTGGTAATACACAAGCTGAACTTCCTCTGACACAGCTTCAGGCCATTCTCTTGGGTCCTGGCAATGGTCACCTGAGTGCCTGGCTATTTGCTTCCCTTTGTGGGGAAGCTGTAGACAACTGTGAGGTGTCCCCTCAGTGCTGTACTAGCATTTGATTTTTCAGATGTGTGAAAAAGTAAGATTCGAGATGGCAAAGTTCTGGGTCCTAAGTCCAGCCACAGCAACTCCATGCAGTTCTACAGGCTTGGACCAGAGTGGCTGAGAGGCAGCTCATCAGAAAAGGACTTGGGTGTGCTAATCAGCAGTAACTGAATGTGAGCTAGCAGTGTGCCCAGGTGGCCAAGAAGGTCAGTGGCATCCTGGCCTGTATCAGAAATAGTGTGGCCAGGAGGACCAGGGCAGTGATTGTCCTCTCTTCAACACTGGTGAGGCCACACTTCAGATCCTGTGTTAAATTTTGAGTCACTCACTCCAAGAAAGACTGAGCTGTTGGTCTTTTCTCCCAAGTAAAAAGTGATGGTACAAGAGTAAATGGCCTCAGGTTGCTCCAGGAAAGGTTTCACTTGTATAACAGGAAAAGTTTCTTTTTCAGAAGTATTGTGAAATATTGGAACAGGCTGTCCAGGGATATGGATGAGTCACCACCTCTGGAGCTATTTAAAAGACTTGTAGATGTGGCACTTAGTTCTAGCACTAAACCATGAACCTGGCACTGCTAGGACTAATGCTAACAGTGCTTGTTGATCTGAAGGATCTTTTCCAATGTAAATGTTTCTATGAATGTGAAATCAAGAAACAGTTCTGTGGGCTCTAATGCTTTATCTAGCCCTTTTTTCTTTTTTCCCCACCTGACACTTGTGTGATTTTTATAAAGAACTTTTGATCTTTGTTGTTCTCTGATGTTGCCATACTGTAGTACTTTTAGGCAATAGGTTTTGTCTTTTCCTGATTTTTCATACGATGTACCATTTCTGTCCATCTTTTGATCTGTGAAGTTGGATGTTTGAACCTCTTCACTGTGTTTCCTACTGTGTTCTCTCAGTAACTAAATGAAAGAGCAGTATCTGCTGCTTCTACCTAATTTGGGCCTCATTTCTCCTTGTCTTGTTAATTTTAGTAGTGTAACCTACATTTAAACTTTGACCGGCTTCTCTAAGCTGTAAGACTGTCAGCAGCATATATGCATGCAAAAACATAACCAATAAATTAAAAAAATTTTGGTACCTCCTCTTTCAGGCTGGAATATCCCCTGTACTTCCAGCACCATGTTTACCACAAAGCATGCTTCCTGTTCTGGATCTTCAGTCATTTGCTGAGTCAGGTAATCTTATTTAAAGTTTGCTTGAGAAATAGGTCAAGAAGTTTTTGAGTTCACTGAATGAATTTATTGTCCTTGCTGTAAGCAACCACTTGTGGCTTTGTTTCATATTCTCGAGAGTTGAATAATGTTACAGTCTGTGTAGCTTATTTTAATTCACACTGTACAAATAATTTGTGTGTTTTCTCATGGCTGTTAAATTCCATATACTTGTTTTTGTCATTTCCTTTCTGAATGTAAAGCAGTAAAATGTTTGGTATAGTGATTTTATTTTTGTATTGGTGTATGTTGTTGCAAATCTCTGTTCAAAGCATTTGAAATAATATGTATGACATAATGTCTATAACATAATATGTATGACATGGATTTATTTAAATTTTAAAATGCTTAAAAGACTGTTAGAAACTACTGTGTTTTTATAAACAAGTGTTTTGAATTTTGCAAAGTAAAATGGAAGATAGGCTGTGGAGAAACCAGTTGTGTTTCATAGAGTTTAGCTGTTCAAACAGCTTAACCAGATGCTGACATTTCATCTAGTAGTTACATTTGGAAAATAATCAAATATATCATTGTTATTTCAGTGTCAATCGTGTTTATGATGCCAAAACACTCTTCTGGAGAAACAGAGAACAATACTACTTCTCTTTTCTCAAGTTAATGATATATATAATTTGCAAACACTAGTGAAATTACCAGCAACATTAATTTTTATATCTACTTTATAACTTTAAATTCAGTGTGTGTGCAGTATATATAGAAATACATATCTTTGTATCTTCATCAATTTTTTGGTATGACTTCCATTAAGTGTTCAAAGGAAACGTCTTTCAACTCATAAAAATGAGGATGAAATGGCAACAAGTAATCTGAGAAAGTAATAACTGGATTTATGTTGAATAAAGTCTGATTTTTAATCTGTACATAAAACTGTGCAATCTGTGTAAGTGATTCATGTTATTTCTTGATCTTCACCCTCCAAATTCAGAGGTACTTTCAAGCCTTAGAAAGTACCCCTTCATGTAATTGAGTTTTATCAGAAGAAGGATGTTTTTTCTGCAATTACCTTATACTTTAGTGTTTATGGTCTTTAGGTGAAGAGCTTTACAAAACAGTGCAGTCTCTTTGTCATTTTTGTAGTAATGTCAGGTGGATTGAAAGCTTGATAGTGCTTAGGAGTCTCTCCTGTAATGGGCGATCTGTAGTGGGGATCATTCCAAAGTGGCAGAGGCTTCCGTACCATCAGCAGCAGTAAGACGAGCAAAAGAATTAAGTTACTAGTGTGCACCAAAAGCAAGATGAGCCACAGTTTGTGCTGCCTTTTGCTCAGCCAGTAGTGAGAGAATGCTTACAAGAATTGGCTGATGAGAACTGAAATTTAGGATGATATGATAGCTGTAGGTGTGGTGTAGTGTTGTGTAGACTGCAGCATCAATAATTATAGAAGCAGGCACTCTTTGTTGCTAATTATGAGCTAGATAATAGTAGATTTAAGCTTTTATACATGTAAGCATTAAAATGCTAGGCCATAGTACTGTAAAATATTAGCTGTCTAAACTGTATAAGTAATGTTGTGAATTAATCTGTAGAATCAGAAGAAGAATTTTATGATGCCCTAAGCAGTCCTGTGGAAGAAGTGCCATTTTTTGAAACACCATCTGGTTCCCTCAATAAAGTTACCGGTAGCACAAGACAAAAAAAACTACGTAAACAAGAGTCTTTGAAAAATATGACAGAATTCCAGCTGAGGTTTGAAGTANTTCTCCAAAATGCACCAGAATTGTACTTTCCCCCTGTTTGTTGTGTTCATAAATCCATGTCTGCAAAAGTATTCATTGCCCTATTTTTTGCTGAAACTATTTTGCAGAGTTTTTTCCAAGTCACACTTGTGCTTCTACATCCTTGTAATGACTGAAATACTTTGGTTTATCCAGTTTTGTCAATGAATTTTCTTTACCTAGAACTCAAAAATCGCATTATGTGTTTGTTTTAGCTATATGCCTAGCTTATGACGTGTATTTTTTAGATACTGCTTTGGTCAATGGGAAAATTTCATTAATGTTTCCTCTTGTAACAAGAACCATATTTTTCTGCTCCAGTTTTGCCCAGATCCTGTTGTCCGCATGTCTAAATCTGTAACATCTTCATTATGCTGAGTTTTCTCTGTTTTTCTTGCTGTTTCAGAAATAAGAGGGGAAAAGGGAGCATTTTACCCAAATGCAAGACACTATTTCTGACTATATCAGATGGTCTAGTAAAAGAGGTGTCCTCTTAACACTATCATTCTCTTTATCGTTAGGCCATCGATATTACTGCTAATCACTGTATTTTACTTTACATTTATTTTACAAATAAATCACACAAATTCAGATAACTTTACAAGTTCTGTTTTCGAGTTGGGCTTAGAGAGTATCTTCACCACATCACAGCTAGCTTGCAGTGTACTGTCTACTACAGCTTCACTACAAGTAAAACTGAAATGTACTGTTCTCTGTGTGATGACAAGATGTTGTTGAAGAACTACTAGTCTAAAGATAGATGCTCTATTTTACTTTATTCTCTAATGATAATCATCTTACAATCTGTCAGAAAAATACAATTGGGCATCTATTAGAAATCACCTCTCTTGTCATCATAGTTTAAAATGACTTATCTGGTTTGGTTTTGATTTTACTTATTTGTAGACAGTATTATGTGGAAAGGAAGTGTATGTATCTTCGTTTTGCTTTGGTTGTGAAGATTGGATATAACAGTTCAACTCGGTTTTTATTTCATAATATTGTTGTCATGCACTTGTGAAAAATTAGTAAATCCTCCTGCCTCAATTTAACTCTTAGTTAAATTCATCTTGGGAATTTAGCTTTTAGCAGGAGACTTCAGAGAAATTTCAGTGAAAGCAGTGAACAGTTTATGCTGACTGAAAATCTAGTTTTGACTGTGTTGAACTTTCCTGAATGGTGTACAGAATTGTTTTTAAAAATAATTTAGTTTGTGTAACTGTTACTTTCATATTTTGTGTGTACATGTTTGATGTTAAAATAGCAGCGAACAGTATTGAGCAATATTGCTTGTTGTTTATTTTTTCTGAGGAGTTTGCTGTATAAAGTTAAATGGTCAGTACAGAAGCACACAATAATGATGTATGTAAAGATTTTCTCCTATACAAAAAAAAGAGGATAATTCCCTACTGTTTTTGGGTGTGTGGTTTTTTTTAGGTATTAATTAAATTATGCCGTCTTACTGGTAATACTGAGATGCCTGTGCTGCAGCTTAATATTTTGGGTTTAGGCACAGAACTTAAATTAAGAACATTTGACATGACTGCACATGCTTTCCTTCGTGAAGTTTGTCTGCTGTGCCCAGAGTATATGGGTAAGTATTTACAGTCTGATCAAAAAATTATTCACAAATAACACTGTGAAATTGTCTTCAAAAAGTCTGTGGGGCTTTTGTCAACTAAAGGATATTTGCATCATAAATTAAATGTGGGATGGGAAGTAACTCAGGAGCTTGTTCTTATATTGGTGGTTTGGTAACTGTGTTCTGGTGCTCATGATTTTAGAGAGACATCTGTCTGTTTTAGATCTACAAAAGAGATTGGTGATTAAACAGTAATGGCAGCTTTAGCCTAGTTTGTAGTATACAGATTAAGAAAACTGTAAATTTTTTCTTTTAAAAAAAGTAATCTTCTCTAATTTTTTTATAATTTTTTTAAAGATGATAATGACAAGCCAGTTTACATAATTACTACACTGGATAATGTAGAAGATGATCTTCTCACTCTGGAGTACATAAAGGTGAGAAAAGAGAAGACTTTGCTTTTGAATTGTAAGCCTGTCAGAAACAGTACAATAATATGGAGCGATTGTTGAAGGTTTTTCCTTACTTATTTATGCCTTTAGCATCTTCAGTAGCATGTGCAAAGTCTGTCTGCTCCCTAAACTGAACAACTTATAAATCTTAAGCTGTAGTGGTTTTGAAAATGAGTTCTCTCTGATGAAATTTCCAAACTTTTCCTGATTGGTTGGTTTGTTTCTTTTGTGTGCACTTTTGATGGAATAGACTGATATTAATGGACCAGAACTCAAAACTACCCATCAGAATGTTCTACAGAAAATAAAGGTATGATATCTTTTTTTAACATTGTTTTCTCAGAGTGGGAAGAGAGGCATATTGGATAAACAAAAGTTATTCTTCTAGGTGAACTTTTCATCTTTAGATGTTCATTTGCATACTGAAGCTCTGCTGAATACTATGAACTATCTGAATAATCTTCTACCTAAAAAAGAAACTAAAGTTGCAGAAGTCACTGAAAAAATAGAGGAGAAGAAGGATGTTCTTAAGAAATTAAGTAAGTTTCTTTATTATATTTTTTCCTCTTTTAATTCCTTTCTCTTCACTTCAGCAAGAAGAAAACAAATGTATTTTCTATTTTTGTACACATGTCAATGACTTGATATGAGGACTTTTCCTTGGGATTTATGTGGTTATCCATGTGCAGTTTTCTGACATACAGGTCAAGACATACATATGCTGTATATTTGAGGCACTGTGTAGATGCAAATAGAAAATCCGTAAATTGTAATTTAATTTTTTTTTTTCCTGGTACGAATTAAGACTTTTGATGGCTTTACAGTTACTTTATTACCTTATACTTGAGGAGCATCAATGTCCTGTCTTTCTTGCTGTGCAGTTCAAAGGTATACTGAAATATTGTATCTCCTCTTTGAAAAACTGTAGTTTTTGTTATTTTTGTTTTCCACAGCATCAAAAAAATCAAAGTATGAAGATGTTATTGACCTCAATATCTGTGCCGATTTATCACGTTTGAGTATCTTTATTAGACAGAAAAAACGGAGAATAGCTGAAATTCACATTGAAGGTAGGAGAAAAACTTTAGTCTCAAAGATACAAAACTTTGTAACCACAACACTCTAGATTTTGTATGTCTTGTTTTTTGAGGTCTGGATAGCCAAGTGACCATGAGGGAAGCAGCAACTGAAGTCACTGCAAAATTGAAGAACATCGTTATTCTGGATTCTGATGAGACAGCATTGTATAAAAAGGTAGGCATTTACATGTTTTGTTGACTTTTTCAAATGGAATATTGATGCTAAATTGAACTTACCTGTGGACTCGATTCTCTGCTGTGATTTTTTTTGTGTCATGTTTTATGTATTTGTTGGGAGCAGCGTTCTCTGTAGACAGGTGGATTTTTGCTTCCAGAAGCAGTAATTATTAGGCTGACATTAATTTGTGCAACTGTTATACCCAGCTGCTCATCATGTCTCTTGTTCTGTAGACTTTAATGAACAGAATTATTCAAGCTGAAATTACGATTGAATACTTTCAGCTATTTCAATGGATTTTTTAAATTTTATTTTTTTTACTTGTTACTGAGATATTTGAAGTAAAAATGTCTTAGAAGTGTGAGGTATTGCATTTATTTCGGAGGGAAGTTTCTCCAGCATGTAAGGTTTTTAGTCGAGATACTAGAATTTTTTCTTCCCTAGGCTCTTTACATCACAGAAAAAGAAGTCTTCAATTTCAGAATGATATCATATGTGAATGCTACAGATGGCATTGCGTATACAAATATGGATGTTGTTGACAACCGTATTTACCTCACTGTTGGGTGTATTCAAGTACTTTTTGTCAACAAGTTTGTTTCATCTATTTTGGTAAGTTAAATTTTCAGATACTGTTTCTTAGCATTCAAGTAACACTGTCAGAACAAGTAAAGGATAAAAGCATCCCGTATGGGGTGGTCATTGCTCTTACCATATAATTTTCCAAATATTTAATATATAAATTTATATTTTTATATATGTAGATATATGTGTATGTATGCATATATACATATACATATATATATATATATATACACACATACATATGCATAACTTACCACATTTGAAGAATATCCTATTAAAGAATTGGGATAAAGCTTGTAGCAAACATAGTCTCATAAGAATAACTATGATTCTTAGCATTTTTGAAATAGTGTAATTTGTAGTAATTAATTCCCAAGATCTGTATTCTTTTCCTAGGCTTTTATAAATAACTTTCAAGCTGCCAAGGATGCGCTTACTGAGGCAACTGTTCAAGCAGCAGAGAAAGCAGCTACAGGTGTAAAAGAGCGTAGTTCCCGTTTGGCACTGGATATCAACATTAAAGCACCTGTTGTAATAGTTCCACAATCAGCAATGTCTGTGAATGTTCTGGTGGCTGATCTTGGTCTAATCACCGTGAAGAACCGATTCTGTATTGCCAAAACAAAAGCACGGTATAATCTTCCACCTGTTATTGACTCTATGACAGTGAAATTGAGTGAACTAAAGTTATACAGGTAATGTAATTTTTGAAATTCATTAAGTAATTTTGGGGTTCTTCTTCAGTTGGAGATCTTTAGGGACTAGCTAAATAGTTTGTTAATGGTCCGTGATTGAGAGATAAGCAATTATCTTGACAATGGCAAACTAATACTTTTTTAAACCAATAAAATTGTCGTTTAATAGAAATATCAATCTGCATATCTTTAAATAGAAGAAAAATCTTTTTAGGGAAAATTGTTCAGTACCATTGTGTTATGCATCATTCATTATTTAGGGACAGGTTATGCCTGTTCCTAACTGGCTGTTTTGGTGGGATTTTGAAGCTGTGCGTAGCAGGAAATGTATTAAGTCAGCCATTTAAAAACTGTTTGAAGGTGGTCCTTGGTGCAAGGGATTGGCGAGGGGAGAGGGAAGGGGCTTTTCATGTATAGTTGAAGACTACTGAAGGAAGAAGGAATTGTGCTCCACTGGAGATCAGGTAAGAGGTCCTAATTTGAAAGAGTTTGTGTTGTGTGCCCGGTATGTGCCTGATGTCTCCTCCCTGCCAAAGAAAGATGTCTAACTGGTGGAGCAAGTCGTTAACTAGAGTCACTAAAAGCAGTATAAAAACAGTTTCATAGCGCTATTTAAAAAGGTGAGGGGAATACAGAAATGTGTTTGTTAAAATGTGTAAGTGAAATATGTAAAGCAGGGAGTACTTTGGTTTTGTTCACAGATCGTGCTATGAGCAAGGCTCTTTGCACACAGAAGTAGAGTTGTTGCAGCCAGTCAATCTGGAATTAGCTGTTGAACGAAATTTAGCTGCCTCATGGTATAATGATGTTCCTGATATTGGAATATCTGGCCGACTCAAGCCTATGAATGTAAGTACTAATTTCTGAAGGCAACTGTTACATTTATGGAAAATGGATTAATTGTTTTCTCCTTAAAACCCTAAGCTCATTATTGATCTCAGGACACAGAGGTAGAGTGAATTTTGTTGTTTCATAGGGGAAAAGGAAATTAATAGCTTTCTATTCTAATCTGAGTTCTGTGTTTCATATGTAATACTGAAGGCAGACTTTGTACTATAATTACTGTTATTAGTTAAAAATGCTGTTATAGCCTTCTTTTACCTGTCAGTATCTTTCAAAGAAGCATTGGAAAATGTTGGCATTCATTGGTTTCCTGATAGGAGTGTGATCACCTTCTGAATTCATACCCATTACAGGCCTGAATATAAGTTAGTGTGCTTGCTCATTTAAATTTAACATTAAAAAAAAGAAAGGATGTCAGGTGTGTGAGGAAAACCAATTTGCCCAATTTTGAAATAGAACTTGTAACTATTAATGTTCTTCTGACTAAATGCAGATAATTCTAGGCAACTGTAAGTCAAACTGTATGTGTACATCCTCTAACATTCCAGTTTCTGAATTGTGAGTTGGTAAGGGAATTTCGTGGATGAAGACAAAATAATGTGACTGACTTCTGATTTCCAGAAATTGCTGCAAGGGGTTCTGTGAATTTGAGAAAAAGTTTACTTTGTCTTTAGTCTCCTAAACAGATACTCATCTGAGGTTAATTTGATTTATCTGTTTACTTGTAAACTCACATTTAAGTTACCAAAAGTTGCATAAACTGAGTTGGTCTGCTTTTATTTCCAATCTTTTTAAAAGCTAATTCTCAGTCAGGAAGATATTACCACAATACTGAGGACACTAAATGAAAATACAGGTGAAAGCTCTGGTGCATCGACATCTTTTCCAGAATCAAAAGAATCAACTAGTCATTGTAGTGATATGCACAGTACTTCACAGCACTCTGCAGGTAATATTTCCTAAAATTACAGTCATGTATTTTCAGGTATTATTATAAATTTTTTGTTTTTGTTGGAATTATATTTATAAAAGGATGCCAGATTCAGTTGTGTTTAACAATATTGTAGAATCGTTAAGATTGGAAAAGACCTCCAAGATTGTAAAATTCAACCTTTGAATACCACTGTATCAACTAAATCATAGCACTAAGTGCCATTTCTGTATAATTTCTTGAACACTTCCAGGGACAATGATTCCACCAGCTCCCTGAGCAGAAATTCTTCCTGATGTTCGACCTGAACCTCTCTTAGCTTATTGAGGCTGTGTCATCTTGTCTTGTCACTAGTTGCCTGTGAAAAGAATTCAAGCCCTACTTTGCTACAACCTCCTATCAGGTAGTTGTAGGCAGTGATAAAAGGTACCCTTAAGTTTCCTGTTCTCCAGACTAAACAATCTCTCAGCTGCTCCTTGTAAGACTTGTGCTCCAGACCCTTCACCAGCTATGTTGCCCTTTTCTGGCCATGCTCCAGCATCTCAATGTCTTTCTTGTTGTAAGGGGCCGGAACTTGATGCAGGATTTGTGGTGTTGCCTCTCCTTGAGTTCTGACTGAATACAGAGGGACAACCACTTCCCTGCTTCTACTAACCATGCTAGGTTTGGTCAAAACCAGAATACAACTGGCCTTTATGGGCACACTGCTGGTTCATGTTCAGCTATTGTCCACCAGTGATCCTTTTCTACTAGACAGCCTGTAACACGGCATGTGGTTGATGTGACCCAGAAGCGCAGGACCTGGCACTTGAGTTTCTTGAATCTAATGCTGTTGACCTGGATCCAGCCTGTGCGAATCCACCTGCAGAGCCTTCCTACCCTCCAGAAGATCAACAGCTCCCACCCAACTTAGTGTCACCTGTGTGCCGACTGAGAGGGTGCTTGATCACCTTGTCCAAATCACTGATAAAGATGTTACAGAGAACTGGTCCCAGTACTGAGCCCTGGAGAACTCCACTGTTGTGGAGATTGGCTACTAATTGGATATAATTCCATAACCGAGGATACCATTTGCCTTTATGGCTACTAGGGCACACAGTAGTCATGGACAGCTTGTCCCCCAGGATGCCCAGATTCTTCACAGAGCTGCTTTTCAGCATGTCATTCCTCAACCTGTACTGGTGCCTGGGATTATTCTTCCCTAGGAGCAAGACCCCGCACTTGCCTTTGTTGAACTTCAGATAGTTCTTCTCTGCCCATTTATCCAACCTACTGAGATCCTTCAGAAGGGTTGCACAGCTCTCTGAGCTATCAGTGACTCCTCCCAGCTTTGTGTTACTAGTGAACTCGCTGAGGAGGCATCTGTCCCTCCAAGTCACTGATGGAGAAGTTAAATAATACTAGGCCCAGTACTGAATCTTGGGGAACACCTCTAGTGGCAGGCCTCTAACTAGATCCTGTGGCACTGATTATGACCCTCTGGGTTCTGCTGTTCATGTAGTTCTCGGTCAACGTCACTTTCCACTCATTCAGACTGCACTTCCTGAGTTTGCCTGTGAGCATGTTGTTCAGTGACAGTGTTGAAAACCTTGCTGAAGTTGAGGTCGACAATATCCACTGCTCTCCTCTCATCCATCAAGGCAGTTGTTTCATCATAGAAGGCAATCAGGTTGGTCAAGCATGATATACCTTTAGTGGATTCATGCTGACTACTCCTCATCACTTTCCTGGCATTCATGAAAACAGAGATGGCCTCCAGAATGAGATACTCCATCACCTTTCCAGGGGCTGAGGTGAGGCTGACTGGCCAGTAGTTCCCTGGGTTCCCCTTGCCCTTTTTGAAGTCCAGGGTGACATTTTCTTTCTTGCAGTCCTTAGGCACCTCTCCTGATTACCATGACCTTTCAAGGATGATTGTGATAGGTCTGTCAACATTCATGGTTGTATCTTGTCAGGGCCAGGGGACTTGAGGATGTCAAGATTGCTTAGGTATTCTCTAACCAAATACTCCTTCACCAAGGGAGATTCCTCCTTTCAACATTTCTTCTAGTCTTCTGGCTCAGAGATTCCTGAGGGCTGGCCTTGTCAGTGAAGACCAGTGCAGATAAGACATTCAGTAATTCCACTGCACCTTGTGTTACCATACTACCTCCTCACTTTTAGCAAGGGGCCCATATTATCCTTTTAGTTTTCCTTTTGTTTTCAATGTATTTGAAAAAGCCCTTCTTGTTGTCCTTTACATCCTTGGCCAGATTTAGTTCCAGGTGGTCCTTGACCATGTCTCATTTCTGCTTATTGACCACCTCTCTATATTCATTCAAGCTGCCCTAATCCTGCATCCATCTTCTGTGTATTTCCTGCTTACAGTTTAGTAATGACAGGAATTCTTCATTCATCCATGAAAGCCTCTTGCCTTCTTTATCTGGTTTCTTGCTCATTGGGATGCATCATTTCTGAACCTGGAGGAAGTGATCCTTGAATATCAGTTCTTCTTCCCTGCAACGCTTGTTCCAGTGGAATTCTTCCAAGAAAATTTCCTGAAGTGACTGAAGTTAGCTCTCCTGAGGGGCACAGTTACAATCTTAGTATTGCCTTGCTTCTTCCTCACCTGCTACTGAACTCCACAATCTCATGGGTGCTACAGCCAAGTCTGCCTCCAACCTTCATGTCTCCAACAAGGCCTTCCCTGTTTGTTAGTATGAGGTCAACCAGCCCAGCATTCCTTGTGGGATCCTCCACTACCTCTGACAAGAAATTGTTGTCATTGCTTTTCAGGAACCTCCTGGACTCTTTGTGCTTCACTGTGCTGCTTCTCCAGCTGTTGTCAGGGAAGTTAAAGTCCCCTACAAGAACCAGTGCCTGTGACTTTGAGGCTGCTTCAAGCCATCCATGAACGCCTTATTCACTTCCTCCTGCTGGCCAGGTGACCCATAGCAAACACTCACAACAGTGTCACCCTTACTAACCGTCCCTTTTATCATAACCCATAGGCTCTTAACCTGCTCATCATCCACCCCAAGACAGAGCTCCATATATTCCAAGTGCTGCCTTACACAGTGAGCAACTCCACCACTGCACCTTCCTTGTCTTTTCTCTGAAATAGTGTGTAGCCCATCATGATAACATTCCAGTCATGCAAGCTATCCTACCATATCTCTGTAATTGTAATGAGATCGAAGCACTCTGACTGCACATAGATCCCTAGTTCCTCCTGTTTGTTTCCCATACTTTGCGCGTGCACAGGCGCTTCACAGAAATATTTGACTGTGTTGATATCCCAGCAGGGATGCAGAGGGGCACATCACAGTCTGTCTTGTGGATGCTTGTGCTTGCTGGAGGTATACCCTCTTAAGCCTCCTTTTGTTGCCTGAGTGGTCACTGTAGGTCTCCCCTTCCCACACCTTAGCTCTTTTGATCCTGATCCTGCCCTTCTCCCCCTTCAAATCTAGTTTAAAGCCCTCTCAATGAACCCTGCTAACTCCTGAGCTAAGATCCTTTTTCCTCTGTGAAACAGAGGGACCCCATTTGTTGCCAGCAGGCTTAGTGTTGTATAAACTGACACGTGATGAAAAAAATGCAAAATTCTGATGGTAACACCGGTCTTGAAGCCAGGAGTTCATCTGTTCATCTAATTTCCTGTTTCTTGCCCTGTCATTTCCTGCAAGTGGCAAAACAGAAGAGAACATAACTTGTACTTCATATGCTTGAGCCCCAGGGAGGCAGCAGACTTCCCTGTTATGTGGGTCCAGCCGGCATGTAGGGCCCTCAATTACCAACAGAAGGGAGTCAGTCACTTGCAATAATTCTTCTTCTTTCTTAACATCTAAAGTTGTGATGTGTTTGGATGACTGACTTGCTCTAGGTAATTTGCTAGGTGGGCTTTCAATTTTACTTTTATTTGTGTCACCCTCAAGTTCCAAGAGCCTCATACCTACATTCTGCAATTCTGAGTTAATCTGTTTGTTAATCCCTAAAGACACCTGAGAAAGTTAGGTAGGCCAGGAGGAGGTGATTCTCTGGCTGCCCATAGCAGGGACTTGTTCCCATTCCCCATCTTTTAGGCTTCCTCCTTCAGCCTGATGGCAAGAGTTTTGGAGTTTCTCTGACTCATGCTGAACCTCTGTTTTGCTGCATTTCTCTCAGTAGTGGAAGGGTGTGACTGCCATTGTTGTGTCTGTTCTAGTTGGGTAGGTGAAAACCACCACGTGAACCTGCCTCAGGAACTGCAAGGGTGTCTGTGCTGTCCTGCACACCCTGCACGTGTGAACTGCTGTGCAGAGTGCCATGCCATGTCCTTCTGTTGTGCCATGTCCTGTTTGCCTTCCCTGTTCACTGGCATTTTAAATCTCCTGTGATTGCTCTGGCAAGGCTCTCACCATGTCAGCCTTGCTCATGAGAGCTGCTGGACCCTGCCAGGTCTCCATTTCCTTGGATTTCTCTGACTCAGGGAACCCCCTGTCAGACTCATTTGGGTGTTTTGCACTGCAGCTCCACTGTAGCAACTGCTGCTGTTGCTGCTGCCATGTGCCTCACTGACTGGCAAGGTTGGTCAGCTGCTGCTGCATCTGTTATCTTGATGTTGTAGTTTGAGCTATATCCAGCGTTAATAGTAATTAATTGGAGCGACTGGGCCACTGTAGTGAGTTTTGGAACATGACACGTTGTAAGGTAAGAACTGTCTTATTTTTCCAGCCATGATGCAAGGCAGCACGTACAGGTCTGTTAGTTGATTTTGGTAGCATTCCAACTTTGGAAAGCTGCTACATAACTTTTTCTTGTGTATGCTGGTTCCATTGCTGTTCAGATTTAAGCTTGTTTGTCTTGTCATAGTGATGGCACCTTTTAAAGTTCTTCAGTACACATCATTGCTCATAGACTGTTCAGTACTCACTACGAAAAAGAAAAGCAACGTTTGTTGAATTCCTGTGAAAACTGGCTAAAACATGGTAGATGAACAAATGAGGATGCAAGTAAATTTGTATTCTTTGTAACACTCTTGCATAGAGTACCACACCACATTAAGGGAAATAGTACATTTATGTCCTAGAAGATGCTAAAAATCACATGTAGACTATGTAAGAGCACTATCCTATATTCTCAAACATCGTGCAATTTTGCCAAAAATAATTAGAGAAAGCATGATGAACACCTGCTAAGTGTGGATGGATTTACGTGTGGAGAAAAAAGGAAGTTGTTGTCTTATGGTTATTAGTGAGGATGCTTTGTTTTGGTTTGGTTTAGTTTTTTTTTCCTAATTTGCAACCAGGTAATTTTCTGTAGTATTAACTGTTTTTCTGATTTCTTAAAGGTGTAACTGTTGTGACATCAGCTGTGGTGGAATTGCATTCACCTCTGAAAATAAAAACAACACTAAATCTGGACTTCAAATTCGACTCTCTGACTTTAGTGTTGTATAGTTCAAGTTCAAAACAGGTGAATATAATTTTGGTTACAAAGAGGAAAACAATAGCTTTAAGGTTGCCTGGAATCCTGGAAATTCTGAACAATAAAGTTTAATTTGTGAGCAGAAGAAGTGTTTTCTAGGAGTAGTAACAAATATGATGGAAATGATCAACAGCTATTTTAGCTAAATCACTTGGCAGATACTACAGGAAAGAGAGTAACCAGTGGGAGCACATAATACCTAGCATCTTTCGTGATCTGACTAAAAATTTGATAAAAATTTATCTTAGTCGAAAATACAGTTTGGGAAATAAAAAATGCAACGTGTTTGTTAGTTACATCTATATGTGTCAACATGGGCACACACACATAAATAAAATTGTGGAGAGAGATTTTGAATTTATATTTACAGTAGAAATGCACTCATATTCATCTTGATTTAAATTTACAAAACTTGTCAGCAGATTTCTGACAAAAAGTATTGTTTTATTGTAAACTGACAGCTTCTTATTATAATTATGAACAATTTTCCAGTGTTTGACTAAACACTGTGTATTCATAAGAGACAAAATTTAATTTATTTGGCTTCTTTGCATATACTATGTGTTTCTCCATACAAATAAACCAAAATTGCATTACTTTCTTGTAAAAGATTGTCTCTTTTTCACTAATATATTTGCCTTAGAAAGATGGTGGAAGGGTAAAGCTTTCCTTAAGTCTTCTCTGTATCACAGGTTGTGTTTGTCTTTTGAATTAGGAGTGGATTTATTTAATACATTATTTTTGGAAATTTTATCTGAATAAAACTGTATATCACACATCTATATTATTTTCACCATCTCTAACCAAATTTATAAACATTTAATTGAAGCAGGTTAACAGTTTGGATCAGAGAGATGACCTTCTGAAGCTTGCAGAGTTTAAGTTAGTTTTGATGTCAGCTTCTCTGAAAATGTTATCGGATAATTCAATGAATGCTTCAATCAGACTGACAAACTGTACATTAGATGACAAAAGAGAGTCAATCCAGAAGGCTACACCAAGGTCTGTAATTTGACATAAACTACTATGTATTGGAGTTTGACAAATAGTTTAAAATACTCCATTTTATCAGTATTTTGTTAAAACTGCAATTGTTTTAGTGTAGTGGGTCCTTAAAGTACTTGTTACTATTGACTTATGTTTCTTACTTACCTTTTGTTCCACATATCTTTATGAGAGACCAATATAAATGCTCGATAAAAAAAATGAAATAAACTGGAGCTTAAATATGAAATTAATATACATAGAAAAAATTTCACTTTCTACTTTAATGAACTGTTAAGTAAGACTAAGATTATTTTTAATGAGTAGTAACAAATGTCAGTATAATACTTTTGATAAGTAAACAAGGCATTATGGTGGTCTGACTTGTTAAAGTTAACAGTACCGTTAGTTGCCAGTTAGTTTAAAGTTGTATAAAATTTACGTTAATGTTTCTTTTGGTCATGTGTTAAAATTTTTGGTGTTACTTCTAAAATTCATTCTTGTTAATGTATTGAAGCTAGAGTGAAAGTATTTAATGGTTTTCAGTATTTGTTGCTGGGTTTTTATTGCCTCATTAAATGCCACCTTAATTGTCTTTCAGAATGGTGGAGATGAAACGTGGATTTGAAAAGAAAGTTATGGTGGATATAAGCTATAAACAGGGGAGAGATGGCACTGTTCTTGATGTGATTGTTCAAGAGATATACCTTTGTGCTAGCATGGAGTTTCTAATTACTGTAGCAGATATATTCCTAAAGGCTAATGCAGAAAGTGCTGCTGCACAGAGAAATCTCAAACAGTCATTACCTTTAAAGGACCAAGGTATATACTGGAAATAGTTTAAAATCTGAATTTAAATTTCCACTTAATTTTGGTATCTTGATACTATTTAAAAGTACAGTATTTATTTTATGCTGATTTCTTTGTTCATATATGTGGAACAACTTCTTGTAACCATGTTGCTTTCTTTGCATCATGAAAATAGGTTCATGATTTTTATTTCCAAGTGGAGCCTTGTCTTACCAGACAAAGGAAATACTTAAAGATGTATGTATAGAACACAATAAAATGGGAAAGGATGAGAATGGCTGCCATTCTCTAAGCTTGTTTTGCATTGTCTCTGAATATGATTATCACTGTCATAACTTTTATGATTCTGAAGAGTGATGGAGCATATATTATGCTTACACACGAAGTTTTCCTGCCTGACATTGCTGCCTAGAATTGTTGTCATTTCATTTGTTCAGTGATGCACATTTCTCCCTACGTTAGAAAAAAGACTTTTAGCTTGAGTACCTGATATAAAAAATTGATCCATTAGGGTATCAGAGCAGGAAATGGGCTTTTTATGCTTTCAGGCCTCAGGTAGTACACATCAGGTGTGCAAAGCAAGTATCTGTTTTTTTGGGGTTTATTTTACTGTGCCCTAAATATCATAGTTGTGTTCACCTCAACCACGTCTGTCGTGATTATTTGATGATGATCAAAATCGAAACACATAAGGAAGTTTTATATGAAAATATATTATTATTGAAAATAATTGTCTCAAACTAAAGTAAATGCTGCATTATTGTCCTGTGGAAAAATGTGGTTTTGCTACTCCAGAGAGTAGAAAATAAGCCCAGTATTTTCATAAGACTATCATAGTTGGCTGATGTAGGTACTAAGTGAAACTGATACATTTGCTAATGTCATATTGTAACAGTGGTGATACTCTTGATCCTTTTGATTTTGGCAAAGAGGTTTTGTGGAATCTTCTTTTGTATCTGAAAGCAATTGGATCTTTATTGGTTTTGTACCTCCAGTGATGAGCCAAAAAGTAAGTCAGTTGCAAGGATTTGCAGGCACCAGTTATGCTAAATCTTATTAATAATTCTTTAAAACCTCTCTGTAAGTTATAAAGGAGATGTAAATAATTAACATGTAATTTTTGAACAATTAAACTAACGTGGTTTATGTTTTTGAAGGATCTGTGCAGCCTGTATCTACAATGGAAACGAACATCATTGTTAAAAATCCAGAGATTGTATTTGTGGCTGATTTAACAAGAAGTGATGCTCCTGCATTGGTGGCTACAGCACAGTGTGAGGTCTTCAGTAAAATTAGCCCTGGAAGGCACAACATGACAGTTGCTGTTAAAGAGATACAAATAAAAGCATGCCCATTTCTTCTAGAAAAACGGAATGGAAGCATTACTACGGTGAGTTTGCAAACATCCAGTTTATATCTAAAATGTGTTGTGTAACTTATTCAAGCTAATATATGAGTTACTTGTGAAACTTTCATTGTTAAAATGTATACTACAGATAGATGAATAAATTTTTGTGGCTAACATTTGGTTCATTTTATTCTGTTTACTCTGATATGCCTAAATCATCATCTTAATGTGTAGCATTGGTGTTTGCTTTGTATAGCAAGCTCAAATGAAGAGTTCCGAGAAATAAAATGTTACTTGTCTCTCAAGTCCTGTGTAAGCCAAAAAAGTAGAATTTTATAAGTTTGCACTGTTTCAAATGCAGTATAGCAAATTTGGAATACTTTCAGTTTGAAAGTTTATATGAAGTAGCTGTGTAAGAGTGTAATAGAGTTGCAGACGTAATGGGAAGTACATGTTACGAAATAGTTTAATTATGGTAAGCTATTCATAAATTCCTTTGTATTAAGGTCCATAGGTCTATTATATTAAAACTGCCTGTTTACATTTTAGCAACAGAATCAGACTTGTTAGGTACTGACCGGGTGGAAGTACACTGACTACTGGAGCTTCTTACAGCTTTTCTGCATCCACAGCACACTGTACCTGGGTTAACTCTGTATTGATATTGTTGCATCAGAGAAAAAATTCAAATTGACAGTATATCCAACTATTACCATGTCCTCAGAGCACTGATGAATTTTGAATAGTGAATCTTTTCAACTCTCTGAAAAGTTATGGAGTTATGTAGGAAAGACCAAAGCTATAAGCACAAAAGACTGGGACTTCCCCCTTCATCTTATTTTCAGGTGGAATCATAGCTATCAACTGAGTTTAATCCTTGAGCTGACAGTCTTTAATTGCATTGCTGTGTTTATCTAGTCATTGAGAAAGCAATGTACTTTCATTTATAGCAACAAGAGAATGCAAAGTCATTAGACTTCACTTTCCGTAGCTGGCAAATGTGGCATAAATATGGCTCACTTTGTAGAAAGCGATTGAAAGGCTTCACACTAAGCTTTCCCTCTTACAAGAAGGTCTTCTGCCAGAATCTGTTAGTACTGTACAAACAGAGAAAAAGACCTGTATCTGACAGGATGCTTGTGCTATAGATAGGGAAAAAACATCAGAGTTCTGATAATTAAAACAGTACCTTCTCTGAAAGATTCAGAAAGTTCTTGAGAGGAGTAGTAAAAAAAATAAAAAAGTACTTTCACTACAAGTAGCCAGCAAACCATCCTTTTGAAGACATGCACATAAGCAAACCTCTGAACTTGGGTTTTCTGTAAACAATCTAGTTTCAGTCTGGAAAAGTAATAAGATAATTAGGTTCCATGACTCCCTTTGGTCAAAAAAGGAAAGAAAATATGTGATGTGAGGTTATATGAAGATTACAGTGTTCCTGAAAGGTGGTGTTGATGGGAAGATTTTATATTGTCTAAACATCAAGTTGGGTGAATCCTTCCTTTTGATCACAGAATCAGCAAATTTGGAAGACACTTTCAACGTCATCTAGTTCAACTATCAACGCAGCATCACAAAAGTCACCCCTAAACTTTATCCCCGGGTGCCACATCCAGATGTGAAATAGGTTTCCCCAGACAGATGGGAAACTAGCCTTCGCATATAGAATAGCATAAATGATGAAGTTCTTTCTGCACAATTCTCACATGTGCATTGGTTCAAAATGGAATATGTCATTTTTCATTCCTGGCTGTAACAAAGAATAAGAAAAATTATAATTTGAGCAGCAGAGTATAAAGTAATATTGTGGACAACAAATGCTGCCAGATCAAGCTCGCTTGGGAAAAGTGTGGCAAAACTGGTTCAGGGTGTTTCTACACCTCTAGCACCTGATTCAGATACAGACTGACATGTCAAGGAAGATTACAAAAATCAATATGGTTTGAAAATTACAGTTTTTTAAAGACTTAGCTTCTCAGGTAGAGATTAGAGAGCAAATTTTCGTGTCGGTACAATGTCAGTAGAGTCTAACCATATCTGAGTGCTCTATTACTCACATAGCACTATGACTTTTTTATAGAATTACCTTAAATTTGGTAAACTTTGGCAAGTGAAAGCATACAGGGGCTGATTGCAAAATAAAGCTGGAACTGAGTGATTGTGATTGTTATATTGTTATTGAGGAAAACTGTATCTGTGTTGCTACTGTGTTGCACTTAACTGAAAATCTGGTTCTCCTCAAAAGTCAAAAAGTACGTTTGAAGATACCTGCAGGCTTTACCTAAAGAATGGAGTGCAATCCATTTTACTGTACCTGACATTTGAATCTTTAATGATTAAGAATGGCTGAGGTGATGCTTCTTGTTACTTTTTTTTTCCTTCATGTTGTTAGTGTTCAGATTGCTCTTAATTTTTATGAACCAAATAATGGTATCTTTTCCTTTCAGTACTTTTTATCTGTATTATTTTAAAATATGTACCTTTTAAACTATTTTTTGTGTATTTAACAGGTGTTTTTACTCTTTTGTATAGGTATTGCAGCCTTGTGAGTTCTTCTTTGAAATGAGACAGTCAGGTACTAATCCACAGACAGCTGATATAATGATTAAATCTCTAACATTAAAAGTAAGTAGACCTTTATTGTGATTTTAGTTTTCTGTTATTTCCTGCTCAGTAGGCTATGAAATTCCTTTTGGCATATGTTTCTTAAAAAAAGCAAAATCAGGAATGACTGAAGGTTGGGGAAATGTTTCTGTTGTTCATCAGGTCACTGCCAGTTCAGCATGTTAAGACAAATGAAATTGAAATTGAATAATTGTGTCACTATGCTTCAGGTTTGGAATCTGTTTTATATAAAACGACCTGATGTGGAGATGTAAGTTTTGAAATGTTCAGATAGATCATTGGATGATGTAGTTTAGAAAGCTTCCATCTGGAAATACAGCAGGGGTTGACAGTCTGAACAGATTGAACTACAGCTTGTGGAAGCTATGCATTTTCAGACAAAAGAGTCCTGTAGAAAACAAGTGCTTTTTAAGTGTAATATATTTGTTACACTTTTGCATCTGAAAGGAGTTTCTGTACTAGCTTTTCATTTCCAATTATTCCAATTTTTTCCTAGGTTTCACCAATAATCATAAACACAGTAATTACTATTACATCAGCCCTTTATCAAACTGCAGAAACAACAGAAGAAGAGATTAGTCAAATTCCTCCAGACTTGTGGAATAAGAAAGATCTAAAAAATCTAAACATGTGGTTTCTTGAAGAGACAAATGAAAATGAAGATAAAAATCCAACCACTGAACTGGTTCCCACAGGAGAGTCATTGAAAATTAATATAGAATCTGTTTTTCTAACACTTGAAGCTGGGGTTGGGCACAGAACTGTACCGATGCTTCTAGCCAAGTCCTCGTTTGTTGGAGAAGTCAAGAACTGGAGTACTCTAATCAACCTACGTTCTCAGCTTCAGCTAGAGGTGAAGAATCCTACATTAAAAAAGATGTTTTCCTAGGATGCTAAACCCTATAGTCCAAACATTATATATGTGTTATTTAGACAAGAAAAGAAAAATAACCCGTATATTTTATGACTAAATTGCAGCAGATATATTTTGTTGGAGCATGAAGGAAATGAGCTATTAAGATAGTTAAATTAAGGTGAAAATCTAATGCACTAGATGTATTACATTAGTGGCACAGTAATTAGTGTTATACAATCTCACATTTACAGTCTTCACAAGTTCCCAAAGGCCTGTTGCATCAGTACTAAATGTTGGAATAGCAACTGGCTAAAACTCTCTGATAATCTTCAGTTAAGATTACAATATATTCCTGTGTAGTTTCTGTAGAGTACAGTGTGGTACCAGTATACTTCATAAAACAGTCAAACTGGCTCATATTTGGAAATTAGTGACATAAAATTGTTGTTTGTTGTTGATTGTTGTAGGTAGGTTTTTCCTTATTTACAGTGCTTTTGATTTCCAGTGCCTACAGTTTAAGCCAAAAATATACTTCATGTTGCACACTTATTACTACTTATTTGGAACTGGATTTTTGCAGTAGAGGCTTAGCTGTCTCATTTATTTCTCTGATGCATTTGTTTCAGCTTTTGGTGAGATCTGATAGTGCAATCTGATTATGAATCTTGTACATTACTGAAATAATTAATATAGTTATAAATCAGAATTTTTGATTTAACAGTTGTCTGTAAATTCCTAACTGACTTCTGCATTTGAAAGGTACACTATTTTAACGAGATGTTTGGGGTGTGGGAACCTTTGCTTGAACCGTTAGAAGTTGAGAAGACTGATTTATTCAAGCCATGGATTCTTGAAATCAAGGTATAATTTCTAAAGCTGAACTCTTAACCTTTCATTTCAATACTGTAGAAAAGGCAAATGCTCTGCTGCTTCCATTGCTGAGACTAATCTAACAATTTTGTTCCTTCTTGTTGGTTACCGAGACTTTTTTCCCCCCAATTAGTGAATGAAACAAGCTCTTGTAAAAGAGAAGGTGTAGACTTACAGATCTGTTTAATATTATCTTTCAGGTGGTAAGATTTGATTCCAGTTGCACTAGATAATCATAATGGCTGGTTTGTCTGTTAGGCCATAAGCTAAGGATGCATTCAGTGACTTTGGAAAGACAAACCATTCCTCTTATTCCATAGCAACATGTGTAGCAGAAGTGTATTGAAAGAACTGATGGCTGTTGGCTAGCACAAAGTGTGCTATGGGAGTAGTGCTCTTACTACATCATTTTTGTCTTTCATGGAAATAGTTTCTGGATTCAAAATAGATAAGTCTTTATCTGAGGATGGGAGGTATCTTTTCTTTTTCTTACTTCTCTCATAACAGACTTTCATTGTTTTCTGATTTTTTTTCAAAACCTTTCAAGTATTTCTAACCTGAGAGGTTGCTTAGACTGAAAAACCCACCCTTTTCCTAGGACTGTCATCATCAGCTTTCTACAGTAGTGGTCTCAGAAGGGTTATGGATTTTGGACAGATGATTATGGACAGAGATACTGCAGTTAAGGAATTACTATTAAAGATATCCCCAAGAATTTTCCAGAAAGATATGATGCCTAGTATAGGAGAAAGGTAGAAGATAGTAACTCAAACCTCATGTCTTCTTGCCCAGATATGAGATATAACATTTGGAAACACATAATTTTGCAAAGTGTTGAAGGCTAGAAAAACGTATTTCATTAGATTGTTATTTTTTCCTTCAAGCAGGTGAGCATACAAAATAGTATTTGATTTGGAAACATACAAAGACTAAATTTGGGGTTACTGTTTTAAGACTAGGAAATAAATTGTGTAAGTTTTTACACAGTGTTATTCAATGTGTTAAGACAAATCTCATCACACAATATTTACTGGATATGGTAGTAGTTAGTGTATAAGTATTTTTTTCCTCAATTTTGAATAATCATAAATGTAGCTACTATTCCTGGAACTTCACTGACACCCAAAATATATTTTTTGTCTCTTGTCTTATTAATTTTCCCCCTCTTCTGTTTTTATTTGCAAATAGAAACATGAACAACTGAATAAAAGGGGGAACCATGACAGGACATAAAAATGGGAATGGGAGTGATAGAAAGTCTTGAGGTGAAACTTGGATCTATAGAATGAACGGTCAGATAACAATTTAAAAATCTCCTTTCAGATGAAGAAGGTAAAAAAAGGGCTGATTGAATCAGATGATGAAGAAGAAGAAAACTATAAAGTTCCAGAATTCAAAACAGTAATAAATATTTCTTCAAAAGACCAGCTCAACATTACACTATCCAAGTGTGGACTGCAAATGTTGAGTAACTTGGCCATGGTAAGAAAGATTTCTTAACTCTACAGTGTTATAATTGTTAAATGAATGTTTGCAGAAGTCATCTTGATGAAGTGTTATTCAGTGTATTTATGCTTTTTATCTATTGTTTGCTTTCTAGGCATTTGCTGAAGCAGCTAGTCAAACTTCAGACATCTTCAAAAAAGACCGAGCACCATTTGTAATAATAAATTCTTTAGGACTTCCCATCACAGTCTCACCTAGTGATGCCTTTAGTGTCCTTAATGTTGGATTTGGAACAAAAATATTTCATTTAGAAGATGGAGAGACATTAAACATGGAATTTGTCAGAACTGAAAATGAGAGTGACCAGTTCACAGCAATGACAACACTGAGTAGCAAGAGATTTTACATTCAGATCTGTAAGTTCCATAGTTCATACATCTGTTTTTGTAAACACTACATCATGCATAATAGTGTGTCTTGTACAGGTCAATAAATACTGAATGACTACATAACATGAAGGGACTGTTTCTTTGAATTCTGGATGTGTGGCAGTGTTTGAAATCCTGCCTTACTCTTTGCAGCTAAAAGTTGTATGTATCATGCTTGTTAATTTTTGCAGCGTAAATTCTCTACTATGATAAATTATTTAGATGACTATTGTAGTCAATGTTTGCATTTATTTATTATTGCAATATTAAGCTTTTTTTTAGACTTCTGAGCCTTGTATATAGGCATGTTTATGGAAGTTACTTTAAAAGGGGAAGTTTTAAAGAAAAGATCACTTCAAGTAATTTTATTCAAATCATAGTTAAAGCTATAATAAAAATGTTGCTGTTTTTCATGATGTTAACAGTTTTAATTGATTTATTCTAACAACTATTTTTCAAATTTGATTATATGATGTATTAGTGGAATTATTTTTGCAATATAAGAGCTGTACCTTGTTAATAAGCCATTACATCTTGTAAACATTTCTTATGAAGTGCTAACTTTATCTGGAGTAGCAAAACCCACTTAAATATTTGAGTGATGGACTCATTTACTCTTTTTGCTGTTTTCTTAGTAACACTGCAAGATCAGCATATTAAGAGTGATACTTGTACTTTTCATCTGATTTTTTTTCTGTTAGATTGAATAACACAGAGTGCACATTGAATGCACATTTTTGTCTTTCAAGTGTATCCTTAAGCTCCTTTTGAGTGTTTCTTGTGTCATGTTGTAAATTCTAGGTCCGCATAATCATTCCACTGTGGAAAAGATTCCATTGACTAAAGTGGGTCGGTGTATTTACAGAGTGAGACACGAGGAATCAGGTGTTGAAAGGTCTATTGTCTGCCAAATTGACACTGTTGAAGGAAGCAAGATGATAACTATACGTTCTCCCATTCAGGTTGTTATATAATCATTATTACTTTAATTTTTTTAATGAATGAAAATGATCCTGTAGTCTTTAAATAAAAGTTGAAAAAAAGATACTTTAAAAATGTACCTGGACTGTTCATATAACTTTTATTTGTGTATTATAAGATAGTTTAGAAGAGATTTTTAAGGAAAAAAGCTTTTTCAAAGTGATAGGCAGGGTTTGGATGGAGTGGCAATCAACTAGATTTTGGATCAGAGTAATTAATCAGTAATGTTTTCTGATACTGGCTCTAATTTCAGTCTTGAACTGTTTGTTGTGTGTGAAATGATCAAACTTCTTTTAATCTTATCTTGGTTTCACAAAGTTATCCTTCGTTCAGATTATTTTGTTTTCTTTGTCCTGTACCACTGAAACATTAATTTCAAATTTAATGCGATGTCAGCTGAAAAACGAGACCTTTGGCCATGTATCTGTTTTGATTGAATAATATTTTTGATAGATACTATAGGGTTTAGAGGTAGAGGGGGGATTCAGACATTAGTGCTCTACAGTGATGGTGTTCCTGTTAGATTTCAATTGCTTTTTTGCTTAAAGTGGTTTATGACTTAATTAATAACCAGATTTAATGTTTGATTCTTCCCTATTTTTTCTAAGAGCTAGTAATTAACCATTACAATTAACCATAGCATTAGATTCACCATGAAATAAATAAAAAATGATGTTTGCAAAGAATAGAATTACATGTCCCCAGATGATAATTGACATTGATGATTTAACCTTATACGTTTCACTTCCCTTGTGTTTTATACTGCATGGATTTTTTTAACCCATGAACCCTTGTATCTATTATATTTTTAGGAGACCATTCTTTAGAAAGTTATCATATAGTTCAGATTTGCTTGTTTTTGGTTTTTCAGGGTCTTATGCCTCTCCTTGAAAAGAATTTTGCAGTTCATATATTTATTTCATAAATAAAATACAGGATTAAAATGCACAGACAGATAACCTAAAAAGGTCCTCTTTTTAGAGAGAGTTCTGAAATATGTGACCTTGAATGGTAAATGGGTAAAATGAAAAATCTCTCATTCTGTGCTTTATTAAGTTCAAAATACTTTATCTTTCCACTTTTTCCTAATATATGTTGCTGGATTTTCATTTCACATAGATAAGGAATCATTTTTCAATTCCCTTAAATATTTTTGAGGAAGGAAGATGCTTAGGGACTGCTTCACCAGAAAATGAATTCAACATACCCTTTTCCTCTTACAGGTACTTTATTGAATTGTTCTTTTATTGGGGAATATGTTTATACATTGTCAATTATTGAATACATAGAATTGCCCTAAAAAAATTGTTTCCCTTTGCTATCTAATACTGGAATTATACTGAGCTATCATTGTTGGATAGGATCTTCTCAGGGCATCTTAGTCAGGTGATGGCAAGTGAAATAGTACAGCTTTCTTTTTGTTCTGAAAAGGCTTCTCTTGATTTTGTGATTCTGAAGGAAAATATTGAAACTAATACACTCAAACTCTATCAAAGATATAGAAAAAGACTTGTCAACCTTAGAAAACTTGGCTTACAGCATAGTTATGCTGTTAGCACATCCAGGCAGGTAAAAACTTAAAACTGCAAAGAATTTTCATTTAAATTTTAACTTAACTGTCACCAATTTTTAAGTAGCTAGGCTTGCTTTCATGTGGATTTTTTTATGTTTACAGAGATTTTTCCCTTGTCTTTTCCTGTAAGTGCTCTCCTTATATTTTACAACAAAAGCTGTGTATCTTTTTCAGTACTTAAGTTACACTTTACATAGATTCATTAATTCATTAATATTTCTAACCATCTGTGTTTCATTTAATAAGATTTAGTGACATTCTGATTCGTTGCATAGATAAGTTTCACTAGGCAGTCAAGAAATGTGTCATAACAAAAAATCATCAGTCAATGAGCAGCTTATTAGATTAAAGCTGTTGCCTTAAAAAAGCCCTGTGTGTAAATAATCCATAAACTTCATGCTTTGTGTGACTGAAAAGAAAGGCACTTCCTTCACCTCTGTTATAAGACTAAGTTGTTTATCCAAACCTTTTGCTTGGAATGGGAATAGAGAAGTTCTTTTAAAGAAATTCGGTAGCCTCTTCATAAGAATCTCCAACAGGCCTTTCTTTGTAAGGGAAGCAAGCATGTGGTCATATGGAACAAAAATTTCTAACTCTTACAATAACATGAACTTTTGGAATCCAGTCCACCTTTTGATTCCTCCTTTAATCAAGATAAAGCAAGGCAATGAATTACTGCTAGAAGTCTTCCAAAATCCAAATAGTGCCAGAATGTTCCACTTTCATGGTAGTGTTATTATAGTTGAAAAATTCAGTCTCATATTGGGTGTCTAAAAATATTTTTATTTACAGATCCATACTGGGTTTGCAAACAGTAGCCAATGAAAATGGAGTGGATGGAGACTATGATATGTGTGAAGGAATTACATTTGATGAAATTATGAAAAATGTGGACAGGTTGTTACAAAGGAAATGCCAGTCAGTGGGATCTACTAACCATTCACTTATCATCAATATTGTTCCTGTAAAAGATTCATTGATGTCTTCATTATGTGCAGAAGATGAATGGGATTTTCCATATGTTGTTCATTTATGGCCTTCTGTTCTTCTCCGCAATCTTCTTCCTTATGTAATCACTTATTCTGTAGAGGTAATACTTAATGTGTGAATTTTTTGTGATGTTTTCCATCTCTGATATGAAAGCTGACCAGCTGAGTGAAATGGAGATTAAAATAAAGGGATTCTGTTAGAGTATTTATGTATCAAGTTCACAGATCTTAAAGGGCAAGTCTATGTGCAGAAAGGAAATACTACAAGAATGTGAAATGTGGTGGTATTAAGTCATACTTCAGATATATATGCAAAGTAAAACTTAACACTTCATAGATTTGGCCCTGTGACAGAGTCAAGCTGTTGCTCAAGTACAACTTGAGCCTAATTAAATAGTGTAGTTTTTCCTGTAAATTATGACTCCAGAAGTGACATAAGTGGATCAGCCTGCTGGTAGCGTGTTATGTGCTGTCACTGACTTCTAGCAGTAGCATGCTTTTAACAGTTCTTACAGGCCTGCCTTTTTGCCAGGTTTTGGTAAGTGCCATACTTTAAATTCTTTCCAGATGAAATTAAACAGTTAGGTGCACTCTGACTTTTAATAGGCATTCATTCCAGTGCCAGATGAGAACCAGTCTTGAGTAAAATACCTAGAACATGCAATGTAGACATTGATTCCTCAGCACTGAATGTTTCATTCTATGAATCTGTTATGGTTGTGTCTTGCTCCTTACTGATGCAGACTCAGGGTAATGGAAATATTGTTGGGAAACACAGAAAGATTTTTTTCAGATGGTTTTACTAGTTAGTATTTGGACTCAAATAATGGAAACTAATACTAAAACTTTGTCACAAATAAACAATTACTAGAACTAGAGACTTTAGCCTGTACTGAATATGTGGAAGTAACAGACTGTCTTCCATTTGTCTCTTAGAAATTATTTTAGTGAAGGAAATACTGTGTTGAGGAAAAGTCATTAGGCATTTGAATTTGGTAATAGATGATTTTTTTGGTGTTAAATATTGATGACAAAGCATTGGGATTCCTTTTGCAAAATGTTGTATTAAGGTAGATGTTTAAGGAAGTAACACAGTTAAATAGCATAAAAAGTATTTTAAAATTGTGCCTAAATAACTTGTATCTTAATTTTTAAAGTAGCTAGAAAATAAAAATTTATGTGGATTTTCCATGTGATTCACATAAATGTATGTTAATTGATTTCTTTCTTTTTAAAGGGAAGTGGTAATAAATATGACACTCTACAAGAAGGCTGTTCAGCACAGATTCATAATGCAGTCTTGGATCAAACAAAACTAGATTTACAGTTGCTTAACTATCTTGATCAAAATTGGAAAAGTGAGTACCATATAAAAAGCGATCTGCCTGATATCAGCTTCACAACATTCTACTGCATCACGGAGCTGGATAAGACTGAACTGGATATTGCTGTTCATGTGACCTACACAACTGGGCAGATGGTTATAGCAATTCACAGTCCGTACTGGATGGTAAATAAAACCGGTCGAATGTTGCAGTACAAAGCTGATGGTATTCACCGCAAGCATCCTCCAGATTACAAAAAGCCACTCCTTTTTTCTTTCCAGCCTAAGAATTTCCTCCAAAATAACAAGGTATTGTGTTTTGCAAAACCTGGCAGCTCTGTACTCCTTCATGTTGTTGTATGAAAGCATTTTTTATACTTTGAAATTTATCTACACTATGCTGTGCTGTGTTAAGTGCATGAAACCTGTGATAACTGTCTAAAGACTATTTTAAATAAGTGTGTTGTCAAATATGATTAAGAAATTTACATTATAATAAGTGTTGTTAAGAAAGCGATTCTTATCTTTGAGAGAAACAAAATTCACTGAGAAATGTTTCCTAACTAAAAGAATTTCCTTTATTCCATTTAAACTGCACTAGTAAAGGTCCTTGTTCCAAATAAGACATAGAGCAATCAGACATAGAAAAACAAGACATAGAAATTCTATAGGAAGTGTAAAGCTGTGTTACTTTAAAAATGAATGCTTGCAGTGTTGGTTGGTAGATAAGTTCATAGGGTTCATAGAATGCTGAGATTAAGATTCAGTTCACTATCTGAGTTTGCTATGAATTTTCTAGTCCTGAACATTACTGAAAAATTAATAGTATGAGAGAGATTACAAGAGTGTGTTGATTTGTCTTTGGTGCTTTAATTGTGAAAAGTTTTGGAAAGGATCCTTATGTTGTTGCTTCCTCTGGAATGTCATCCTATATTTATAGTGCTTATTCCACATGGCTTATAACTAAGCATGCTAAAAAAGACATTTATGAGATGATATTGGCAGTTATGTCTTGACTTTTCAATAGCACCAGTATTTTCAGTATGCATTTATGTTTATGCATAATTTATATATAATTTTAAGTGTTGTCAGTGACTGTAAATTGAAAATTAATTCAAGGTCTTTCTTCACAGGTGCAGCTTAGGGTAACTGACAGTGACCTGTCTGATCATTTTTCACTGGACACTGTTGGAAGTCATGGTTCTGTGAAATGCAAGAGTCATAAAAAGGAATATCAAGTGAGTTAGATTTATCTTTCAAGTTAATTATTTTCAGGAGATATGAGATAAGAGTAGCGTACTTCTAACATTATCTTTCTGTTTACAGGTTGGTATCACCATAGACAACAGCAGTTTTAATCTTACTAGAATTGTAACTTTCACTCCCTTTTTCATGATCTCAAATAGAAGTAAATATACTTTGGAAGTAGCTGAAGAAGGAAAGGAAAAGTGGATTCCCATTGTTTTGCAACAGGTAAACTTATCATGGAAGCTATTCCAAATTGTGTCTATAAGAAAAAAAAAGTTGGTTTGAGCACTCACTGATGGACAATGTGAGCCATGTATTCAGTGACAATGTCTGAATATATCATGCTTTTTCAGTAAATTATCTGTGTCCTGTTACCATTTCTTAGTATTGCATGAGGACAAATTTTAAAGCTGGTTTATGTTGTAATTGGAATTTTTTTGATCACACCATGCTGTCACTGTACTGTACTCTTACTGTATTGTATCTTTGCAGTGGCACTGAAAATTCAGTTTAGCAGTGGTATGTGGTAGAATGTTTTGGCTGATCTGGTATGCATCAAGCCACTCTGATATGGGAAGAAATTTTCTCATGGGGATCAGTTCAGATAGCTCAAAACTGTATTTCTGGAACTGGTCTCACTGCTGGTTTTTAGTGCTCAATGGATAGTTTCTGGAGAGGGATTCTTGGCCTCCAGGACAAGTGGCATGAAAATGAGGTATAGACTGTTGCAGGCTGGGTGTGCAGCTTGGCTGTTTACACTGCAGCATCACACAATTATGTTTTGTATGTATGTGTGTTGAGTCTTGGGGCCATCATGCCTTCCTCCAGACCACGTAGGAAAAGCACCATCTGTTTGGGGTAGTGTTGGAGGTCTGTGAAAGCTGAAAGTGGTCTGTACTGCCTTCTGCGAAAGAGCGAAGTCTCCCTTCTTTCCTTTCTCTTTCAGTGATTCCAGAAGAAAGCATTATCCAAACCAGATAGAGTTTAGTCTAACAAATAGTGTGGTTGGAGGCCCTCTTGATTTTATTTCAAATCATAGAAATACAGAATCATTAAGCTGGAAGTAGACTTCTAAGATGATGCATCAAGTCCAACCACTACCAGCACCACTGTGTTCACCACTGAACTATGTCCCAAAGTGCCACACCCCCGAATTTTTTGAATGCTTCTTGTGATGGTGATTCCACTACTTCCGGGGCATGCTACTCCAATGCCAGACCATACCTTCAGTGGAGAAATTTTTCCTGATAGCCAATATAAACTTCCCCTGGTTCAATTTGAGGCTGTTTTCTCTGGTCCTGTTGCATGGAGACCACCCCGACCTTACTACAACCTCCTTTCACATAGTTGAAGGGAGTGGTGTGGTCCCCTCTGACCCTCATTTTCTCCAGATTAAACAATCCCAGCTTCCTCATCTGCTCCTCATAGGACTGGTGTTCCAGGCTCTTCACCAGAACCATTGCCTTTCTTTGGACATTCTCTAGCACCTCAGTGTCAGCATTTTAAATACTCCATGTGGTTACTAAAAATGCTTACAAACCAAAATGCAGAAGTTAAAAGAGTATTTTTTCAGAAAAAGTCTTAAACAGGTCTGTTTGCTGTGTTTTTGGTACCTTTGACACATGCTCCTTAAGTATGCCTGTTATCTTTAATGACAGTCACAAGAGACATACCGTTTAAATATCATTATTTCAGTTAATGAAATTGGTGTGTTGTTCCATTTTGATTTTTGTTTAGTGTACATAAAAGTGTTTAGAGTTTTAAATGCTGAAGACTGTTCAGCTCCCCATGATGTTTATCATTATTTTCCTAAAAGTTTCCTTGCTTTTACTCAAGAACAGACTGCCATAAGCCTACATATTGTTTCTATTTTCTAATATTCTTATATTCCTCTGAGCTGAACTTCTGTTTGACTTTACATAGTATTTGTGTTCTTTATGTATGTGATTCCTCATCTAGTTCATTGATAGACCTCTGAAGTGGCAATAGGTTCATGTATAGTGACATAGGCAACAATTTTATCTGATTTTTTACTCTTAGAAAATATGGTTAGGTGGTATTATTTCTTGGTGTTTTGTGGTTTACAGTTGATACAGAGCTGCTTGAATAAGCTGAATAATTTATAGGAACTTCTGAAATTTCTGCAAAAATTATTAAAAAGTAATAGTTTTGAACGTTGAAATACATTGCTACTATATAACCTGTGGATTTCCCACATGGGCTCGTTTATTCATAGGCCTATAGGGTTTTCCAGTTTGTCTGACAATCTTACTGTTTCTCAGGTGTTTCATAATTGTATGAATTAGTCTTGTCTCCTTTTGGTTATAAAGTATCAAGGAAAGACTTTGTCAATTTTAGGGTCACTCCTAATAACTTTTGAAAGATTAGATACGGTAGTTTACCAAATGGCGTAGTAGAGGTCAATAAAAGACTCTATATTCTCTCCTAAATCTTCTTTCTACGTTTTACTGATTCTTTGTCCTTCGATAGGCAGTCTCTAAAAGTCCATGTTGTGACAAAAAGGGCTACCAGGGTTGTTCATTTGTAACTCAGTTGCTCAATTTACTCTCTTTTTTTCTCTTCTAAATCTAGGTAGCGTCAAGCTACTGTTGGTCTATCCTTGGGCACCTAGAACAGGTTCCTAGAAATAAGTTTCCGTCTGATACAGTTGTTGAGATAAGGAACTCTAGAATCTTGCTACCTAAAATATTTTTTTTTAACTAATACTTATGATTTTTTTTTTTTTTTAGTATTTTTCATTACTCTTTTACAGTATGTTGATCTTTCAAAAACCAAGCAACTTGTTGAAATGTTACTTCATATTTTGGCTTGCACCTGTTTTTACTCCCCCTATACTATTTTTGTTATTTTAAGTTAAGCAGAGTGCCTAATGCTGTTTTTTTGGTTTTGTTTTGTTTTGTTTGGGGGTTTTGGGTTTGTGTGGGGTTTTTTGTTTTTGTTTTTTTGTTTTGTTTTGGGTTTTTCTGTTTTTGTTTTGTTTATTTTTTTTTTGTTTTTGTTTGTTTGTTTGGGTTTTTTTGTTTGTTTGTTTGTTTTTTTCTCCTCCATATACTCCTCTTTCTTAGTGACAGATTATGTATTTTCTCAGGGGGAGAAACCAATCCTTTTGTAGAAGCAGTCTCATCTGGGACATGTTCCCTGTCTGGAAGGAAGTAAATCTGTCTGAAACCTTAATCGTTATTTTTAGAAAAATTTGTTGTTCAAAAATTGTAATAGAATTTGTTGGACAGTGATTAGTGTGCAATGGTTTGCCAAGGAAAGAGCTTTGAATTAGGTATAGTGCAAGGCAATTGATCAACATATATCCTTAAAGAAAGGAAAAAAGGCATTGCTGAAGACTGTCGTAACACTGCTGCTAAATATAAGGATCCTATTGTGAAATTAAAGTTGTTACCAAGTGTGTGGTAAAGGACTTGAAAACAGTATCATTGTGTCATTGTCTATTGCTAAAGTCTACTATAAGAATTAATTTTTCAGTTCTACGTGGTTTATTCTGTTATGCCTTGTTTAGTCAATCTTTTTTATGTATTTTGGTTTTGATTTCAAACTTTCATTTGCTTTTCACTGGTTGTCCTTGAATTTCCACTGGGCTCACTTTATTCCATGTTGAGACTTACTTGCTGTGTTTCACACTAGTTCACAACAATTTAAATTTCCTTTGTTTGTGGGATACAAATTAATGTAAATAACGCCATCAGTCTTACCGTTTAATTATATTTTTTTCCTTTGTCTTTCTGCTTCCTGTGGTGTGAGAAACAATGGGAAAGGGAACTTAGTGGCATGGTAAGTTGGTGAACTAGTCTTTCACCACTGAAGATTTAGCTCTAGAATTCAGATGCAATTAAATATGAACATCTCATTTCTTAAGCTATGATGGAGAAAGATGCCTCTGAAATTTTGGATGCTGCATGTCAACAACTTGAAGTACAGGACAACTCGTCTATCTAAACAGACTTTGGCTCTTGCTGAGTGAGAGCTACTGTTAGTTTTAGTTTGTTCTTGTGACAGGAGTGTATTAATATCTGGAAACTTTGCATTAGATACAATTAAAACTCTTGTCTTCTCTGTCTTCTGATTGTCTCCATTTAGTGAGTAAACTGCTGAAGAGAGGTTGTCTGTGAGATTCTTAAATCCATAATAGTGATTTCAGTTGTCAATATGAATAGCAGAATGTGCTGATTTAGCGCTTAATGCTTCATATTTTATTTATACACATTTTATACCCACATATATATCTGTATATGTACTTTTATATATATATGAAGCATTTTTAGAAGAACTGCTGGTAGCTGATATCCTGTGTACTCAAGTTACTGTGAAGTGATGTTTATGCTGATATCCCTTTTTGTTACTCATTGTCACTGTAAGATTGATTTGTAATTTATACTTATTTGGAAAGAGGTGTGTTAATGGAAGAACAGTTATCTTTTGGAGCACGCTTGGCATTTTCACTGTGGTAGCCAGTTGATACTCTGGATTTTGTATACTTTTTCCATTATAAATGTACTGCTTCATGTGCGTATGAAGTCTTACTCTTTCCACTTTTAACTCCTTAACTCCTAATTTCTTCATGTAGTCTGAATTATTTATTGACTTAGTTTCAATTTCTTATGTTCAGATAAGTAATTACTTTTAGGTTTTTTCAGTATAGTTTCTCATCGAGATCAATACACTTTTGGGTAAAAGTAGATGAATTTTGGACTAAAGTGAATGCCATTTAACATACAATTTGTTTTCTCATTTTAAAATTTCTCTTTTTTTTCTAGTGCATTCCTTTTTGGCCTGAAAATGATGCCAACAAACTGCTTGTTAGAGTTGAAAATTCTGATCTCCCTCCAAAGAAGATAAATTTTGATCAGCAAGAAAATTGTCTTCTACTGCATTTGGACAACAAGGTAAATGGTTGCCTTTTGGAATTAGGTAAAATGATACAAATCACTGTTTCATTTCCATTTCCATTCTCAAAACTTAGTTTCCCACGGCAAAACCTTTCCTGAGAAAAGTATTATGTTTATGTTAATGTATTCTCTCTTTGCTGTGTGTGTGAACACAGGTCTAAGTAGGCATTCTGTTTAAGTTCTTCTCTGGGAAGAGGTTCTATGGAAGCTGAAACAGAGATTGTTTCACAAGTATTCTCTCTGAGAGGTATTATATTAGGTCTGAAATAACACTGAGTTACTTTGAAAAGTAACTTTTATTCCACTCAATTTACTTTCATATTGCAGGTAGTCTCATCTAGCAGTAGTTTTTAAGAATGTGGATGATTTTTATGGTAGAATGTTTTTGAGGGCATTAATGCATGTGATTCTATAAGGGACATTCCTTTACTGCCAGCCTAACTTTTCACAGTGTGGAACTCCTACATAGTTTTGATTAGTAGGTGCAATACCTGTTAAGTAGTAGTTAGATCAAGGAAATATTTTGAAGATAAGATAAAATGGTTTGTTTGTTTTACCATTTGATGGTTTTATCTTATTAGAGTAAAAGTTTTAAAAAATATTTAATTTACATTTGCTTCACTAAAAATCCATTGCATCATTACTTACCTTGTAATTTTTACAACTGATAGCTTGGAGGAATTACAGTGGATGTTAACTTGACTGAACATTCTACAGTGATTACCTTCTCTAATTACCATGATGGCGCAGCTCCATTTCTCTTGATAAATCATACTTACAGCGAAGTTATTGAGTATGGACAAAGGTATGTATGAAGACTTTAGTGTGGATGTCTACAGGCAGACATGTGAGTTGTAATTTTTTGTGTCTCTTAAGAAACTTCTTTTTAAAGAAATGTCTGTCTAATTTTATCAGAGCACCCAAAAATGTCTTGATTGATAAATTGAATATAATGAATTGTTACCAGTGTTATATAGTGCTAGATAGAGTAAATAAGCTATTTTGTGTGCAAAAGAAGCTCTCTAGTGTCTTATAATATGAATTTTGTGCCCTTTCCCTGTCCATTTCTGATGAGGGCTTTTCTGAAGCAATGTGGATGCTTACTGTGCAGAGTAAGTAACAAACAAGTTAAGAATGTGGTGTTGAGAAGTGTAAGCGTACCTACAGCATTTTTTAACAGTTTCTTTTTAAAAACCATGCCATCTTTAGGTTTTTTTCCCTTCAGCTAGTCAGAGCAGTGTTGTTTAAGGATTTTTACTTGAAAAGTGGAAGAACCACTAGTCAAATCCTGTTTTCTTCCTGTTTACCTGAAAAATACAGTTGTTTACTTTGGCTTTTATCTGTAAAGATTAATAATTTTTACCTTCTTAGCTGAATTTTGGGCATCCTTATTGTAAATTTAATGAGAACAGAACAGAATATTTCAGTTGGCAAGAGGCCTGCAGTGATCGTTTAGTCCAACTGCCTGACCACTCTAGGGCTGACCAAAAGTAAAAGCATTTTGTTAAGGGCATTGTCTGTATGATGGGCTTGGGGCAGTGTTTGACCACCCTTATAGCAAAGAAAAGCTTCCTAATATCCAATCTAAGCCTCACCTAGAACAGCTTTGAACCATTCCCATGTATTCAATCAGTGGATCTCAGTAAGAAGAGATCAGCACCTCTTCACTTCCTCTCCTGGGGATGGCTACCTTTTAGAGATCTGCAGAAGGCAAGTCTGACAGTTTTTAACTCTATATGAGGTGGAATGGAGTTTAAAATACATTTGTCTGAAAATATCCAGATTCTAAACTTTACACTTCTTTACCTTCAGCAAAATATACAAGAGAAACCTTTCCTTAGCAAGAAATTTTGAACACACATTTCTTCTCTTGAAATATTAGTGCTAGGTAACACAAATCATGAGCTTTCCTTCCAAAATTTAAGCTCTGCTGTCTGGGTGTTTTTTCTACTTTCTACTTTATTTTTCCCTGCCCACACAAGTGGGGAAGAAATATGAGTATTTATAATCTAGCCTGCATATTTTTAAAGTTTATATATGTATTTTGAAGTATAAATACATGTTTTTGTAACTGTTCTGAGAATGGTTTTGTGCATGTTTTTTCATGCATAATGTTATTTTCAGTTTTCATTATTTGAAAATAATAAGTAAAATGTTCTTGTTGAAATGCTAAAATGCACAGGTTATTAACACAAAATATATTCATTGACATTTGAACTTAAAATTACTTTGTTCCAGCTCCCTCAGTGAGTTAGAAGACTGCCTTCAGCCAAATAAGGCAGTACTGTATACTTGGGCAGACCCAGCAGGCTCCAGGAAATTGACATGGAAATGTGGAAACAGAACTGAGGAAATTTCCCCGAAAGAGGTATGCCTATTATCAAAATCTTTAGTGGTGGCTAATTTGTTTTCCTGTTCATCAGTATATGTACAAAACGCCATATTTAATGAATATGATCAGCAGAGTCTTATATGAGTTTCAGACACAGAACAGTAACAACACTGTATTTGCCAGAGCTTGTGCCAATAAGCATTGTATTTACATTAAAAGACATGTGTATGTGAGGCTCTTGTAAAACTTTGTAGTTAATTTTTTCCTACACCTTAAAAAACAGAAGTCTTCCATTGGTTTGTGTTGCTAAGGCTTTGCATTTGTTTGTGGAGTAGGATGGTGAATAGTGTTCTAAAAACATTTCCTCTCTTGTTTGTAGGACAAAATGGAAATACTCAGCATAGATTGTAGAAAAGCAGTCTATCTGATGTCATTTTATGAAGGTTTGCAGCGTATTGTCCTGATCACTGAAGATGAGAATGTGTTTAAATTGACATACGAAAGTGTAAAAGCAGAACTAGCAGAACAAGAAATTGTTCTGTCTTTGCAAGATGTCGGAATTTCATTGGTTGATAATTACTCTAAACAAGAAGTGTCCTACATTGGAATTACAAGGTAACTCTGTGTGCACTGATCTTAAATTTTTTATTTCAGGTATTTTAACTCTGTAAATTTCATTTTGGGTTGCAAAGAAAGGGGAACAAGGAATTGGGGTCAAGAGTCTAGAACTGAATCATTATGTTTTTCTGTTAAGAGAAATATTTTCACAGTGTTTTCTATTACTACATATGCTTTCTGTATTTATGTGGTTTTGAAATATGTATTTGTAACTCTGTGTGGCAAACTTCTCAGTACATTGAACAGAAATATTTCCTGTCCATGTAGTTTGTACATGATAGTAAATTTTTAAGAAGTAAGGTCTCTGGATAGCTTTGTGTCAGTGGATTTTTCTGTCTTCACTACGGAAAAAGTAGCTGAATTCTGTATTGGCAATTTTGATGCAGTAGCAGCTTAATAGGTCTCTTTAGTTTTGATTGATAAATTATTAAAGACTTAGATGATGTCTAAGTTTAGAGAAC
>VXAU01005259.1:2306178-2338922 GCA_013399695.1 Formicarius rufipectus | reverse complement strand
TGGGAGTAAAAAGGAAAAAAGCAGGAAGTAAACAGGAAATAAAGATGAAACAATGAAAAAAAACCAGGAAAAAATCAGGCAGAAAAGGGAAAGAAACAGGACGTGAACAGGAAATAAACAGGAAAAATAAAAAAAAAAACCTGGAAAAATAAAAAAAATTTGGAAAAAAAAAAAACAAACAGGAAAAAAAACCAGGAAAATAAACCAGGGGGAAAAAAAAGAGGGAAAAAAACAGGAAATGAACAGGAAAAATGAAAAAAAAAAAACTGGAAAAAACAGGAAAAAACAGGGGGAAAAAATAAAACAGGAAAAAACAAGGAAATAAAAAGGAATAAAAATCAGGAAAAGCAGTAAAAAATAAAGAAAAAAACAGGAAAAGGGAAAAAATTAAAGGAAAAATCACGAAAAAATAAAGGAAATAAACAGGAAAGAAACTGGAAAAAAACAGGAATAAACAAGGAAATAAAAAGCGAAAAAGAACAGGAAAAGAAGAAAAAGGAATATCAGAACATTATCTTTCTAAGCAAGCAGACTAAATAGAATTACTTCTGTGTTAATAAAGTTTAAACTTCTGGGAGGAATCTTAGCAAGAGTAGGAGACTTAGCCAAGCATGAGTTACTGCCCAGGAGGTGTGGATTTTGGTCTTGCAGTTCTGGATATGCTCCAAATGTGGTGTTTGATATGAGGAATGAGCTATTACTTTTAAGGGAGAGCTAAGTGTAGAGAAGTTACAGGACTGAAGAAAAATACTCAACTATTTCAGGGATGAATAGTTCCTCAATAACATTTGAAAGAAAAGAAATGGGTTTATACAATAAAACAGAGAAATTCAGATTTTCACATATATAGCAAAGGGCTCTTCACTGGTCTTCTAACAAGTAGGTGGGTTTACTTCTGGCCCATCCCGAGTTGTTTGTTTGCAAAGATTATGCTAGTGGAGCTCATTTCATAGTATAACATTTCTTTTGCGTGGTCCGGGTCCCACAGTCCCTGTGGTTCATCTGAGTTTCTGCTTTCCCAGAAGATACAGTGTGCATTTTTTGCTGTGTAATAGTTCTGTGGCTGCAGGGCAGTATATGTAGTTGATGCTCTAGGTTTGACTCGGAGATTCTTGATCACACAAACTTCCACCTTCCTCAAACTAACATGAACTTACCTAAAAAAAAACCCCAAAGTCCTACAGATTCATTTCAGGTCCTAATTCAAATCTAATTTACTGCTTTATTGATCTATATTTGGTATAGTTATCTTTAAGAGTCAGGTTTCTATTTTAGATCTAAAAACCTCATCCTTCATAGTTTTTCCATCTTTGCTTCTGCTTCCTTATCACCATTTATCTTCATCAGTTTCTATGGTATTATGTCCAGAACAGTGCACAACAGACTAACCCATCCAGTCTGAGATGAGCAAGTGACCACGCTCACACATGGGTGCATAAAATTACAAAGTAGTTTGTTCACTCTCAGAATTTCTCACTTTTAATGTTATATTTTTAAAGGTCTTGTCAAATCTTTATTCAAACCTTCAGAAACATAGTGTTTTCTCTAATAAGGTGACTAACTCCTTTTTTTTTTACAATATCCCACGTAAAAGATCCATACCATTTATGGATATACTTATCAGTGCAAGGGTTTTTGGTTTTTAGGTTGGTTGGTTGTTTTTGTTTGTTTGTTTGTGTGTGCTTATTTGTTTGTTTGGGTGTTTGTTTGTTGGGGTTTTTTTGTGTTGGTTTTTATAATGAAAACTGTGTTGGATATCAAAATATTCACCAGAATTAGAGGAATGCTAATATACTCAGGAGTTATCATTCTGAAAGAAGGATGCCTGCTCTGTTCAAGTACCATGAACACTATAGTGTGTTTTAAGTGCTATTGAATAAGAACTTTCTAATTGTGGTGAGACCTTGTTAAAAGAATAGGCAAATAGCGAATATGATAGGAAAAAACGCACAATTTAGAGGCAATGTTGCATTGCACCTGAAATCTCCTAAAGGGACTGGTTACTATTATTATTAGGCATGTTATTTAGTCACCATCATCTATCCAGCCACATATTTTCTTTTTCTCAAAGCAAAGCAAACTACTCCCTTCAATACATGAAAAAAAGACTTCTAAGGCACCATGAATGTGTAAATGCAAGACAGAAAGACTCAGCATTTTGCAGAGCATGGGTAATTATTGACAGATACATTTTCTCAAATAAAAGAAATAATATGACTGGATTAATTTAAGGATGATCTTTGCTAATCCCTGTGTTTTCAGTAGGGCCTAAATTCAGATTCCCACTATGTAACTATGCAATTTTATCTTCTTAAATCTTTGTGTGAACTACATGAGTTAGGGTTCTTTGCAATTAGCATACACAGGGCAGCAGGTTTGTTTGGGTGTTATAAGGGGTAAAGAAAAGGCGGGGAATTTGGAACAACACTGCAAAGTTGTAGTGCTGCTATCAGTGTGACTAGCAGGCTTTAAATTTATTGCTTGTAAAACATGTAGGAAACCTGGAGGCCACTGTAGGAAATCAGAACTGGGAGGGTGAAAGCAAGGGATTTGTGCACTTCTGCTTTTGTGCATCTTAGTGCCACTTCTGCCCTAATGCTCTTTATGTGAGGCAAAACCAGCTCAATGTAGCTTCTCTGCTGCCCTGGGGTTTAGGCTGGGCTTCAGCCAGCTCCACCTGATGAGGAGCTAAAGCCCTTTCAATAGTTGACATGTTTGGAGGTTAATCTGCAGCTCTTGAAGGAAAATTGTGTCCTCTAAGTGTCCAGTATGGGAGTCCTACAAAAGACCCACCTGGACTTCTCGCTTTTGGCTCTCTTGCTTTCTTTTCTTGGAAGATTGTTGTGGGATTTAGTGGGTGTTCTTTTGGTGGAGTGACACTTTCCTCAGCCCTTTTGGATCTTGCTTCGGTCAGGAGCACAGCCTGATGCAGAACATGAGGCATGATCACATTCCCCATCTTATCCAGATCATGGACTGAATCAATCTGCACCAAACTCAATAACACAAGGATGAAGAAACACAGTTTAGCAGAAACATATGCATGATAATTTTCAGTAAAAATCCAGGACTGTCAAGTACAATTGAAATTGAATTTTAGAGTATCCAGAAATTAGGTGCCTTGACTATTTACTATTAATAGATCTATCAGACTTTGAAACATTCAGATGAAGCACCAGTGTGCTAATTGATAGCTCTGTGCTGAAAGAACAACCATTTATTCCAGCTCTTCAACTAGAAACAGTAGCAGTCTTTGAGAGAAATGGGAAGTTTTATTTCAAGGGCAGGATTGTGACAGAGTGTGGTGTTCATTTTAGAGTGCAGGATTAGGGCTGTGTATGGTTGACAGTAAGCTGGGACGAAGTTCAAGTAAGAGATGGGGTAAGAGATGGTTTGGGCAGCAAATAACTGGGTTAACTACCAGGGCAAGCAAATAGGCTTGATGCTAGGTCTAAAAGAGTGGAACTTAGAGGGAGGAGTTATACACAGACCTCAGGGCAAAGCAGCATCACCACTTTATGGCAACGTGAGGTACCACATCTTGAGCTGTTGTTCAGGAGCACAGCAACAGACCTGCTGACACAGAACAGCCCTGCCATTTTCAGCTGCACTTGCTTGTTAGGCTTGGAACTTCTAATCAACAGTCAAAAGTCCCAAAAGACAAATAACATCACTATAATGTACATTAGCCAGCAGTTTCCCTGAACAATCTACTTTGCTACAGCTGAGAGGATAGAAGCATGGATTTCAAGAGTGTGCCTTGGACATCTTCATGCTTTCTCTTCCTAGGGTAGCAATATATTCAGAAAAATTCAGCTGATAGTAATATTTACATGCTGAAAGGGCTTTTCAATATAAAGCAGCCTTAGTGGCATGGACTAAGCATTCAACTTCTTTTTTTTTTCCCCTAGGCAGTTTAAGCTGAAAGTCAAATATTTAAGACACAGAATGTTATGTTTGCAGTTGTACAACCCAACTAGACGTTCCTACTACCACAGAGGGTAGCAGAAACCTCTTATGGGGAGACATACCAACATCAGAATGAATTACTGCCCATGTTCACTGAGTTGATACCTGCCATAAATGCAGCTCTGCAGTATTTTACCTGTGTAAAGGTATTAGCTGTCATTTTGGGGAAATCAGGTCTTAAGAGCAGAAGCTCAAAGCTCATCTTGTGTTGGCATTTGCCTGCTGTTGGGTATTGAGAAAAGGCAAAGGGGGAAAAAATGCCCTCCTTTTATTCATGAAGGGTCCAGGAAAAGACTTAGTGGTTGGGTCTACTATCCTTGAGATTGCCGGAACAATTCATTGTTGATCCAAGTGAGCTGGAGTCAGGCCCTGTGGGACTTAGGCAATGCTGGCCACATTCTTCCATACCACTAATTCTTGCACTACTTCATCCATTTCACTGTTGAGTTAAAGGGACAGTTAATTTCTAACCAAATTTCCCTATTTCATAGCTTGCTTACAGCCATCCCTGACAATCTTGCTTCCCTTAGTTTTCTGCCATGTGCTGCAATCTAACAATTTACAACACTAAAAATTGCAGCCTTCATGTAGCACATTGCTGATGCTGCTATATCAGTCTAATCACCAATACACATTTTATGGAAAATTGACAAATACACCAGGTTAGTGAGGTTTGTTTTAGCTTTGGCTATGCAGGATTTAATATAAAAGAAATCAGGTTAGGAAAAGCTTTGAATATGTATTTTCTAGGGGGAACAAAAAAAAAAAAAAGGTTTTTTTCTCGCCTCCTCTTCTCAGTCATCGAGAGAGAGAGAAATGATGAAAATGACACATGAGCTGCTGCAAAGCCAAAAATAAGACAGCTTTTATTTTATATTTGGAAAGGGAAATTAGTTTGTTCTGTGGTTATTTTTCCTTTTTTTTTTTTTAATCTTTAAACAAACTGGCATTTAAAGTAGACATTCACTGCATCAAAAGAGGCAAACAAATTTATGGCATTCTTTTGCTGGGGCGGTGGATAATGGGAAAAGAAGTGAAAAGTGAGGGAGAAGGGTGGAAAGTGGGGACACTTACAGGGAAATGCATCTGTGTGGGTTGGGTTTAGCAGTTAGAGACAGGGAAGTACTTAAACAAATAGCTTCACATTTACACTCAGAAACAAGGAATAGCTTTCCTTTTAAAAGGGATTGCATATGAGCCATTCTTGAAGCTGGTATTAGGTAGGCGGGACTGAGGATGCTGCTGGCAGGAAACTGTGTGAGTGCTAATTGTGGCTAGACCAAAAGGGTAACCTTCCAGTTCAGTAAATGTAAAGGTCCTGAGGTTAAAATAGGACAACTGACTGCTAAGGGACTTTAATTTTTTTTTTCTAAACTAAAAATTAGTCCCGCTCCTTACAAAGAGTTTTGACATTGGCCTCAGACACAAACTTCAGTAATAAAAAACTAAAAGCCACCGAGTTCATGCTTTGAAGTTCACTAGGATTAGCCACACAAGAGCAAATTCCAGGAAGAGAAGGTAATCAAAATGCAGGCAAGCAATTAGATCTGCATATTAAGTATGAAAATACACAGTGCTGGGTTGCATATTAAGCTAGTGCAATAACCTTGTGCTTCTGGAGCTGCTTGGTGAGGTTGCAGAGCTTTTCTGCACAAAGGACTCACCTCCTGAGGGGAAAGTTGCTTTTCTTTGGTTATAACTATGGATATGGTTCTGTAAAAGTACCTTGTGTTTGATCCTTATGGGGAGGGGGCTGGGGACAGCAGGTGGTGGTGAGTCCTCCTCAGCTGTGGTGGGATCAGGTGGGCATTGAACTCCAGTTTGTTGGTTGAGTAATTGCTTTCTAAAGTCCTGTTTGCTTCCAAGAGAGATTTATCCTCACCTTCTCAGGAAAGATCATTGCCCTTTAGTGAGAAACGTGAGTACAACACAAGTTTGAGGTCTTCTGACAGTTTATCTGACATTGCACATATGAAATAAAATAAATGCCACTCTGTCTTCCTATGCTTCCTGTCCAAGCCCTTAATTTCTCTGTGTACCTCTAATTTGTAAAAGTCTTCTGAAGATGATGAGGTACTCACTCATTCAAAATTTTTTTTTTTCTTTAAGGAGCTTGATATTGTAGCAGGGAAAGAAGGCAATAAGCAAAGGATGGGAAGAATGATCACCTCTAAGGCAAGCCGCTTGCTATTTCAGGAGCCAGACAAAATCATTTTGGATGAGCATCAAACATACAGCACAGCCAAAATGTTTTATTGTTCTCTTTTCCCTCGTGTAAAATAGCACGTTTGACAGAGCTGTCCCTTTAAATCTACTCTTAACTGTCTCTCTTCACCAAGTCTAAATTTGCTGTATTTATCAGCCCTATGTGTTGGTGTGGGTGTCAGAAATATGCAGGTGATGTCATTTTTCCTTCCCTAACCCAGGGTTTAATTGACAATTACATTCCACACCCCTCCTCCCACCCTTCTTCCACCTCTTCACTTTAAACTTTGTTCTCTGGGGCCTTTTGGGTCAACACACTTCAAAAACATGTTACCTTCATAACTTAAAGTTTCCTCTAAGAAATGCAAACTTCATGATTTCATTTTTACATCCCTGTTGGTATGGAGATGAAAGATCTGCCCAGTATGAATTTACTTTTGTAATCCTACCTAGTAATAATTTCTTTGTCACAAAGAATGAAGTGATATCACACTATTGGTGGTACAGAGCAATCTTGTCATTAGTATACTTGGAATTATCAAGATTTGTTGCCTTCATTTTATTCTCTTTTTATATATATATTTAAAAAAAACCCTCTAAATTATCTCATCTACATAGAATTTGGTGTTCTTTCATATAGTCATATTAAATAAATAATGGTAATAAATCCTCAAGTATTTTGTCTTACCTTTAATTAATTCTGAAAAGATTCCAGGGTTAACAGAAAGTTTCCCATCTTTTCTTCCCCAGGGGGATGTATCATTACTACAGGAACTGCAACTTTACAGAAGAAGTGGTTAGGAAAAGGCTAGAACTTAATTGCATTGAGAGAAAAAAGGTCTCAAAAAAGGCTCCTCTCTTCTCAAAGGATCTCCCTGCTCCTATCAGCCATAGGGCTCTTCTTTGAGAGGAAATCAAAGGCTCTAAGACCAGCAATGCTACACAGGCTGTACCATAGGTATGTGTCATTGTGGGCCTGTCCTGGGAACCCAAAGTCAAACTGGGACGCAAAGCTCTTTCTCTGCCTTTTCTTCACCCAAGGGAATGGGAATGTGTGATGTATCCAGCTCTTGTTTCTTGTCCTGTTTCATCTGACTCATAAATGCAGGCACAGACAAAACCATATCCTCATTTCAGTGCAGCTGTGACTGCTGTGCTGGCTTGGAGGTAACAGGTAACATCTGAGACACTGGAGTAACTCAGGATCATACAGTCCAGCCCTTTTGAAAGCCAGGCTTTCATGCTTCTGAAATTGTTAGGCAAAGCCACAGCCTAGCCTGTAGTCTTATAGCTTAGTACCTCCCTCATTATGGTTACAGGACAGATAGTAGTCTGTGATTACTTACTGAGTCAATTAATGAGACAAAGTAAAAGTGTACGTGAAAGCATATTGGGTAATTCAAAGGTTGAAAGGCTATATTGAAACACATCTGTTCATAATTAAGTTTAACTGTACAATTTCATCTGGCCATACAAAATTGCTTGCAACTAAATGTATGTCAGTGCAGCTGATTGACACTTATACTATATATAGCCATCATAAGCAAAGGGACAAGGTTTAGGTCAGTTGCAGGAAAAATGAAAAAGTTTGCTCAGAGAGATGTATGGGGACAAAGAAGGAAAAAAACCATACAGTTGGCAGTTAACTTCACAGAGTTTAAGATCCATTTTTTTAAAGGTATGGCCCAACCTAGAGCAAGGCTTTCTTTTACTTTCTTCTGGTCTGTCTCTTCTCTCTGGTTAAATACAGGTGTAATACATAGTTACAGTGATTATGGTTTTGTCCTTTACTGTTCTCAGCTAAGGCTATGAATGGAAAGTGTTACTGAAAAGAAGAAAGAAAATGGTAGGTTTAATGTGTGCATGACAGGAATCAGTAGAAGTTACTGATGGAATCCACAGCAGTTAGTGATTTTCAGTGTTAAAGCAATGCTGAAGCTGATTAGTTTTTGTCTAGAAGTGGTACCTACATATCCTGCTGCACAAGACAAATCTTCTTCAAACAACAAAAAGATCTCTTTGAAGTGTGGTTCTATTAATGTCTGTAACTACTACTACTTTCACCATGTTCTTGCTCCATGTATTGAACTATTACTCCAGTAAGTGTTGCAATTGTGCAGCCCTGTGTTTGTGGGTGTCAGGCAAAAGGAAACTTGAAGACTTGCTCCAGAATTCATCAGGAGTTGGAGAAAGGACATTCTTGACTGAAAATTGCTTTTCACTACATTTTTTCCTTGCTAGGAAAGACTGACCTCCCACAGGCACTGTAATTCACCGTGGGCTCTGCAAGGATGCCAGTTTTACTGAAATTCAATCTCTTTACTACAATAGAAGCCCGGCTCAGCTGCCATCCACAGCAGCACTCAACTAACCTAATGCCAATACTGTGTGATTCATTGATCATCATTAAATCAACTTTCACTTCTAACTTTGAAAAAAATTAGAGGTGAAACTTACTGTAAGGGCAGCTGAGCAGACTCAGTTGAAATAACGAAAAGGAACGATTACAACTCTAAGTTGTATCAAGAATCATGTGGGCCTATGCTATTTTCACTTAGATATTATTTAGACTTTTGCAATTTTGTTTACAGCATATCTCAACATAAGGTGCCATATGGCAGTAGAAGAGTGGGTGCTAATTAGAGCACACGTGAGACAACTGTGTCTCAGTGTACCCCTTTCCCAGTCATCCCAGGAGCACTCCAAGTTGAGGCTTTAGCCTGGAGCCAACTGAAGTTTGTTGTAGACTTTCCCCAGTATTAATTCCAGTGTTTGGGTGGCCATCTGACTCATTAATAAATTAATGACTGTGAAGACTATCCCTAGCCTGTGTCTTTCAGGAAGGTGTATCACCAGGACTCTGTTACACTGCTTATACCTGCAGAGGACTTGTAGGCTTTGGATCTCAGAATATCACTGCAGGTAAAGATGCAGATCTAACTGCCCTCAGCTCTTCATCTGCATCTCAGTCAAACAATGTGTAGTGAGGAGACTCGGCTGCTGTCTGGAACTGCATCCTGGACAGGCCAGCTGAGCATGGAAAAGGCTGGGACACTTTTGCCAAGACTGACCCTGAGTGTAAGAGCTTCCAGCAGAATATCCCTGCGAAGCTGGAGCAGAGGTCCAAACAATCTGGTACAGTTTCTTTCCACGAAGTACTGAACAAGCACCTGGGTACTTGTTCTTAATAGTCTCCCCTTCCCTGATTATTTTCAGGTCAGGAGACTGCCTGAGTCAGTTTGTGCATGCAGAAAACCACAAAGTATTTTAATTCTGTTAGTTCTGTCTCATCTCAGACTCCTCCAAACTTAGTGAGACTACAGAGAACAGACACAAATTGTTTAACATTAAATGTGAACGGAAGGGGGGAAAAAAAAAAAGGAAAATAGAAAGTATATTTGAAATTTTAAGTTAGGTGGATCTCATTAAACTCAGGAAAAAAAACCAGACAGATTTGTCTCTGTGCTTACCTAGCCTCCTGCAGGGTAGGTTCTGTCTCAGCTGGGCTCAGGACAGCTGCTGTCAGATGAGGCTACGAAAGTCCATGGCTTCACTCAGTGACAGTCCCTGGAGCTCTGGCAACCCAGAGCGCCTCCGTGCTGGGAGAGGAGGCATCGGGGGCTGCACTGCTGCAGTTGCCTCAGCCCTGCAGAGGGCACTGGGACTGGTGTTTCTCCAGTGCTGCTTCTGTGTGACCCTGCAAAGTAGAAGTGCAGCAGGTCAGCTCCACAGTTACGGAAATAACAAGCTCTCTTTCATGTTTCAGCTCAGCTCTGATGACCCAGGTTCCTGAGCCTTATTCATGCATCTGAGCTGCTGAAGACCTTCCTGAGAAACTGAGGAGTTGCAATTTGGCTGTGGCCAGGTGCTTAAAGCAGTTGAGGTCTGTCAGTAAGTTCCAGACTTGGTCCCATAGTTTGTACTAGACATACTTCCTCTGAATATTTCACAACCCTTTTAAAATGCATGCATTTTGCACAAATACCTTTTGTATTTGCTTTCCATGAATATTTATGCAGCTGGCTTCTGCTGTGCAAAATCTGCATGGAAGGTATTTTAAATTACTCTCTGGGTTAGTCACACTGGCTCTACATTTGCACGTTCCCCTTAAGGCCAAATGGTGCCAGATACCTTGTGGAATCAGCTGCAGCTCACTGTGGAGCCCAGAGCCTTCTTATGCAGCAGAAACTTCTCAAATGCACTTACTCTGTTGTCAACACCTCCACATCCCCAGGCAGATAGCACTGAGTTTGCCTTTCTGGCTGTGGTATCAGCAGATACAATGGCCAAATAAATGAGACTCCGAACTGTTGCAATTGGACATACCTTGGGGTTTGGGGTTGGGTGTATTAAGAGCTTCCTAAAAAAGGCCTTTATTACAAGTCTTCTTCTGTAACTGCTTTAAGACATTATCATTGTGAGACTATCTAAATTGCATGTCAGGTCAAAACAGAGAAAAATCTGTGTCCAGTAATACAGAGTTTTTGCTTTCTGCTGCTACTTAGTCTTTGGAATTTAGGCAACTTTACAATCATGAAATTACCTATGTGAAAGATTTCTTTTTATCCAATATAATTGTCAATCAGTAAACTCATAGAGCATGATGACATCTCTTCTCTATAAGCTTTATTTTTCTGTATATATGCATATATATGTACATTTACAAGATTTTTGTATTTTATAAACACTTGAGAATAATTAATAACATGCTCTATTTGTGTGCGTATAGTTATTGTATATATATGTGAATTTTAGACATAAAATTCAGCATCTACAGTCCATGAAAGTATGATTACTCATATAATTTTAAATTATAGAGAGATTAGATAGCTAATATAACTAGGGATTTTCTTCTTACTCACCTAGACTTCCTTGTATTTCCTCCTATGTCTTTGTTGCTGGTGACTCTCTGTGACCAAAAAGAAATTTGGAGTTAATATTTACCTTTTTTATGCATGTATATACCCATACAACATTATGCTGTCCAGGTCAGTGCCTGCACAGAATGTCTGAGCCTGGCATTAGTACCAAAGGACAGTGTGAGAGATGCCTGCATACAATGAGAGCAGGTGAGTGACTTTCTGTGCTTAGTGGCAGAGCTCAAGGAAGAGGTAGAAGGGCTAAGGAGTATTAGGGAGAATTAAAGGGAAAAATAGACTGGTGGAGTCACACCCTTTTGACCCAAAAAAATGTCCAGCAGTATACAGTGGAGCCCTGTCCCTGCTGCCATCAGGTGGATGGAGTTAAGGAAGTAGATGGGGGGAATAGAAACAAGAGCCCAATTAAAGAGGTGGGAAAATTCCCTCCTGATCCCCCATCATCTCCCCAGGTGCCTTTAAAGAATAGGTATGAGGGCCTGGACCCAGAGAGTCAGGCAGAGGACAGTCAAGAAGATGATCTGTCTGGAGGGGCTCCTGGTCCTACCCTATGTACTAGATGGATTGCAACCACAGCTATAAAAAGAGAAGGGTAGTTGCAGTAGGTGACTCCCTTCTGAGGGGGCACAGAGGGGCCTACATGCCAACCAGACCCATCCCACAGGGAAGTCTGCTCTGCCTTCCTGGGGCCTGGGTGAGACTCCCTGACCTAATCCAGCCCTCTGATTATTATCCCCTGCTGGTAGTCCAGGCAGGCAGTGATGTCATTAACAAAAGAGGTACTAGGGAAATTATTAGGGACTTGTCTACTATAGTCTGTGAAAGGAGAAAAAAATTCAAGTAATGGTTAAAATGGTAAAAACAAGGAAAAAGCCCCCTCAATCAAGCAAGAGCTGTTCTAGTCATTTACACGCCTTAGTGATGCATGGCAGGGCAGATGAGTGTAGTTTGAATCTAAGAGCTCTTCCAAAAAGTAACAGTCACACTGTAGGGGGCCTGGTTTCCAACACCACTTCTAATTTTCGTGATTTTTGGCCATAGCAAATGTTTCCACATTCAGTACTGAAGAGAAGCTAAGCTACCCTTTCCAATCAGGGTAAGTATCCTGTAATGACCCTTACACAGCTCAATTCAATGTTTAGATCACCTGCTAAGGGAACACTGGCAGAGAAAAATAAACTTCCATTTTTTGCACTTCAGGCTTGCAGACTCTTTGTTATTGTTCATTTTAGAGAGGGATTTTTCATGGGTTTTTTTGTTTTGTTTTTCTTTTTGCAGAACGTACAATATTGTCAGTTGGAATACTAATGGACATCAACAAAAACCTCATCTCCAGGGCTGCTCAATGAAACTATCTAAGGCAGACTGTCCTGAAATTAGCTTGACTCATATCTGAAAATTGCCAGTGATTAGCTGATTATGATTTGAATTGAACTCAGATTGCTACAAAAAGCTACAAAAAGTCATACTCACATATATTCTAGTAAAAGATGCCTCAGTTGCTGCCAGTACTTGCATTAGGGATGAAGGTCTATTACCACATAACATTGATGGTAGTCTTTTGAAAATATATATTCTGCCTGGGCAGAATCTGTCTCCTGGGGGAAATTCTGTCTTTTTACTTTTTAACCTACTCTCTAGGAGGGAAAAAAAAAATAAATTGAGACATCATAAATGGTAGAACAAATTAAGCTGTTCTCCCTATAAGCAAAACTTGTTCCTCCTCTGTAAATACAATAATTACAGAGTGATTCAATCCTGTTTTACTATGAATCATTCATTCTATACTGATAGTTTGTGACATTTAAAATAATTTTAAATAAATCAAAGGCCAAATGCTAACAGTGTTGATGGATGCCAGGTTTAACAAAGAAAAAAAAATTACTTTGTCATAATTATAAAGTTCTGTGAACACTTCTAGTTTTATGAAGTCCTGTGGATTTTAGGAGTTTGTTACAAAAAAACAAACAAGAAAAGATCATATGAATTTTCCTGCCCAAAACTACAAAGATATACATTTGTCACTTGTGCCTGCATTTCTCAGGATTGAAACAAATACAGTTCACAAAAATAAGCAAGTCCCTTGTTTTAAACTGTTTGCTTTTGGGCTGTGTCTCCACACGGTTTACAGGCTCCTCTGCTCTCAAGTGCCTCTTTTTTTTTTTTTCCTCTCTCCACAGAGAAAATTCCCTTACAGTCTTCACATGAGAAAATGTATTTGAGCTCCAGCCCTTCCTGCATTACCAATCATATTGCACAGGGAAATATTCTACCTACAAGTCAGGGGTCATATTTTACTCATATCAAAGTGGGCAATGGGATAGTGCATTTGATTTAGAATACTCACAACTGGTATTAATTTCTTTTTAGTGCATATTTGACTTCCCATCAAAAAAAAAAAAAAAAAAAAGGCATTAGAACTGAATTCTACTGTATTATTTCCCTAGAGTTTACCCCAAATGAGAGTTTCTAGTGCAGGACTCCCAGTAGCATCCTCTCACAGCACAGAGATCCCAAACACACCATCACACCATTAGTGCTAGAAGCCATGGCGGGACCAACAGATAAATACTAATTGTTAGGACCAGGTGGCAGTCACAGCCCCATAAATTCTGCCCTGGAAACAGGAACTGGAACAGGGTAGGCTTCATGTCACTCTGAATTTTTACCATTTCCAGGCAAGATCCTGAAGAATAGGGTCAAGCATGACGTGGGATTGTAATTTTCTACACAAGAGATGAGGGCTACAGGGGAGGTTTCAGGGACCACTGCAGACATGTACTGTTGTAAATGACTTGAAAAGTGGCTGAACAGGGAGGGGGTGGCATCTGCTCACAACAGTAAATGCACTTCTCAAAGGAGAGGGACACATGTTCAGGACTACAAAGAGAACACACTGAGACTTAGTGACTCTTAAATGATCAAAAGAAAATGATTTTTAAGACAAAAATATCAGAGGAAATTCAGTGACGGAAATGAACATAGGAGACCTTACATCCACACACACCACCCAGCACCTTTTCATATGAAATGATTCCTTCTGTATCATCTCCAACAACCCAGAAGAGCCTTACCTAACCAGCTAGCATTAAGACAGCATCAGCACAGTGCTAACAGTCAATCAACAACAGAATAAAGGAAAACTGATATTAGGAATCTTATACCAGGTACAGAACACAAAGCAAGTCCATCATTAGGCATTACTAAATCTGTTTTGCCTACATCATGATTACACTGCTTGCAGTGCTGTTTTCATCATTCTCCATCTCATAAAACAAGATGATTGGATATCAACCAGCTTCTCCCAAGATGAACTAAGTACACAAGACCACTCCAAAGTGTAAGGTGGCTAAGTATGACTTTGTAGAGGATGATAAAATCTGGGCAGTGGGTGAGGATATGTGACAGAAATAGTCATAGATGTCTCTAAGGCAATGATTGGGAACAATAGAAGGAAATAAGCAGATGGTTTCCAGTTTCAAAACAAACTAAAGGATGTGTATCTGTTCTCTTGATAAGAATTCACACTGAGGAAAAGTTTTGCTTTTAAATGTCTACAGCGAATCAAAAGTGAACAACACAAGACAACCCTGAGGACACAAACTAAAAGCTGACATGTGTCTTAGAAATTAGCTGCCATTTATGGGTGGCAGAGTGCTCTGGGGACATCAGTCTGCACTTGCTTTTCTCCTAAACTCGTACTCAGGTGTCAGCTGGAGATACAAGAAGAGGGTCCTTGAGCTAATGAAGCCTGACCAGTCTCGTATTCTTCTTCAGACCCTTCGTGTGGCATAACCAGCAAATGATAGGGCTTTAAAAATTCAGGTTGCTATAACAATTAAATTCTGCTAGCATGGAATCTGTGCAGGATTATATAAGACATGAAAAGAAATATGCAATGATGTCTGCACTGTTAAAAAGTACAAGGGGGACCTCTTAATAGATACATTTTATAAATGTGTTCATGCTACTTAACAAAAAAATGAGTTCTAACCTTAGTTATGCAGTATATATTCCTTGTCTGTCCACTTGCAACCTACAATGACTTATTATTTAGGCTTTATGAATAATTTAAATTATTATTAGAATCTCTTGCAATATATTCAATAAAATGTGACTGTCCTCTATTCTTCATATTTAAGATATTATTTTTAAAATATTTGGGTTTTTTCCTACATGCCCTCACAAATTTTAAAGTGCATGCAAAAAAAGGCAGAAAACATGTAGCCGAAGTTTAAACATCTGCCTTTTGAAAAACTCCAAACATTTGCCATGCTAATTAATGTTTAAACAAAAAGGCTTACATAGAAGATGAATCTGACATTCCCAGACCTTTCTGTTCAGCACCATGGTGAGAATAAACTGTTATTTTTATTACTTCTTCACTTCAAATTTAAGTTCTTGAATACAGGCTAACCTTAGTGCCTTTAGACTTTGAAATGATTGACACAAAAACATTCATTTTTATGACACTCAGATAACCTTCAAGTCTGACTCCCTCTTCATCACTAAGGGTGAGGGTGCCATGAGCAGGACAGATGCTTCATCTCATGGACCTTGGAAAACTGTTAGTACTCTAGAGAGCCCTGCACCTTGTGGGTCCACTGAAATTCCATAAACACAGTTCTGGAGGACCAGTATCTAGGCCACTCACATCCTGGACTCACTAAGGGTGAAAAGAGCTATAGCCCTTAAAAGAGGGTTAATACCCCATTTGGTGCATTATGTGCACGGGGTGCTTCTGTGTGGGTGTGGGAGGGCAACCTGAACTTTCAGAGGTTATAGCTGGTTCCAGAAACTCCTCTGCATAGACACCACAATGCAAAAAAAACTTCATGAAAGTGTCTTGCCCACACAACGCTGGGCTACTGAACTGGCCCTCACAGTACAAAGGCAACAGCTGAAATCCCCCCCAATACTGGTATCCAATTCCAGTTCTGTCACTACCAATCATCCTAATTTAACAACTAAACCAGGATGGCAGCTATTTAGAAAGCTTAAATATTTAATTTCAAAACAATAGTAGGTCATTTAAATAATTAAATTCAAAAGTACACTCAGAAAACTCACAATACCAGAATAATTCCATTTTGTCTGACATCAACGCATACGTTACCTACACCAGCACCTGCAGTTGTCAGCTAAAGCCACTTCTCCCCTCAAAAACAGACACACAAATACAATTAGACCACAAAGAGCTGTGTGGTGCTGCAACCTTTTCTCTACCCACAGTACATGAGAAAATTAAGAAAATAAAAAATGAGGAGGTTACTGCTCTTGCTGTGACAGCTGCTCTCAGATAATGATCCCTTATCTTGGCCCTGGAATGCCTCAATTAATTAGAGAAGTGGATGCAACACTTAGTGCTCTAAGTCTCCATCAGTCTGCAGGTAAAGGCAAAGGGAGCCCAGCCAGGGCACTGCCTGCTCAAGTGGGAGAAGAGCCTTTGACACTGCTGCCCCAGTGACTTCTTACAGTGCAGTGCCAAAAGTGAGGATGGCTGTGCTGCCAGGGGCTTCTTGAAAAACAGCATTGAAGTGTCTTTAAAATATGATGAAGGGTATGCTAACTCAAAAAATGGGATTTTTTGCTTTTATTTTTTTTTATTTTTTTTAATCCAAATTAAAATTGTTAGTAACCAACAAATGAGTTTGATGTGAACATTGTTGATGTCAGCTCAAAAGTATTATGTTAACATTAATTATATATGTTAACAGTTTCAATGTGTCTAATTACCCTTTCTTAAATAACTACTTTGTTATTTAGGAACATGTTCCCTTTGCTATGAATTAAAACACACACAGATCAGACTATGTGGGCTATGCAGAATTTTGCATCTCTAGTGTGAGACTTGGACATGGAGCTGAAACTTTAGCTACATGCAGGTCAGGAGGCAGGATTTTGTGCCCTCATTTGAAATATGAGCCTTCAGATGAAATGGCAGCATGGCACAGCTGTGACCTGAGAGTCTCCTACTGGCAACTAATGACACGCTGAGCTAAAGGCTCATGGAACACCAGAAAGGGGTGTTGTGATGGCAGTGGCTGAGCAGCCTCCTGCTCCCATGCAGTCTGCTCACATCACCTACACCCATTGCACATGCAGGCACGAGGACCAGCTTAGCCACGGCATTGGTGGCCTGCTGAGTTTTCCAGACACCATGAGAAAGAGCCCAGTCTACTGAGTCACTGACCTACCCGGTGCCAACCTTTGCTACATGTGGGTGACAACCAGTGATCCCAGCTCTGTCACAGCCTCATGGTACCTCAGGAGGTCACTGCTCAGTGCCTGCCTTCACCCATCAGTCCCTCAATGAATTCTGCAGATGCCTCCTTAACTGCTATAAATGGGTGATGAGTCAGTACAAAATTTCTCAATCAGGGTACGGATCTGTCATTTGGGAAGGGCCAAGAATGAAACCTGTTCAGCTGTTTATGTTGCAGAGACAGCAAATTTCCGTAAGGTCAGGGCAGAGATTACACTGTTAGCTGTCACAACAAAAGCCCAATAGCAAGGCAAAACTCTGATCTCCACAACTAAGTTATCTAATGTATAAAGAGCTATTACACTTTTGATAAAATCCCACGTTAAACATGTCACTTTTAATAAAATTCTACATTAAATATAACATACTTACATAAACTTAATTTTATACACTAGATCTGTTAATTTTCAATAGTTGAAACAGTGTTGTTGGTAATGCCACTCATATTTACCTTATTTGCATCTGTTTGACTAGGGAAGTAGACATATGACATCTCTTCGGGGTTTTATATTTCTTACCTTGATGTAATGCTGCCTGAATTCACAGGTGGCCCCTCGGGGACGTTCCTCAGATGTCTACCAAGCATGGCAATTTTAATGTCCAGTGAAGGCCGTTGACTCGGTGAACCTCCTGGTATCAGCTTTGTGCTTCTTTTTCCAGCCAGTGGAATCTGATTTTCTGCTCCTGGATAGATGCAGACAGTAAGTCAATGAAAAGGGAAGGGGACTGCTTATTTCCCTGCCACTACTGGCAGGTCATAAACACCCATCCCCAAGCAGCAGCCCTGTCCCCAGACACTCAGTGAAGCTGCCTTTAGAATTATTTCTGTTCTCTTTCCATTAGAAAAAAACCCTTTGTCCTATCAATCTATTAGCAACTGGGTATTCTACTTCACATTCAATTATGTTCTCAGAGAAAGAACAAGTCATGAAAGTACCTTTTGGACTAACATCAAATGTATTTCTCGATGAATTGCAAACTTGTAAACTACTTGGAAGCTTCTGAAATGTAAAATCTATTAAGTCTTTACAGAAAGTAATTCTGTAATGTACTGTCCTTCTTTTTTTTCCCCAAGGATGGCAAATAGAATACCTGATTCTGTCTGGAGTTTGTGCTTATCAGTGGCTGTTTTTATTTTCAATTTCATTTTTTGTTGGATCAAACCCCTTAATTAAGTAATGAAGGACCATTGATGGGACAAATCATCTTCAAGGAGTCCCAACCACCCAGCAGAGCAAGCAGAATCCTTGTGCCATTGCAGGGGCTTAAATGCAGCCTACTGGACTTTGTTTTAAACACAGCTCATCAAACTCTTCAGTTCACACCTAAATAATTGAAAGCAAACAGCTGTGTCTTTAGGCTGAGCAAATGGACCCATTTTCTGGGCTCCCTCAAGAAGCCACTCATCATGCAGGACATTCCTTGATGTAGGTTAGTTCACATCTTCCAGAAACCAGTCTCAGCCCTGGCTTAAATTGTGGTGCAGATCTTGAACTACAGGTGCTTGTTAAAGGTGAAATATTGTTGACTGTCAGCCTTAAATATAGATGAGTAAATATGTTTTAGGCCTCGTTTAGCTGGAAGTTGTGACCTTAGCAAGATTAAATGGCTATCAAAAAATTATGAGCAATTTTCAGCAGTAGATGGAGAAATTAAATTTTGTTGGTTTTCAGCTTCTGTTGTGAATACAACCTTCACATTAAATCTGAATTAGAGAGAAACCAGGCAAGGGACTAGAACCTCAGATACAACAACTTCTCCCCAAAGGATAATGGCAAATGCCCTTAGCTTTACTCAGCAAGGTCTTTACACATAATTAGAGGATTTCTTTTTCCAAAGCACCTACAAAATTAACCACATCCTAGTGCTGGCTTCTCCAGCATGAAGTGAAAGAATCCCCCAAAACCATAATTTCTGAGATTCCCTGCAGAGCCTGTGACTTTACCAGAGGACACTGCAAAGGCTAGCAAAGGACTGCAAAATAGGAAATCATCCAATTCCTTGCAACATACTTCTGAGACTGCTTTCCTAAAAGACCTTTTTTTTATCATGCAAGAACACAGAAATACATTTGAAAATTATTTTCTTATTTACTGTGTTCTCAGATGGTTTGGGAAGGGGCATTTCAAAACCTTTAATTCAACATTCTTTAAAAAGCCCACACTGCAGTAGCACAGAGGCTGATAAGCTCTCCCTAGCAGGGGCATTCCCCACTGAGTTGTAGAGCTCCCCTATGTTCTCTGTGGACTGCATTACCAGGGTTAGTTCTGCCCTTCAGAGAAATACAAATCAAGACAAACTCCAGTCATAATCTTTTCTCACAGACTTGGTTGCTTTCGGGATTGTGAGCCAAGGATTAATCTTTTCAGATAGCATCCCGTTTTCCCTGTGTGCATGGCTGGACTAATGAATTTTCTGCAGTAACGAGCTGGGTAAAGAACACTTCAAGTGTGCCCCTAAAACTGCTGTTTTTTAAGAAGGTGAGGTTTCCAAGCAACGTGTGTGGCAGGCTTAGAAACCCACAGCAATAATCATCCTTATACATAGGAAGCTACATGAGGAGTTTTCTGTATAGCTAAAACTTTCTTCTGACCAGGTTAAATCCATTCAATTCATATTTGAAAATCCCTGTCCAGTGACTCCAAACTGCAATGGCCATAAATTACAAAAAAGAAAAGTGTAATGCAGGCAGGTTTGTAGGTCACTGAAGAAGTTCACCCAACACATTATTTCACAAAGAAAAAAAAAATTACAAATCAATTATATACATCTGGATAAACCTCAAACAATAAAAGGTCATAACAAAATTAAACCATTTTGCAAATAATTATGCAACAATAATCCTCATGAGAATGGTATTCTGAAAGCAGTTGCTTTGTGGTCAACATTAGTGTCATCTACCAGCATTCTAATTTTTATTCTGTTTGCATATTCTAACAGTAAAGAAAAAGTGGTAGAAAATCTCAGTGCATTTAAGATTGCTGGGGTTTTGTGAGTGTGTGCTTATAATCATGTATTTTTGTCCTCAAAGTACTCAAAGCATCATTTACCATGATCCATAGAGAGTATCACACCTACAGATAAAATCAAGAGATTAAACGACTAGAAGAACCTTTCTTTGAAGTGGTTGAGTTGGGATCCTCTGGAGACTCCAAACAGATGGATTTTAGCTCAAAGAAGCACTGAACGTCATGATGTCATTTTTGCAACACTTGATCTAAAGTGTCCTAGATCAACAACAATCCTGCCCTAGTTTACGGGAGGATTAAACAAACAATGAAACAAAACCTGCAAAAATGCTACAAGTCAGATGCTAAGCCAGGACAAACCAATTAAGAGCTTCTGAAAGTGATTTCAGTTTATACCAGTAAAACCTGCCAAATCTCCAAGATCAGAGATTTCAATGAAGCTTCAGAAGAAGACACCATTATAAATAATTTTTTTGAATGACCAAGGGAAAAAAGGGGAGGAATATTCTGCCAAGGCGTACTAGGAAAGAGATGAAAGTAAAAATACAGATAAACTTTTCACTCATCAGTCTTTCAAATGATACTCTGAATTGCCTCTAGAGCTCCAAGCAATATCAAACAAAAAGGTCCTGGAAAGATCCTGGAAAAGATGCAAACATAAAGCAATAGACACCTTTTCACCTATTTACCATTTACTTGTTTTCTTTAGAAGAATATTTTTACAGAGAAATAACTTCTTGATGAAATTCAGCTATTTACTGAAACCTCAAGGCAACTAAGAGCCAGTACAAATGAACTCTGGAGAGAATTTCCTACTTAACATGTAAGGACCAGAAATCAATACAGCTGGGTTAGAGAGTAGAGCCTCAGAATCTCTCTTTCATCTAGAGGGGAAGACAAGCCTTTTTGGCTGCTTTTGTATTCAGGCCATTGTATTATTGGCTTTTTGGTCCATTAATAAAAAGTTAGGTATAACCTTGCATTAGGTGCAAAAGAAGGAAAAGAAGGAAGTAGAGGATAAAAGTATCCTCTCAGAAGTTTAGGGAAGTGGATAGAGAACTGGCATTAAAAGCTACTTCATTATTACTGCACCTTCTATTATTTTAAATTATTGACTTTTTTCTTGCCATATGTACTGATGTTGATGCTCTGTTCTCTCATGCACTAGATTTTCTCCTGGTTTCACTAGACACTGAAGAAATACATCCAGGTAAACACACCCTGAATTGCATTCTGCTGGCATCTAAAACAGAGCTTCAGCTGAGTTCATTTAAAAATCATTAAGTATAGCCACACCAAGCTGAGTCTGCTTGTGCTTTCAGCTTTTGCATAAACACTTGCTCAAGAGGTCTGTGCATATTATACTCAAGCCAAAAACTTAATCTAACTCTCAGTTAAAATAACAACTATAGCCAGGAACACAATCATGTTAATGTATGTCTGTGTATGATGAAAATATTGAAACAGTTCTGGCTGCATGTGACCACTGATGCAGGAGTATAGATGACACATACTGACTGTGGTGGCCATCAGCTCATATGCACTGGACATGTAATAAAAAAGCTTGAAAAGTACCAGAAATCAGAATGACAGCAGAAACACCTCCCAGAGATCCCCAGCTTTTTTCCTAGCAAGAAAAAAAGAGCAGAATGAAGATCTAGGAGTACCCGCTATGTCACATATGACACCATGACACACAGAGACCTCTTATTGTGAAGAACACTTTCAGCATAAAGTTATTTTACAATATTGTATAATTTTAGAGGTGCAGATCAAATTTATGTTAGAAAAAACATGAAAAACTAGAAGTTTTGTAGGAGCAGCAAGGATATCCCCCAAGATTACAACTTCTGCAGCCATACTGGACAAAACACTCTGGTTTAAATCAAACACAACATTTTTTTTTAGGATGCAAATTCATACTGTCAGTGTTGAGGCTTAAATCAATATGAGTAATAGAAAGTGATTATTATTATACACTAAAGGAGTGATGTGGAAGTTTTATGCAAGAATTTTATGTCAGCTCTTACTTTGCAGTTTTGTCAATACAGAGATGAAATTCTCCTGGTGTTCTAGGGAAGTGGCATGTGAAATATTCAGAATATACAAGGAAGCTGCTGCCAGCTGGCTCTAGCTGTACTGTGATACCACTCAACAGAATACTTTTTTTAAGAACTTGCATAGAAAGAACAAAATTTTTTAAAAGGCAGTTTTATCTATTGCCTTCTGATCAACTTAAATTTTGCAAAGTTGAGGAGGAAGAAACATTGGTCTTTGGAGTAATAGAAAACTATAGGGCTCAGGGACACTCCTGCATTGTGGGTGACACCACCTGAAAAACCCTTTAAAGGAGGAGAGGAACTTGCCAGCATTGGGGTTACACTTAGAGCCAGCTAGAGACATGGTGGAAAAACAGAAACTTTTGGAAAGGCTTTGGACTAAGTGTATGCTGGAAAACCCTCCAAATGTGTCAGTTTCACAAACAGGGAAAGAAGAGCTCTTGACTGCAATTAGAACTCTTCATGTGGTGGTCAGAAGAGGGCTGGTTTTCAGGCATTCTGTTTAGCTCAGCTCAACCATGAATCCCATTTAGAGAGTGGTGTTATTCTACTTTGTTCTATGATCTTTCCAAAACTATAGCTCTACAGATCTTAAAGTGCTGGATGAAGGGCCCATCACAATCCTAGTCTTCAACTGAGCCTGAATTTCTGTAGTGTGGAGAACAGACAATTATAAATTATGTCGTAGAAACTGAAAGGGAACACTTTAAAAACCAATTTATTTTAGAGGTTAAAGTGTGACTGGTTTTAATTTGATTGGTGGTCTTCAAAGATGCAACATTTTAATTTAAGGGTCAACTTACTCTGAAAGGCTAACCAATCATGTAATCTAGGTAAGTCTCAGTCTAAATAGGATAAAGATAACTATGCATAATTAAAGTATTCAAAGGCACCTTTGTCAGTTCACTGCAAGCTTTTGGGATGCCTTGAACCATACTAAAGGAATACTCACTGAAGCAAATAGTTTCAGAGATCTATCATATTAGTATGGGTAGTGAATTCCACTTAATACTAAGAAGTAATTTTAATATAATCATCCTTATGTGATGAGAATTTGTAAAATAGATTAGCAAGGTTTGATTATCTCTACTTCAGAAAACTTGAAATGTTCCATGTTAAATTTGCAAGTTTAACTCTATTAGCTTCTTATAACTCTTTTGCTTTTACTTCCCATAGTTTCTTTTCTACTAATGTGAGTTAATAAAGCATAACAGTTCACATAGTTCTGCCTTTAACTAAACACCAAGGAATCTAGTATGGAATTGATGAATGTTTCATAAGTTATTTTTCATTTCCTTTCATGACAGAGGCTTCTTAGGTACTTTGCACACCAATATCCTAATGTAATGCAAATTCTTTTTCCTTGTTATTTCTTACTCAAAAAACAAGAACTGTCTGGGGTGGGCGAGAAGGAGTCAACACCCAACACATAGAAATTATAATCTTGAGGGTCCCAGAATCAGAAGTTTACTTACCTCTTCACATCTGTTAGCCATGGCTGGCAGCACACCTTTCAACCTAAGGGATCACAGGATCCCTTTTGTTTGCCCATCTATCTGTAAGTATATTTAAGTATATATCTCTAAGTAACTTCTGAGTCTATTGTCCTGTTTCATATGCAGCATGCCTCATTTCTGTAGGAAGTGAAGGAACATTTTCTATTTTCAGAAACTAATTAAGCAACTTGGTCCCAGCTCTGTGGTTGGAAGTAGAAAAAAAAAATAAACACATGCAATGAACACTTGCTGGCTGTACAATTACAGCACTTTGAATCAGACCTCTTGACCAATTAATTTAAGTCCTGCAGCCTCAAAAACTAATCCCAAATCTGCCTTTCTATCATGAACAAAGCAGCAAAACTGCCAATCCTGGAACACATGACTGGTGTGACAGCGAGAACAGGATCTGTTTCTATGAAAAAAACTGATGATCTAAGAGGGAAGGAAGGTTTATTTCTGTGCAGTAAAACATAAGTAGAATACCGGAAGGAAAGCAGAGCTAGCAAAGCAATAACCTAGAGATTACCTGAAGTCTCGCCTGTAATTCCCTGGCTTTTGTTTTCAGGCAAAGACAGATACTTCTTACAGGAGACCTGCTTTACATTTGTGGTTAGTTCTAGCAAGCTCATTTTGGAACCCTGCTAAGGCAAACTACCAACACGCTGCCTCTGATGCCCCAGGGGGGTTCTCATCCTTCCTCCATGCAGAGAGAAAACTTTCAGTTCTTTCACAAGGCAGTGTAGACACAAAGCAAGCTTTCCATAAATCAGAATAAGGTTCTGCATTTGCACCTAATGCTCACAAACAACCCAGGACCAGAGAGACTTATATTCAAACTAAACAGTGACCACCTTATCTTCTTACTACCCTGTTCCCGCTAGCCTGGCTTGATGGCTTCAGGAGAGTGAGAGGGTTATGTTTGACCTGAAAACTCTCACAATGTAGGCAGAATATAAACATGGTGCCTGTAAAGTACTGACCAGAGAGCTGCTAAAGCCTAATCTTCATTGGTTTGTATGATCATAATCTAATATGGAAGCCAAGTTCATACTGGGAGGTGGTAGGTCTCATTAGGCCAAATTCATATTGTGAGGTGGTAGGTCTCATTAAACCAACTCTCATAACTTGCAAGCACAGAAAAAGTTCCTTCCTTCCTATGAAACCTCTTCTCCAGATAAGGTGAAAGGCTGTGACTCAAAACTGATTGTGTTTTATATGGATCCCTGCCAAAGTTGTGATTTGATAGTGACCCTAATTACTGGTCCATCTGATTTGGCCCATTGTAAGTTTAAAGTACGTTTAGATTTTAAGTTAACAGATACAAATTAAATACTGTAATAATACTGACTTTCCCTAGTGGTTATTTTGGGGACCTCCATACTCTGGACATACAGTTGACAGAGCAAAATCTGTTACAGTGAAGGGTTCCTATTAATTAAGGTCATTGATATAAAAATAACTACAGTTGTATAACAGAGCTCTTTATGCTACTAAGATTTATAGTGAGAATTATTAACTCTAACAGGTACTTTATCTAGAGCAATGTCCATGAAATAGGATGACCTTTTATCTATTACTTGTTGGGTTTACAGCACCTATGAGTTCCAGATTGATGGGTTTCATGCTCAGGCCAATTTCATTACATGTTCTATTTATATCAGACCTTTTATTCTTGAGTGACAGGGGAAAAAACCAACCAAACAAAACCCAATACAAAAACACACAAACAAAAAATGCCTCCCAAAACCCTGACACGTTTATGGTACCACAATTTGGTCAGCTCACTACAGTGGTTTTCAAATGCACAGTGATTCTGGGCCCTTGGACAGAGGAGACAAAGCTCTGAACAGAAATCCAACAGGTTAACAGTGTTAAATATTGCATTATTTTCATAGCACATTCATTTAACACATGAAGAGATATGGCTCCAGTGGTCAAAACTAAAGACATCACAGATATGTTTGTAGGCTTTGAAAAGACTAAAATTCGTAGAACAGCTTTACAGCCAGGGAAAATAGCCTAAGCAAGCACTGAAAACCTTCAAAGCACTTGCTGACTTTCAAGGATATCCCTTCATAGGTTGTCCATGGGAGTCTTCATCAAAACAAAGACTATTTCTTATTCTGGACCTTAAAGAAACATCTAGAGTTCCAAAGTGCTCAGCACCGAGCAGATCCAAAGGATACCACAACTGGCTGGCAATCTGACTGAAGGATGCTGAGCCAAATACAGGGCAAATAACGAAAAGGGGTCGCTTTAAAATACATGATGAGGTGGCTGTTAGAGCATATAGAGAAACTGTAGCCACTTTACCATGTTCTCCTCTCAGAATATTGCTCAAGTGATTTCAAACCTGGTCTAACACCTCCTCTGAAAGTCCAAATAAATTATAGAACACAGCAGTCATACTGTGGTTGAATGTCTTTAAATAAAATTGACTATTAGAACAATCCAGTCCCTCTATTTCTCCTAGAATATCTTATTTCCCCTCTGAGGTCTACAAATCAGTATGCCCCTGCTTTCCACTCAGGCTTTCTACTGAAATACAAAAATCATTAATTGGAGAATTATTTGATCCTTTGTAGCTCCAAAGTTAACTTTTGTTGACTGGCATCTTAAAATTCTTCAAATCACAGAAATATTTCTAGATGTCTCCATGAAATAATTAATAGTCCTGTAATTTGCACCGTAACCATTAAAGCTTGGGACTAACAGCCAGCAGAGATAATTCAGGGACTTTGTATTTTATTCTATATTAATGACTTTATACTTTCTATGGGAGAAGACACAGCAGGTTGAATTCCTCTGTAGGTGCAGAAGTAGCCTCATGATAAGCACAACTAGAATTTCTTTTCCTTCTTCATAATTCTATACTAAACTGTGAAAAACTATGAAAATGTCCCACCTAAACACAGAGAAAAGTCCAAGAAAAACAGAAAAACAGTCAACTATTTCCAGAGAAGCTGAGAAGAACATGTAGCGTGGCACATGGAGAAAGCTGAGGTTCTCAATGACTTTTTTGCCTCAGGCTTCACCAGAATGTGCTCCAGCCATAGAGAAGTTCTGGATGCCCCATCCCTAGAAGTGTTCAAGGCCAGTTTGGATGGAGCTCTGAGCATCCCAGTCTAGTGGAAGGCATCCCTGCCCATGGCAAGGGTATTGGATCTAGATGGTCTTCCAGGTCCCTTCCAATCCAAACCATCCTATGAATCTATGAAGAGATTTGTGAATTTTTGTATAATCCCTGTTAGGCCACCTGATCTGAATAAAACACCTTCTTACACAGTTCCTCCTCTTTGTTAAAATATTCCTGTCAAGAAAACTGTTCATTGCATACTCTGCAACCAAATCATCTGGCAATTCTGACACCAGTGGCTGGCATTAATATTACTATTGTTTTCAAATACAGCACCCCAGTGTGGATATAGCCTAGTGTTTCACACACACCTGTATTTAGCCTGTTATGACTTTAAGTGCTTAAATAAAAGGCTTTGTAATCAAAAGTTCTGAATATCTAGCAGTAGTTCATACTTTTAACTGACTTATAACTATGTGAAGGCCTTCATTTCCACAATATTTCTTTTCTTTCTAAGCAGCAAACACTAATTTTTACCATCCACACTGGTGGTTATGATTGTATAACCTGCTTTGTTTTAAGCTGTAGCACTGCTCTATTGAGTATAAAACCATAGAACTTTGGGGATGAGTGATTACTTCTCCTAAAGGACATCACAGCTTCAAAGATTTCCCCTCTTCCTAAGCAGAAGCTGCATAATTTGTACTTCATGACAAAACAGCAGCTCACACTGTGAATTAGCAGTGTTATACTCTGATGCATGTCGGCAATGGCAGAGCAGAGCTGGCTTGTTATTTAACAGAGATAAATTAATTTGTAGCTGTCAGTCATGTTTGCCAGATTTGCTTAGATTCTGAAATTTATTGACAAGCTATAATAACTGACATTTAAATTGTCTGTTCTTGTAGAAGCAAACATGAAGCATGCACATAAAATATGACATTTAGTTCTAATCCCTGTTGCAAATAGAGAAAAGAGGAGATCTCATTTGCTACTTCTGTAATTCTTCTATTTAAAATGGGTATCCTCAAATGGTCCTGTATGCTTTTAAAGTAGCATTTGAAGATCCTAAATTTACCTTTTCCTGAAATATTTATATCTATTTCTCAAATTCCTTGAATGCAGTTGATTTTAGTCTGGCAGACAAGTACAAAAGGGTGCATTCATCCCCCTCTGTTCCTATACCACTGACTCATTGAAATAACAATTAGCAGCAAGCTCGATGACGATTGAAAGGACCTGGCTGCATCATCTTTCTTGTTGCTACGTAGGAATTGGACTGGCGGTGTCCTGTGTTTCACTTTCCCCATCTGCATGACTGCCCGGATGGTCACATATTCACAGTGATGGGGAGGGAAGGGACAAAAACTCCTGCTTCCTCTACTCCTCCAGCAAGGTGCTCGAGGGCACAGAGCACATGCTTTGAGACAGCTTCATGTCGTGATACAGCTGATCAGAACACAGCCCTGATGATACATCAAGGACAACTGCACTTATTAAACAGCTACAATAATGCTATAAGAATATTACACAGCCAATCTTTAACAGCCAAAAAAAAAAACAACAAACAAACAAACAAAGAAAAAACCCACACAAATTGCAAACCTTTTTCCTTCCTCTTGATGCCAATTGCTCTGCCTAAGAGGGATAGATCAATGAGCTGTCCACTGTCTCTTGTGCAAACCTCAGGTCATTGCCTGCTTTCAGAAATGTCATAACCAAAGGGGAACAGTATGTTTCTTTGTTATTTTAAAATAAATGCTTCACTGCTAAACAGACTGATAATCCAAGTATAAAGTCCATCTTTCCATACAGACTCTACTACAAATAATCCAACTTGAACATTTTTAACAGGTAGTGTTACCAGTCTGAAGAGTCTGGCAATGATGTTTGGCTCAGACAGATTTAGGAGCTCATTTGCACAACGGAACCTGAACAATGCACTCTGACATGGCTGTGAAAGCAAATGAAAAAAAATCATAGGAATGCGATGTTCTTCCTGAATTTTGAACATTTGGATTTTATCAGCAACTTCAGACTGTGCACACAAAACGAAGGAAAATCGTCAGACTTTTTCCTGGGCAACTTAATCTATCTGAAAATTAGAACTGAGGGAACTCTGCTGCCTGACCTGCTCAATGCCACCCCTCCACCTGATAAGATTTTTTTTGATGGTTCATTCTTTCAATCCCTCTGATTGCAACTGCCAGCACGTAAAATCAGCCACTTGTGTAGATCACTTTTGGCTGATTATTGTTAAGAGTCTCCACTTCAGATAAGGGGTTAAATCCTCTTTCTGGTACATGGTAATGTTTTTCTTCAAGGGGTTTGATTGGACTGGTGCTCATACGGTCACTCTGTAGAGAAGGACTAGGGCAGTGATTGCAAAGATGACACCCAGCACAGCTCCATTAAATCTGCTATTGTGTCAGAACACAAAGAACAAAACTAGCTCCTGGGTGCCTTAAAACCTGGAATATTTTCTTTCTTTTATTAGTGGGCCCATTTTTGAAAAGCAACAACAGCTGATGCTTTAGGTCCTTCACTGGTCCCCTAACTATGACTGACCAAAAAAGTAGAACATCCTTGGCTTCCCTTCAGGCCTTTTAACTACTCCAGCTGGTCACTAACTGCTCTGCAAAAAGATCTTCGTATGACACATTTGTACACAATGTGGACCATGCAGGTTTTCTATCCCCATGGTAGTAGTTAAGCAAGTGTTTCCTTCACGTATTGCCTATGTCCTTCCTTACAAGCATGTATATATATATTTTTCCCTTTTTGCCAGCATCTCTGACTTCAATTTTTAATATTCAGTTAACTTTGTAGAAAGTAATTATATTCTGCTCATTCTACACCAGCTGGTATTTACTTCATCCTCCATCAGGCATCAACAGAGCATGGGGCTGCAAGACAGAAACATTACTCTGGCAAGCATAAATATTTCATTTTTCACACCACAAATGCGTTGATGATTTATTAATTAGCCTAAAGGCCTGCTGCTTCTGCATAGCTGAGTAGCAAAATAACTCAGCTACAATGACTGAGAAAGTCTGTGGCTCACATCCCATTGGAAAGCTTTGACCAGCAGCATGTCTGAAGGCTAAAAAACATTTCCAATGGGCCAAGACCAAAATTACCAAGATAAATCTTGGACATCACAACCTTTGGGCCAGTTTTGGACACCTTGTGCAATTTGAAGCAGCAGCAGCAGCTCAGATGCCAGCCCCACGCCAGTTCTGCTGAGGAAACCTGTCTGGCTGCTGTCAAACACATTCTCAGCAGAACTGATACTCTGTAGCAGCCATAACACTCCAGCAAGTGAATAAAAGCAGGAAACTGAGCAACAATGTCCTGTTATTCCTTGGTGCTCATAATTTCAGATCCAGGCTGGCCAAAAAAACCCAAAACAAACAAACAAACAAACAAACAAACAAACAAACAAACAAACAAACAAAAAACACAAACAAAAAACCACAAAAAAAAAACCACAAAAACAAAAACAAAACAAAAACCCCAAACAAACAAACAAAAAAAAAACAAACAAAAAACCCAAAGCAACAAACCTGAAACTGTCCTTTAAAAATTCAAAGGGTCACTCTGATGTCTTCATTTTACTTCCAGAACAGCCAAGACAGTGTCTAGTTATTTGTTTAAAAATTCAATAATTTAGAAGTTGATTAAATTCAATAATTTAGAAGTTGATTCCAGTATTCTTTGAATTTTAAATGAAAAGCAGAGAAAGGAAAGACGAATATATGGAAGCAACTTACACAATTTTTAAATCATGCTGGAATACCACTTCAGTTCTGAAAAACATGCTAGTGTTCCCATTTTCATTATGTATGTCTACACTTTTAATTATATTTAAAAATTAATTATTATAATCACTATGATCATTAATTCTCTTTAGACATAGGTAAAAATCTGAACTGGACTGCTGTGTTTGAATGGGCAGTGGCTCAAACCAGTGGCTGATTATGAGTGACATCCTTCCAAACCAATACCAGGTTACCTCCACCAGGGACCAAACACCTGGGAAGAACACATCCTCAGCAGCTTTGTAGTGACACCACACTGCAGTGCACAGAGGACCTGTTGGAGGGCAGGTCTACTGTCCAGAGAAGTTGGCAGGCTGCAAGGATGGACCCAGTGGAGCCTCAAGGAGCTCAGCAAAGGCAAATGCAAGCCCCATGCCCTCCTCCTGGGCAGCTTTAACAAGTGGGCAGCCACCAGGCTGGAAATTATTTCCTACCACTGGCTGTCTGAAAGGTCACATCACACACACAGGGGCTCCAGTACTATTCCTCACTAGGAGAAAGAGATCAGTAACCCCCAGAAGAGGATGGATCACACACCTCAGGAGGAGACCAGGGACCTGAGCTTGCTCAGCCTCAAGATGAGAAGGAGAAAGGGCAACCTGCTGCAGTCTGCAACCACATGGAAGGGGTCCAGGGAAGACAGAGCCCGACCCTTCCCAGAAGTGGTCAATCAAAGAATGAAGAAATGTTCATAAATCACAGCTGGGTATAAGGTCAGGAGGAAAAGCACCAAACAAAACAGCATGAAAAGGTTAAGCACTGCTATGGTGGTTCAAAGTGTCTGCAGAGTTTCCATCACAAAGATGGACAGTGCTAACTACTCTTTGAAGAGCCCGGCTTGGAAGAGTAGGTTGGACTGTTTAACCCTCCCAGTGGCCCTTTCTAACCTAAATTACTCAATGATTTAATGAGTAAAAAAACATAATGGTAATTGGTATTTATACAACCTGCTCGATATTATTTGATTTTTATATCATAAAATTTTGACCCTATTCCAAAAAGACTTCTGTTTTCTTTCCCTGAAAGGACATATCTTTTGCACTCTGAAAAATGATCTGACATACCCCAAACCAGAAGCATTTTAGTCTAAGATTCTCAAAATGTAGTCCTTGTCTATTTTGGGCTCAAAGCACACTTTCTAAGATCAGAAGTTTCTATGGGGTTAAGTTCTGCCTGGCAGCTGCAATGCATGCACACACGTCACTTTAAAGTTTGTGCTTTTCCCCATCAACCCCTCTTGCGTTTTGCTAAGGCTTTTCAGAAAGGTGTTTTGAAAACAAAATAAATTGAGATTGGTCTTTGCAGTTTCACACTAGTTTTGTTATTTACCCTTTGCATGTAACCAGAGAGTCTAGAAAAGACTTAGTAGGTGGCATAAAATAGTGCAGCAAAGAGCAAAAAAAACTGATGCCCAAGAGGGGCAGTGTATGACATGCCAGATACATGGTGAGAGGTTTGGAAAGGGATAGAGAGAGGTACCAAAAACATCAGAGCTGGGAATACATTCTCTGTCTCTGAGTCTCAGTACAGTGCAATCTGGTAGGAAAAAAACTAATATGAGAAGGAAAAAAAAAAAATCATTTTGAAGTCTTTTGATGACACAATCTGCCTGAGGTTAAAGACAGAACAAGGCCAACGTTAGACTTCTTCCCAAGAGTTGTTTTTAAAGTTACTAGATAAACATCACAAGCTGGCAAAATGGGAAAAGTAAGGGAGACACTGATGTCTGCTTCATTCATGTGCTGGGAGACAGCTTGTGGCCAGGACAGGGGGAGCAGCAGCACTGCCACCTCCATGAGTCGCCGTGGCCACCACCTGCCTGGCCTCCCTGCCAGGGAGAGGTGCCAGCCCAGCCCCTCCCCACCTGGCACAGTGGGGCTAGCTGAGCTGAGAATCAGCTCAGCACAAGCACCAGGCAGCCAGAAAAGGGCTGTGAATTTAAACACTGGAGGGGGGGGGGGGGGGGGGGGGAAAAAAAGCAAAGGGGGGAGTTAGCAAATGTG
>VXAU01005259.1:2290053-2306170 GCA_013399695.1 Formicarius rufipectus | reverse complement strand
GGGTGTTAGAAAAAATGGAACAAAAAAAAAAAAAAAAAAAAAAAAAAAAAAAAAAAAATCAGACAAATCCCTCCTTTTGCAGGATTTCCTGAGTGTGATATGCCCTCCAGGAAACTTACTACTGTAGGAAAATTTAACATCCACCAAGGCTGCTCTGGACACTCAACATTTTCTGTGCTTCAGTTCCACTGATTTGTGAGAATAGGATCTAAGCCCAGGCCTACTTCTCACTTTTATAGTCCACATTCTGAGGGGAAAAAAAAAAAAGTCTCAGACAATGTATTTTGCTTGGTGTTCTCATTAACACTCATCTAAAAAGACCCATGACAACTGTGCTTCATAACACAGCAAGAATTGATNAACTGTGCTTTATAACACAGCAAGAATTGATTTATACCTGAATCTGTTTCTTTCTGACTCTTTCCATCACCTCCTGTCAAATACTACTTTATATTATTTTGACTTTACTGAACATTAATAATGTACACTTTATTATCTGCATTAATATTCAGAGGATAAATGTAGCTTTATTAAATTTTTGATTAGTGGTGCAATGAATGTACATGGCAATACCTGTGATTGTAAGTGGTTTTTAGATGGGCAGTGGTCCTAATGGACAGAAGTTAAGGCTTCTGGAATGAGTGGCAGCACCATCTCTAACTTACATGGAAAGACATAAAAGGTTCCATTTCCAAGACAGAAGTTTTGACTCTCCTCTTTTTTTTTTTCCTCCTCTCCTCCCCGCCACTTTTTAAATAATCCTGGCAGTTTTGTGTACAATAAAGATACAGAAGATAAGTTATTGTAAGAAGAGAGGTAATGGAAAGTTTATTGGGTATTTTTGTTCCCTGAAAAATTTAAGCCTTTTCATTTCAAGTTGCACCAGACCATCTGAGTTCTCACACATTTAACACATCATCACTCTTCCTGCCAGTTTTATACTTATGAAGGAAACTAGCATAAGACATAGGTTTATTTACTTTTAACTAAGAACATCAATAAAGTATGATAATCTATATCCGAGAAATCCCTCTGCAGCACATAGTATTTTACTCACTTCTAGGCAAATCCATCATCCTATAATGCATTTTTAGACAGGAATAGGAATTATCTCCTGAGCATCTCTGCTATTCCTGTCAATGCTTTGGTTGCCTTATCCCCTCAAAAATTTTTGCATAAGTAAAGAATTCAAAGTTATTAATTGCCAGTGTGCTGACTTTTGGGGCTGCCTTGAACATATGTCCCTTATTACAATACATAAGGCATTATAGCTGTGAAATGGAGCACCATAGCAACAAGGGCATGGGGGAAAGGGCTTCATCAAGGTGTGAACTAATACCTCTAATAAAAGGTAAAAGACTGACAATTCAGTAGTTGATCACTTCTGTCTCCATTTCCACAATGTTCCACACAAATCAAAATTAAATGCTGTCCTTTAGGGCAAGACACTAAGTAGCCTCCCAGAAAAAGAAGGGACAACAGCCAACAAGACGGGGACAAAAGTGTTCAGTGCTCTTGGTCTGACTCCACCTCGCTGATTTAGTGCCACCTTCATAATTCATGGAAGCATTTGGTCACACAGAAGCCAGCCTGGAGGACTTTAGGGTGCCTAAAACCTTAAACCCTTCACTTCCTGTATGGAATGACCTCAAGTCACAGTGCTCTAAAGTCGGATGAGGGAGAAAACAAAAAGGGTTTACGGAAGAAGGAAAGGCCTTGATGCATTCCCTGTGTTTCTTGTACTTATGAACTTCAAGGATGTGGCTTTCTCTGCACTGAGAGAAAATTTCCAAGTCTCCCTCTGTCTTGAAAGGAGAAAACCCAATCTCTGTGATACTGATGCCATCAGTACTCAGGGCAAACATGTTTGTTCAGCCCCTCAGCTTTTGTGGGAGCAAAGGCACCTAACGTGTGCCAACATGCAGTACAGGAGTTTATAGTGGCTGAAAGATTTGCTGTCTTGTAGAAATGAATGAATCATCAGTAGTGTTCCTGAAAATAAAGGAAATATTTAAGTGGACAAATACTATCACAGGAAGAATACGGCTTAGAGTAATAGAAAAATAATGAAAAACAATAAAAATACTGAAAGGAATTAAAAATTAATGGTTAATAGCCAGGAGGATTTTGCCATCAAAATATAGGGATAAAAGCTGCTCTCATGGGCACCAAGTTCATTGCTCTTCATTAGAATGTTAGAAGGAAAGTTGAGATTAGAAAAAAAATAACAAAAATATCATTAAAAATCAAAATGCATATAATTCCTTTCTTGTTTAGAACATTGTAGTTCTACAGCAAAATCTGAAAGTTTTGCTGAGGTAATACTGCCAGTGGCAGCCTTTAGAAGATTTTCATAAATACCTTAAGAAGACTCAACATAAACTTGGTTTATTTGTTCAGGTATATCCATATGAGATTATGGTGTGAAAACCTTTATGTGTTCATCTTTCAATGCATCACTATCTAAAACATACAAGACTCAAAACTTAAGACAAAGAATATGACCAACTGGTATAAACCAAAAGAACCTTACTGAAATGTATCACTAACTCTGTTAGCTAAAACTCCCTTTTCCTTTGATACTTAATCTGCCTTAAAAGTCTTGGATGCATCTTCTGAATAACTTTACAAGTGATAAAAGCCAAAACTTCTAAGTTATTACTAAAATATTAAATTGTTTTAATCTATTGTTCCAATCTGGAATAAAAATAATTTGTGTCTTTATTATAACCTGCATGGTCAAACACCTCTAATGTCAGCATTGTTCATATCTGACACTGGAGAACCACAGCTATGGCCACATACTAAGAAAAGGACTGAAACCCACCTTGAAATGCAATTGGATGGGAATAAACTTCTTTATCTACAGCTTAGATGGCTAGAAATTTTACCCTCTAAAATTAATACAAGTCCATGGAAAAAAATCCTAAAAATCAAGCATGGTTTGTTCCCTCACATGGGGGTTACACAGAGGTGTTATTACAGGTGTCATCAAAGCTTCAGGCAACAGCTCTTGAAACATCCTATTATTCCCAGTTAATGATTTCAAGCAATATTTCAAAGTTGAGAAAGAGACATTTTAAGGTCTGTAAGAGACAAAAGTATGTGCTTTTGCAAAGTCCTGACCTATCTATAGGCCACAGAAGAACAGACAGGGGTTTTGCACAGGTTCCAAGTTTATTTCTGAGATACAACTCGCTTGGTACACCAGACAATCAAAGATACACCTAACTGCAAATCTTCACACAACAGCTGAACCCACTTGCCATCCATGCAGAAAGAAAAAGGCAAGGGACTTTGAAGGTACAGGAACTACACAATGATGCCACATCACTACTTTTGCCTTAGATTGATTTAGTGACTGAACAACCCCTTATTTCCTGCCTCTCAAAGATCAGGAATTTCCTGGGAATGTTAGACAAACAGGGAGTTAGGAAATGAAAACTAGCAGTTTTCAAAACCCAGTTAATGGGCAACACAGCTATTTGTTTCTGCATGTGAATCCTGACAAATACTCAGCGCAGGGGAAAGAAAGGCTTGAGAAAAGCAGAGAAATCATTTTTGGTATGTGTGGTGTCAGCAAAAAACCTCCACTGAGTTTAAAATGAATTGACCCAAGTGATGGAAGACCAGACAACAGCAGTTTCATTAGTTGTGCCTATTTGGTAGTACCCTTTGGGACCAAGTGAGACATGTTCAACTGCAACTACACAGGGTCTCAAGTAGCATGAAGGTGAACAGTAGAACATTACTCTGCAGCACCATTAAGCCTACGTGAGCCTAGAGGACACAGCTTTATCACTGAAAGCCTTTACAGGCTTGCTTTGAAGGTTCTGAATGAAGTTACAATTAGGTAACTCTTCCTTCTGCATTTGCTGAAATAAACATCTCTCCTCCCATGACCCCACACCCTATTTCCCTTTCCAACAGCCACAAAGACTGACTTCAAGTGTATCAATAAGCAATTTCTTCAAAATTGGTCAAATGCATTTTCACAGAAGTCACCCATCAGCTTTTCGCATAATTGTACCATTTTTATGCAATCTGAAAGACATGGTAGCAAAACCCCTGAGTGGAAGGGATTCATAGGGCTGACACAGATTGCTACAAGTAGTGCTGCACAATGAAAGCCCCTGACTAGCTCCCTGAGAAAGACAGGCACAAGCCAGGCCTGCTGCACACCAGTCATGTAGACTTTCTGAAGCAGCATGCTAGAGTGACTCTGCTGCTGAATAGCTACCTGTTGCTTCAAGTATGTTATTATTGCCTTGGTTTGCCCTTCTGAAGATGATCTGAATGGCAAATACATTTCTCCATAACATAGTAGCCAAGTAGATCTACTGACAGTAGCTCTACTTTGAGAAAGCCTAAAGTCACAGGCACTTCGAGAGGAGTAAGCACTTAGTTTTATATTGTTTACTGTTTTAAAAGCTACAGAACTTCACCTTGAAAGCCTCTCCTTAAGAATCAAGAGAGCTTATTCTATTATGTTCTGACAGCATGGAGTACAATCATCTCCTACTTTGCAATTTTTTTCAAAATAATTGCATTCTCTTCCATTTGTCTTTCTGCATGCATTTATAATGTTACATGGTATTTCATGTTCATCAAGACTGCTAAATTTTTACCTGTTTTTGTGGCCCCCTCTTATTAGCTGAAAAATTTACATTTAGATTATATATTTTTACCTTTTTATTGGCAGTAAAAGCACATTTGATATAATGTATACATCCAAATATAAATAAGCACCACTAACTGATCATGAATTTCTCAAGCACTACAGCAAGAAAATAAAATGCTGGATTGTATCACCTAGGTAGATCTGTCATGGAAAGCAGAAGGAGACAGATACACAAACCTGTAATGCTGGGGCAGTGCACTGTAAAAATCCTAGGGAGTTGGGAGCTACACTTCATCCCCAAGTATTGTCCCATGTTTGGAGAAGTCAACCATTCCTTAGCAACCTCACCATTTCCTACAAAGTCAAACATTGTGACAAGGAAGGCTTTTGCTCATGGCGAAGGTGGCAGAGTTTCTGGGAAAGCAGAAATACTCTGTTCATGAGTGGGAAATGTATGGTGGGCACATTTGTCTCTTATCCAGCAAGAGGATAAATATTATCCTCCACACTGGGTAAAATGCCAGTTATGGAAAACGAGAATCCATCTTCTGGTTGTTCCTGATTCTTAGTAACTTTTGACCTCAAACTACATTCATACAATTTATTGAATACGAATAGAGTGCATGTAATATGTTCCAGAAGCAGCTACAACAATAAGTCAGATTCTGCCTGATCATCTTTGAGTTGTTCACAGAAATACTGAAACTGTTTCCTTGCTAATAATCCAAATGCTGGTGCTGTGGAGCACCAAATTCTCTGAATTATGTTTTTCACAAGAGCAAGTGCTCATTTTTTCAGTAGGTTTTTTATACACTCCATCAGAAAACTCCATAGCAGAGAGTTTAAAAACCTAAACCTTAAAAGTTTTCACTGCATGTGATAGAATCAGCCATGCTTTTTCCTGTGGGGTTTTTTTTTTTTACACCTTTGGCAATTTCAGTTTTGAAAAGGATAACAGAAGCATAGTAACTTCCCAAAAGCTGAAAAAGATCTCTTCAGCTGAGTGTTTTGCTACAGAAAGGGAGAAGGTTTAGAAAAACTTCAGTGTAGCAGGAGGAAAAATCAGTAAGCAGATAAAAAGAACCAATGAGGAAAATATTACTTACTGCACAAACCATCAAAACAGAAAATGTCTATGTTTGTGCCTATACCTTCCCAAGGTTTGCTGGGAGGAAAGCATTCAATAGTAAAGCACCTCAAGACAATTTATTTCAAATATCATGTTGAGAAAACCACACCAAAAAAAAAAAAAAAAAGGAGAAAAGACTGAAAGAATAAACACAAGAATTGTCTGATTTAAGTACCTCAAAATGGTAACAGCCTCAAGAAGCTGAGGGGAAGATGAGCAGGGAAGAAAAGTGTTATCCAGTTCTTGAAGGAGCTCAGGGTGAGTCTGTTATTTCCAGCTGCTGAGGCAAAGGCAGTTGGTTTGTCTTCTCTTCCCACGCCAGGGATGGCAGTGAGCACAGCCGTACATGCCCACGCAGCACCACCATGTGCACTGCTCCAGGTGCCTCCTGGCTAATAACCAAATATTAGTCCCATGGTGCCCTTGGTTTGCAGTCAGGGGTTTGGCAGAGGACCTGGTTGCCCCAAGGCAGGTACAAGGTGAGGAGCCAAGCTGTCAGACCATGGCACGCACAGTAGTCACAGCTCGTGGCACACAGAGCAGCCCACGCTGCACTGGCAGGGAGCACATGGAGGCAACTGTGACAAGAGTGGCATTAAGCCCCCACAGGTATTGGCTTAAGCAGCAATAAGAGGGAAAGGAGAATCCTTGAGCATGTCCAGAGGGAACAGGCACAGAACAAGAAGCTACCTGTGTTAATACACATTAATACAGCCACCTTTATGACAGCAGCTTATTTGGAGGTTTAGCTCTTGGTGTTCAGTGTAGAGCTGCCAGCAAAGTGGGTCCAAGAGAGCAGATGATACTGAATTATGTGAACTATTGACTGTGCCCTGCATGGGCTCCAAGGGCTCTGCCAATGGCTGGCTGGAGACAAGCTCACTGCCATCGAGTCCCCAACACTGAGGTGAGCAAATGCCAATTTTGACACGCTTTGAGGTGTCCTCTATTACTCCAGACCTCACAGCTTTAGGAGGAAATGATTCAAATCATTAATTCAAAAAGACAAAAGAATAACATTTTCTAACAATTGTAGGGTGAGGTAATCATCTTTTCACTGCAGTTAATCCTGCACAGGTCTATTAACCTTGTTGAAGAGAAGACACAGCTGTTTAAAATGACAACACAGCAGCTTTTCTGTCTGTTCTGCTTCAACAGCAGTGCAAATTCCCCTCAATGCCTCACCTTGCAGAGCTCTGGATGCAAGATGCTCCTAGGGTAATGAATTGTAGCCTGGGAATTTGGAAATACTATTCTATTCTTTGAAGGTTGGGAGAGGAATAAAAAAGGCATACCATAAGAAGAGGGAAAAATAACAGCAGGTTGGCATGAGGTGATTGGCCATTTTCACAAAGTTTATCTGCAGTACATTACAATTTTCAAATGTAAACCCCATTCAGGGAGACAAGAAATCATATTTAAATATACTGTAGAATATATTCTCCACTCTTTTCACAAGGAAAGAAAGTATATTAGATCCAACTGAGCAGTCTATAATGAATAACATAGCGGACATACCATGCCTGTGCTCTGTGTGTATCTTCAATGTACACTGGGTTTCTCAACTGCTTGTTCATTATTCAGAAAATATTTGCCAAACAATTCACATGCACATCCAGCTCTCAAATAGCAAATATGCTCCCTGACTACATCCTTACAATTTAGGAAGGATACTTGGGCAATGCAGGTATGTTTCATGACATCCACAAGTTCTTCAAAGCCAAGCTCATACGGAAAAGTACCATGGTTTATCCCAAGCTGTCATTTGGTAAGGTGGCCAAGATCTGCCTGCTTAGGAGGGCAAATGAAGTACAGTTTGGAGGAAGTCTGGCACTAGCCAGCCAGGCCTGAGTTCTCAGGCCTCAAACCACTGTTCATGAGTGCAGAGAGACTTCACACAGCTTTGCAGTTAACTTCACAGCTAAAAAATAAAATTAAAATAATTACTAGCTTGAACTCAACATATCCACAGCTCTGCAGGGCTTTGTATCAAGAATATCAGATAAAATACCTCCTATAGCCATCTCTCTATTTTTCATGATTATCTCCCCCTTTGTGACCTTGAGTGAGTAAATTAGAGTTATTTTTTCCCCAATCGCACCTCAAGTCCAGGCACACTACAGAGCTAATGCATTTACACAAACATCTCCTGAGCTGGAGCCTCCTCAGTCTCATAATGACTCTATCCAGGTGGGCTCCAAATAGCTCACAGTGCACAACACATTAGTGCCCAGACCCTAATGCACAGTCAGACCCATTCTTACAGCCAAGGAAGATGGAACGTGGGGGTTAGGTGCAAGGGTATCCATCTCAGGGACACCAGGATATGGTTGCAGTGTACAAGAAGAGATATAGCCAAAGAAGCCTGGATTTTCTACAGAAGTAAGTTTGCCACTTCCTCCAAGAAACTGATTTGGTCTCTGACCACCAAATGCCTATCATTTTGTTCAGTCAGTTGCCACTCACTTGCTCAAAGCCCCATCCAACCTGGACTTCCAGGGATGGGGCATCCACAACTTCTCAGGGGAAAGGGTAGCACAAAGGTGGTACAACAATAGAGGAAGAGTTAATTCTGTTCCCAAGATACGAGGTTGTAAAATAAAATGCTTTTTTTCTAGACCAACTTGATTTGCTAAAGTCTTGAAACTGAGTGGCATAACACAGTTTAAAAACAAAAACAAAAATAACCACCAAAAACCAACCAAACAAAACATCCTCCCCAAAACATTTTGCACTTAGAAGGCAAAGTTTTGTTGGATGAAAGAGATAAATACCAACACCAAACTGTTTTAGTAAAACTGCTGGGATGTGTGGGAAAATTGACTCAAACTGCATGTTTCATTCAGCCCCTAATTTATTGCTGTTTGTCTTCATTTCTGCAGCAACTGAAACATTACTCCTACTTAAGTGTATTTTAAGACTTGCTCTACTCTTTACTACAGCAGGTTTTCAGAAGACACAAGCACTACTCTACTTTTGCTTCTGTCTCTTGCCTTTGGCTGGGTTTCTCTGCTCACTCAATGGAAGCTGATGTACAGCTGACAAGAAATTTCCCAGCTGAAAAATACAGAGTGCCAACCAAAACTTGCTGAGCATTATCTCATCAGGCAGCCACTATGCCTCTTTGCAGTATAAATGACAGACTAAGGCATGAAGCCTCCAAGAAATCCATAGTTACATTGGACTAACTTTGCTTGCCTGCTCTTAAGGTATCATGCCCTAAGTTCCAACTACGATTCAAGAGGCCCTTTGACATTAACTCTATTCTGGATTGTTGATGCTTGCTAACATTTATTTTTGTGTGTGGGGAGTGGGAGCACCTTGTTTAATACAGAAAAAACAAACCACTAGTCATCACCAGCAATCCTGTAAACTAAGATTAGAACATGAAGCACTCAGTGATGACCTATTCAAAGTACACATGAAGGAATAGTGAAGTTGGATAGTCATTTACTGCAAGTTAGGCTCTCAAAACCCACTCCAGGGTAATTAAATACCTCAGAGCTCTTCACTTTTGAAACCCTTCCTTGGGGATATGACCTGTCAAGTAATCTGCAGAGTAGATCCTCCCCTATGAGTCTCCATCATTCAGAATCTATTTAAAGACATGCAACTTTCCACTGAAGTTTCAGGGTGGCCAAACAGATAAAAGCCAGATGTGAAACAGCATTGTTACCAGTTTCTCAAGTCTGCTTTTCTATCTTGCTGTCTCAGTCCTTCACTAAGGAAATGCCACCTATGCCCTCCTGATTCAACTTCTTATTTTACATCCATGAATTCCTTCCAGCTTTATGGCCAGCCTGTAGATTTTACTGAACTACATCACTTGCACATCTGGTAGGTTTTGTCTACACTTGCAGAAGCTGCAGTTACATTTCTCAGTCTCCATTTGTCTGAATTTGGCTCAGACAAAAGCACTTCTCTATACAAGCAAAAAAAGGCGAGTTCCTATGCCCTAAGGTTACAATTTTGTTAAAGTTCACATTTTTGACATAACTTTTTAAGGTTATAAAACATAGAAGAGACTGACAGCTCCAGACTACATTTGGTTTTGGAGAACAACTCACAGAAAGTTACAAAGGTTGCTTTTAGGCATCTAGTGTATATTCTAGACTTGATTTACTGCTGAATGGTCATTTGTAAGCCATTTATTATTTGCATTTAAAAGAGAGCAGCTTCAAATTCTTCTGTTATCTAAACATGTTAGAAAAGAAAATTAGATTTTTATTTGCATTTCTTTTATCATACTTGCTCAATTCCAAGCCACACATGAAAGCTTGGTCTCTTCTTGTAGCCAGAAGCACTTAATCCTCTTAATGGGTGACTCACCCGACTTACTTACGCTGGTCAGATAGAAAATCATCTGCACAGCCAAAGAATTACAACTATGGAACAACACCACATGAAATTACCTCAAGGATTTCCATATGGATCTTGCTGTCTACAAGACAATCCTACCTAATAAGCCCAGGGGATACAGATAACATATTTACAAACCCTATTTTCATTGATTTTTTTTTTTTTACACTCTTTTCCTCTCCTCATTAAACAAGACAGATACCCAATTTAAAGTCACTGGTTAACAGCTAAAAGCAACTTTTATAGGCTTTGTAGCAAGTAGGAGTGACAAAAACACCTCTTCTATCACTTCCTGTAGGTCAATAAAATATAACACGATGAACCATCTGCTGCTTGTATAATTGGTAAAGGCTGGAATAACACATCAGAACTAATCTAGTCTTTTCAGGGTTATCTTCACGAGTTTTAAGTGCAACCCTCCCACTGCCTGCATGGAAGAGCTGACTTAGCTCTGGAATAGCTGAAGTCACTCTTCACTAACAATCTTACCTGCTTCCATTCTCACCATAACCAACTCACCAGGCAGTGAAAACAAAAATTAAATTATAAAAAAAAAACCCCTTTAGATATTTCTCCCGTGTCCTCAGAATAGACTAGTATTTTAACAACACATCAGAAGATGTGAAAACAGTGAAGATATAATGCTAAGGGTCAAATCTTGCATTTGGGATGATAACATCTGGAGAAAGATCTGAGGATAACTAGTCAGGATACTTATGTGCTACACAGAGCCAGATGGGAGATGAATGGTGGACTGTCTTGAGGAAGAAGCTGGAGCTGAAGGCCCCTTGTGCTGAGCTGCAGGAAGAGGAAGCTGCAAAGCCTCAGTGCAGGTTTATGTAGCCAGGTGCTGTTGTGGAGCAGGTAAGGGACACTCCAGCCTCCTATTTGGCTGCAGAAGGACCAGCTAGACACAAGAGATAGTACAGAGGCTAACACCCAGCCCAGACATGCACTTAACCCAGTAAATCTGGAAACAGCCCAGCACTCTGTTGTGAAAACCAGCACCTTTCCAAAATCTGCCCTGGTCCTGCTCAGGGAATACTCCCACAAGGTGCTATATATGAGCATTCCTTGCCCCACCTCATGTCAGGAGGCTCTGCAGAGAGCACAAAGTCCATAGAAAAGTCTGATGGGATTTTCCATGATCCTGTGTAACACTGATCTGCACCTTTCAGATGGTGCAGATGCAGAAACAGAGCATATTATGCTCCTACCATTTAAATCTTATGAAGAATAAGGGAGAGGGTTTAAAAATAAAGAGCTGTGATGCAAAAAGATGTATTTAGATATCCCAGCTTAGTCAGCAGTAGTAATTGCATTTAATTAAGAAAACAATAATCTTCAAATAGCCTTAAGTTTAAACCAACTAGATCTATGAAAGATCTTCAGCTTAATTTCTAAATACTATTAAATAATTACTGTATCTCTTCTGATATCAATTTAAGCAGATAATTTAGTCTCTTGAGGCAGGTTGGACAAAGATTCAGACATCACCAATATCTTGTTATTTCCACAGTTACAGCTTTTAACGCCAATCACTAAATACAGTTTACAAGTGATGCTTTTTCTAAGCCTTAACTTGCTTTGAGTTTCTCACTTCAGCTGAAATTCAAGGAACACAAGCAGCATTAATCCAACAAGACAAATCTTACACAACATCTCCCATCAACAGCTGGCAAACTAACACTATACTGAAAAGAAAAAGAAAACCCTGTATATATAAACATTGTCATATAGGTGGTTTTTAACCCTTTTTTCATCCCATACATCGCCATCACATACAGCAGCAGCTGGAGGCAACTTAATAAATGTTCACTCAAACTGTGGCTTGCTAAAAGGAGAAAATACTCAGACTGATTTTACAGAGACATTTCTCAAGGTAATAAAAAAAAAGTATTTTAAGTATTCTATGTGTTTGTGGTTTTGAGCATAAAACAGAAGGATTACTAAATTCCTCAATGTTTCCACTGAAAGCTACTGTCTGAGGTCTTCTAGGGCTGCTTGGAACCAGAAGTGAGGAAAGTTTCTAGATGTTTCAGAACTTTATGAATGGTCAAAAATGTTAAGTGGTAAACCTAGATTTTTTTTTAACTAATTTTTCAGAACTCATGTTCCCAGAAAACAGGCATTGACAGGAAACTTTGTACAATAAATCATGGTTTAGATTGATAAACACAAAATTGTTCAAAATCCATCTTCAGAAGACTAATGACAATATAATACAGTTCCATTTCTGATTCAAATTTGCCTAAGCTCAGATAGAATGATCTCACATGCATCTAAATTAACAAAACCATGGCAGCAACTTGCCTTTTGAAGGCAGAGTCCAAAGGGAGCTGTGAAGTCCTTTATGGGTCTAAAGGAAAAAGGACACGTCCATCTGGCAACAGTTCCACTATAGGGGGGAAAAAAAAATGTTTCTACCTTAACATAAGATTATGGCTCTTACAAAAGCAGACCTGATCTATCAAGAGGAATGAAGATGATACAAATCTAGAGCACTAGCAACCCGGTGTCACAGTATCACCTTTCTACAGCCAAGTGGCTGCTGTCACCAGAACTGACAAGATCCTAATGCTTGGAGCACACTCTGAACATGACTGACTTAAAACTATTTTCTGGATGTCAAAGAAAGGATGTTTTCCTCCTTGCCTTTCCTTTTCCCCTATCTTACTTTATTGTTAGATCCTGTCTTTAAGCTATTTAATCCACCCATCTAAGGCACACTGGTTCACACTGACCTGCACACTTCGGAAGTGCATCTCAATATCATCTGTACTTGCCTGCAAATACATATTTCCCATTCTGTTGCAATCCAGAATATCCTTCTATTTTATGTGGGACTGTTTGTTTCTCACCAGCCTGCCATGCCCTATGGCATTACCCTACCTTTCCATCCCAGAGAACCAGAGGGTGATCAGAGGAAGGAGCAGGACACATTTGTCAGCAGTAACAGCTATTGCTGCTTCTGTGAAGAGATAGCTGTGGATGAACAGCATCCTGCCAAGGACAAAATGGCCCCTCAGCCACTGGGAATCAGATTTTGTGCTCTAGTCTCACTCTGTTAAAGAAGGTGTTTTCTTTCTCTTGGCAGTTGGGCCCCTATGAGGAGCCTTCTTTCAGCTCTATCTGGGCCCTCTCCTCATTTTGACTGATCTTAGTAATAGTATTAAATACTTAGTATTTTAGCAAACAAAATGTTGGTTGTCAGACACTCAGAGGTAACACTGACAGAGTCATGTCACACTCTAGTTAAAACAGAAAAATTGACTCATTTTGGATAATTAACCTATAAACTAAGTGGCATGAACTATAGATGGGTGCCCCACCCCTTTCCTCAGAATACCAACCTTCTGACTGGAAAGAATGTCCCAGTCCAGCCAGTTGTACTACTGCACTCCAAAAAGAAGGTAGGATCATGGCATGTATACCCACATGTGTTCTGCTCTGAAGCTGAGCCACCTGTCACTATTCCTGTCACTGAAAACATGTGATTATTGTTCAAGAGTTGCGTGTCATCACTGCCTGTTTTCCCTAGAAGTACATGTAAAGAGTGGTTCAAAGAACACCAAAGTACTGTTGAGTATCAAGGCTTAGAACACACAAATCCCAACAGCATCTTTGCAAACTTCCCACACCAACACTAAAGGATTTTTCCAGCTCACACTTGAGGTTTTAGATAAGTATTCTAAATCTTTCTTATTGATGAATATTATATATTCTTATAATGGAGGTATGTGACTATGAATCAGGAGCTAGGTACAATGCAAAGATTTCTGTTACTGAAGTGAAATGTCAAGGAGATGAACATCTCAGGGCATCCCAGACCTAACACATGTATCAGCCTCAAAAGAGCCTAAAGTTTACTACAGCTCAGGCAATCATTCATATTCATGGACATGTGCACCTCTTCTGCAAAACTTGGGCAGGGAACATGGAACAAACATCCCACCTTCACCCAGACAGTTGCAGGAATGAAATAGATTTCATTTCAAGAAACAGAAAGACCATGATCACCAGGTATTTCTTCCCAGGTGTAAGCCCTTTGTTTTACCAGTTGGTTTTGCAGAATCCTGTTCTGCTTTCACCTTTGTCCCCAGTGCTCTTTTGCCCTACTTGGCTGAAATATCCCCTCACTGTATATCCTACTGCTGCTCCTGTGCAGTTTAGACCAGGTTAGCTTTTCTCCTCTCCTTTAGCTGAAACACTCGTCATGTATATCCATGTCTAAGCCACATAATTCAGGATTAATCGTTCCCCTCTGCTAAATGTCATTGACTTCTGCTCGTTTCTTCTTCAATATTTTTTTACTTGAGGGCTGAGTAAATGGTAATAGCCAAGGATAGCTTTATCCAGCACATAAAGGGCACTTTCCTTATTTGAATCTTCAGGATATTATATAAAAGTGTTCCAATGTAAATGAAGATAACATACATTTATTTCTGAGTTCAAGGATTAACAGTTTTTTTCTTTCTACAACCTTGCAAATTAAGATAATGTAATTTGTTTTTCAAAGCAAACCCAAATCCTCACAAAACAGGAAGAGACTACCCTATGCTCTCCCTCGGCAAAGTTTGTGCTTCGTAGAATTGACAGGTGCACACAATGAATGCAATTCAAAGTGCACTTTGGGTGATGTGCCAGAGACTGAGGCTTGACAGCCAACTGCTGCCCCCTCCTCAGCATCACTGCCCTTCCTTCTCGCCATCACAGCAGCTCTGGCACTCATCTTCAGTGCCCTCACCTCTCTGCACTTTGTGTTTTGCACACCTACGATCTTTGTGAAGTAAAAGCACAGCAACAAGCTGCAGACAACGGGTTTCTGACCAGGCTGTGCCAAGCACTGCTTTAGAGTGAATTGCTTCAGGATTAATACTAGTCTTTGGTTCAGAGACATTTTCCTGGAAAACTTAAACAGCCACATAAGTCCAGCTTTGCTCACTCCAGCCTTAGGGCTAAGCCAGGTCAGGGAACATGAGCAACAGCTCAAGTCAGGAATATGAGGGAGGGGAGCAGAAAGGGGCTACTCTGAAAACAAGGAGTCTGAGTGACATAGCGATGGCTGAGCTGGTGCTTAGGCCCAGGGAGAATTGCATGATAGTCCTTGTGGTTGTCTAGCACATTACAGTAAATTAAACAAAATTTTTCCTCTTTCTAGCAAGGTCTGCACAGCCACATCTCAAATAATACATAGGTTTTGCCAGAAGGACTTGGGTGGGGACAGCAAGCAGCCACTCCTACAAGTCCAAGTTTCTGCCTGAGGAATGCCCCTTCACAGTGCCTTTAAGAAATAAAGCTTAAATATTCTCACCATTTTCCCTGAGCTGCTCAATCCTACCCCAAGCTACAAAGCTATCTGCTACCAAAAAACCCCACTGCCTACTGACACTGCAGTACAAGAAGCAAGACAGCTTTGCTCACACCACACACAAGGAGAGCACTCTTGTGGAGGACAGATACTTGAGAGCCATACGTTTGGGGGAGCAGGCTAAAGTGGCTCCCAGGCTTTCACTGTGAGCTGGCAACCTAACCCTGGGAAGTGTTACATGCTATCAGAACATTATCTCATGGCTTCAGGGGAAACAGGACACTCAGAGCTCTTCAGAGCCCCCTAGCCAGTCAAAGATCAAATGTAGAATGTTTTACACATGCTTTGAAGAAGAAATAGGAAAATATTTCAGAAGGCTACTTCATTCATGCTGAAAAAAAAAAAACAAAAAAAAACCAAAAAAAAAAACCCTTTACACACATTTGCCTGAATCATTTTGTGAGTCTACAACTGGTCAAGCAATTTCAACAGATCAAAACAGCAAAGAAACAAAAATAATTAAGGCAAAAGCTTAAAGTCATTCTTTTTCTCTTAGGAAATAAGAGTTTTGTTATGAAATTCATAAAAATTTGTTTTTAAACACAATCTCTGGCTACCCACAGAATGTAAAATACTTATTCCAGGGTTATATCAAATTGATTTCTCACTTGCAGCAGTTATCTTTTTTCTTTCCACC
>VXAU01005259.1:2260065-2289991 GCA_013399695.1 Formicarius rufipectus | reverse complement strand
GAGAAATCTCATAATTTTTGACCTAAATTATTTTACCAATCTAAGCCACCTGTACAGAATAACGACAACAACCAAACAACCCAACCCCACCACCCCTCAAACACTTGTTTACAGCTGCATATTTCATAGACCTAACAGAAAAATACCTTTTATACTTCCTTGTAGGAAAAATGAGTATCCTTGCAAGGACCCACCAGTACAAGGTACAGACCAGCAGAGCCCAGCAGCTCACACAGCTCGGCACCTCCTGCCCTGCCATTTCATGTGCTCATTAGGGTGATTAGTACTTTTGCACCTGAGCCTAATTAAGGGTGTGGGGTGTAGACCTACAAGGCCCAGGTGTGAGGGCAGTTCCTGTGTCCTTTGTCCCCCTCGCAGCTGTTGCTGCTCAGCAGCTGAAGATGTTCTGTATGCTCCGATGCTCGGTGTCAGCTTACAAACATTGGTATCTCGGAGTAAATTAAGCAGTGCTGTGCTTTGTGCTCCCCCGACTTGCCTTCTCCCTAAAAGAGTTTACACATGGCCTTCTAAAAATGAGACAGAAGATCATAAAAGTCTTTTTGTAGATCTGCTTTGCTACTTGCTGCAACATGAAATTATACTTATGCCTTCGTCTGTGATTTCAAAAGCGATGCAATTACTTCTCCTTAGGAAATAAAAAACCTGGACACAATTGGATCCCTTAGAAAAATTGTGTCCTTTTCCTGCATTTTTTAACTTTTCTCATAGTTAGCAATTATCTTAACATGTGGTTCTGTTCAGAGTCTGACATTCCTGTAAAGCTGATGGGCCTGCATTAAAAACACCAGAACAGCACAAAGAAAAGAAAATTAAGAAATCTCATATTACTTGACTTCTCTATCTATAGTGCTCTGTGCCTATGAATCCACTGATATTTTACTTTATTCAATATGTAACTTCTACATTTTAGATAACACACCAAAGGAAAAAAAAAGTAATTTATCAGGTTTTGAGGTTTCTATATATCCTTCTGATTTTTTTTAACTGGAGAATGTGACTTAAATTTTTGAACATATGAAGAATGGAAATGCCTCAGCATTAGAAACACAATGGGAACAATTTTAAAGCTTATAATTTCCATAAAACATTTAGATACATTTCAAACCTAAATGAGCTGCTGCTGAGAGAACTGGGTTTTTGTTGGTTTTTTTGTTTTGTTTTGTTTTATGTGACAGCAGAATCCCAAGATCCTTGTTCAACCATGACTCTCACTGAAATTTAGGAAAAAATTGTCTGAATCAAGACAGCAGGATTCAGTCCCAGAGATTTTCCCACAAGGCCCTAGGGCCAAATTCATTCTTGATTTAAATCAGACTAGCAGAACTGAAGTCAATAAAATGCCACTGATTTATATCAGCTCTTATTTATTGCTATAGCACCCATGCTTACTTCCATGCCCCCTCTGTAATCATTCTCCACCGTTCATTAGGTGCATATATAAAAGCTGTCAGAAAGCACAAGTCAACTGGCTGCTCTTTGAAAAACCCCAAATGTCAGATTTCTCTAACTTGAAAAAAAGGTCTTGATCTTACTAATAATACTGGTGGAAATAAGAATTACTACAATGCAGGCCCAAGCTGCTCTGTTGGGGTAAATTGGATAAAAATCAAGAATTGGACCACAAAGCTCCTGTGAGCATTACTGTTGGCATTGCTTTGAGGTGTGGTATGCAGGGAATTTTAGGGCTGGCTCTTTCTGGGTTATATTACTGGTAACTTCAGTTCTACTGAATAATGTGAAACCTGTTAGTGACACTTCTAGACAGATTCCCTGCCATTTCCTACTGATTTGCTTTCGTTTTTTTCCCCCTTTTGTTATTGTTCTGTATAGATGCTCAAAATTCATCTGCATCAAAATCCCCTATTATCACATTATTTATGCAAAATGACAAATCCCTCCAGTGTCTGAAGACAGAATGGGCAGATGCCTGGCTGTGTTCAAACAAGTGGTTTGCTGAAGAACAGTGGGGCAATGGCAAAGTGGATCCCCTGATGGCCCTTTGGTTCAGTTCTCAGAGTAACTTGGTGCTCCCAATGTAGATTCCTTCTGGAAGAAACCCATGTGATGGTTCCATGCCACAAGCAATGAAGGCCAAGAGGCCCCCACAGCCTGGCATGGCTCTCTTATTACATTCCTAATGTTTCTTTCTTCCACAAAGCTTCAAAACACAATATCTAGGGGCATTTATCCCCAAGGCCTAGATTATCTCTCCTCTAGAGTAATCCTCACAAGACGTATATAACATCAGTGTAGAAGAGCTCTGCATGAGTTGTTTTGGTCAACTGACCCACTCCTCTGAAACTGAATTACTGCTAATGCAGATATAATCCCTCTCCTGAGAACTTGTAGGTTCCTTCTCTGGAAACTCTATTAAAACTCTGACTTAATTCAATATGCTCCTGGTAATGTCATGAAACAGCAACAAAAAGTCCCTCTCCATCTACAAAGCCAGTGTGGGAATATCTACCCAACTAGGCTGCTTTCTTTCATTATCCCAGTGGTTTTTACCAGGTCAAAGATATAATTTTAATATGCTGATTATTTATCTTTTACTCTGTCTTCTGCTAATTTTGAAGAAACAAGAAACTAAAAGTTTAGAGTAATTAAGGCGCTTGCTATAAAACAAGATCTTGTCTTGTGTCCCACTGCTGCACAAAGAAGTGCTATCAGCTAGGCACCATACACAGTGACATTTAATCTCTTAGGTATTTACTACTTTAAATAAACAGATCACAGTCTGAGAAGTAAATCTGCAACACTTTCAACGTCGAAGTGGTTTTACTTGTATTATAGAGTGATCTTTCACATGGGCTGAAGCACAAAACCTTAGGTCTAAGTTTGTGAGGTATCAGTCATCTTCTGAAAACTGCTTTGTTCCATGCTAGCATGTTTTTACATGCTCTGATCCCATTGAAAGATGGACAGATGGTTTGCAAATAAATGAGTCAGTATGACTGTTCTGGTGAGTAAGTGCTATAAAACATGGGATAACAATGGAAGACTGAGATTAGAAAAGTATGTCCCCCTTTTTTTGTCCAATTAGTTTTAAATGAATGAAAACTAGAATCCTCTAGGTGCATTTCAATATGTGGGGCTTGATTCTGATGAAGCAAAACAGAATAAAGATGACATAATTCAATAGTTTGTCCAAGAACAATTACCTGCCAGAATTTTGGACTTGACTGAATTTCCGTTGAAGTTACACTGATTTCATTGACTTTAGCATTGATTTCAACATGAATTGAATCAAAAAATTCATTACAGAGATGTTATTCAGCTGCTGTGTATAGAAAATTTAAAAGTTAGGAAACTTAAAGAATGCAATCTGAGCACAAGAGAGCTGGACTGCTCTTTGCTATTATGCAGATATGGATCAAGTCTTTTTGAAAAAGTTCACTGTTTGCCTTATTAATGTCTTGAGGCAAGGAGTATATTATATTAAGATGGGTTGATTTAAATTTGTTGATTTGTTTGAATGTCTATATCTGTAATGCACTAGGGTAAAATATGCACGTACAGTTATGTGCTCTATCATCAATATTAAATTTGGGGTTTTTTATTATTATTCAGTATTTCTTTAAATGTCAAAATTTTGCAGCTGTTACAGTCAACTAACATAAAGAAACTTCCGGCTGAAATTTTATAGTTCAGTATGGTTTTCCTGAAATGGAAATATATGTAATCTTAAAGATCAAACCCCTGAGCCCTTGTACCAGTTACTCTGTAGGTTGTGAAACTGCTTCTATTAAAGTTTTTCCCCAATAAATGGTCTTGATAAAGAAAGATTAAAATGTAGAAGCTTAAATGAGGCTATTCATCCAGCTGTCCAAATAGGTATCATATTTTCAATAATAATAAATCCACATTTATCAACCTATACACCTATTTTCTAAAACACTTCACATGCATAGTTCTCATTAAAGGAAGCAGAATAGGTTCTGAGACTCTTCTGAGACAATGTCAAATGCATTTCTCTCTACAAGTTCCTATACTAATCCAGTAATCATTCCTCAAGGCTTTGTAGCTCTGCTGCCATATGGTTTTCTGTGGGGAGAACATTAGAAATGAATCTGGTTGTCAGCATTTATTTGTTCACAGGAGTATCCTTCACTGACACAGATAAGCATGTATAGTCAATAGTCATGATGGTGCTGTTACATTTCCCTTACTGCATGGAGTTGACACCTTTGCCAAGTCTCTCTGTGTGGCAGGACTTTCTTCATATAACTCGTTTCTTTGGAGTTTGTGTTGCATTTTTATTCTTCTGGAGTGATGTCTGCATCATCACCTCCTTTAACCACCTTAGCTCTGTTAGATCCCCCTTGAATTCCTTAAAATGCTTCTTAAAATTCATAGAGCAAATCAAGGTATATGCCTGGGAAATGACTACTACTCTCATCCTTGCAACCCATGGCAGCAATTATGTCATTCTAAGCAGTCTGTGTAAGCTTCAATACTTAATGAAGAAAGTCCTCAACAGGCATGAGGACAATGGCTTGCCTTTGAACAGAAGGAATTAAAAGGAGCAAAACTATTGCAGAATGGAGCCAGTCCACAGGAAAGGAGACAGATGTATCAAAGGAAGGGATGAATACATCAATGTATTTATGAGCATTTGTCTGGGATGAGGAACTTCAGCTGTGAAAAAAGGGACTGCTCCTGAAAAGCCACAACAGGTGGGCTGCCTACACAGATCAAATTCACTTAAAACGGGGGGGAGAATGTCACTGAATGTCACTTCTTCTATGCAAAAATCCAGCTGAGGGAGTACACTGCTCCATCTGGCAGAAAGGGAGTCAGATCTACAGAGGAAAAAAATTGACTGTGTTCACTTGGGAGTGGCTGCGACATACATCTAAACATGAAAAGACTTTAATGAGAAAGGTGAAATTTAATTTCTCCCTTCTTTTTTTCTCTTTCCCATTTATTTTTTCCTTATTTTTTCTCATGGGGGTGATTTTCTTCATCATTACTGGCTAGTCTGAAAGCAGTGAAATATCTAGAGCATTTCAATTTTATCCCTTAGGGTCATGCCATCTCAAAAGGCATTTTATTATCATGATATGAAACTTTATTTTCCCGTTTGTTTAGCCCTAATTGTATATGCATCTATTTTTGAGTTTTTAATGCTTTCTTGTTAAATTTTCTTGCACATGGTTGAGGTGACTTAAATGGTCTCCATTTGTCATTTCTCTATTTTTACTTTTCAGTAGAATGAGAATAGGAGGACATCACATCCTCTCTAAGTTGTCTCGATCATGTTTTTTTTCCTTTGATGTATTCTGAGTGTGCCCTTTCCTTTGGCTTATGCAGTGCTTCTTGTAGCAACTTTTAACAATTGTGATTGATTTCTTGGCTTTCTCTTTAACCACAGTCTAAAGTTTCTTTAGTTTTCCAACTGCCACCATCCTTCAGTTTCCATATCTTGACATTTTCTCTAAACATTTTCTAAATGATTCTCAAGACTCCATGGTTCATAATTCTTTTCAATATATCTTTATATACTGTGCTTTAGCTGTATGTAATAATAAAGCATTGAACCAGTAAACAAAAACATAATTCAGAATTCTTCATCAATTTTAATTTAAATACTTTTGTCTTTCAGAGTGCTAGAGACAAATGCAATTACCATAAGCACAGAAAGCACATGCTTGGCTTCACCTGAAATAATACTGTTGTTTCTTATGTCTTCATTTTCTTAAGAAACAGCTAGGAACATCAGAGGCATTGATTACCAAACATTGTGGTGTCTCTGAGAGCATGTTACAATTATGTAATATGTTCCTGTTTCTCACAACACTGTTATCAGTACGATATTGAGGATTTAAGGTAGTAACCTGGGCATCTGCATTTATGGAATTTTTAAACACGTAGGTGTAAGCAGATGGGACTGCCAGGTGTACCGTCCATCTAGAGGGAGACATAAGGGATCCTATCTCAGCAAGGCCCACTGCCTCTTTTTTTTTTTTATTTAGAAATTAAAATCCTGAAAAGTTTCACAGCATCCCTTTGCAGTATAGTCGTCTGTGCAAAGAAGACTTCTCAATTTGCTGTAGAAGTCCAATGTCAGAGGAAAGCAGAAATAAAAAGCTTTACCCAAAACAGTTCTGTGTCCTATCAGTACTGCATTTCCATGGTGAACACAAAGGAAGAGCATGTGTGAATTGTTCTTTGTTCTTCTATTCTCACCAGGGCAAAGCAGTTAGTGTATCCAGTTTTAACAGCATCAAGAATGTTAGTTATAGAAACAACTGTGCCATTACATGAAAATTAGGAAGCAGTCGTGACCCTGGTGGCAAAGGAGAGAAGACACACAACTTTCTCCTTAGCAATTTATGTCCCTGATAGGAACAATCTCTGGGAAATTCTCACAAACAAGTGAGGCACAAATTTCTCCACAGCCACAGGAATGTTCCTGGTTTTGGGGGGGTTTTGTTTGCTAGTTTGTGCTTTTTGTTTATTTGTGGGGGGTTTTTTTGTTTTATTTTGGTTTTTTTGGGTGTTTTGTTTGGCTGGTTTCTTGTGTTTTAAGAAGGAATGCCATAAAAATAAGATGTTATTAAATCAGAAAGGCTTATCTCATCCAATTCTCCTTCTGAGTAATTTTCCTGCAGTTTATTTGCCTTTTGTGATAGCTCGTGTGAAAACAGGATATTGATTTATTTTAATGTACAACTAAAAAAGGCAAGCTGAGGGGATGGAGGAAAAGAGAAGAAATTAAATACATAACATAACCCAACCATGCTTTGCAGATGTATAAATTAAGTTCAGTACCTAAATGCTGTTGATCCTTCATACATTAGATTATAAAACTCCAGATTTTGGATAAGAATAATAGAGGAAATATTAGTCCCTGCCAGTAGTAGAAACGGACTAAGGGAGCAGAATCTCTTCAGTGAAAAGCATCAGTGCCAGAAGAGGTAAATAAGTGTGGTATTAGTTGACTGAAGGAATACAGCTGGAACTTTGTCTGGTATTTAGTTTGATTGAAACCCATACAGGTGGGTGCATTTAACTGGGTGAGAACTGGTTACGGATGAGGTTAAGACTTGAAAAGCTGGAGTGAAGGAGTTAACTGCAGTTGGCAGGAGTGTCTGATGCATGTGCAAATGGATCAATGGTCTTTGTTGTCTCTCTCCAATACCATATAAATCTCAATAGCTGTTGGATGAATCAGCAGAAGAGAAGACCTGACAAATCACTTTCTTATTGACAGGATCTCCAAGACTTAGTTCTTCTTTTTGCCTTTAGTGTTATTCAATATGGCCCATTTGAAAATTAATTGCAAGTAAAATTCAATCCTTTTGGATGTCTGAGCTTGATTTCAAAGCAAAAATGCTCATTTAAAACAAATGCTTACACATTTACTTTTCATCAGTCAGTTGAATCTAAATGTGTGTAAACCCAACACCCAAAAACAAAGCCAAAACAGTCAATGGCTGTACAAATAGGAAGAAGCTCCTCACTGAAGACACTACAACTTGATTAAGTAAGAAAAGATTAGAGTAAAATAGTATGACTTCTGGCAGAGCTACAAAGCCATGTAAACCTGGAGAATTAGGCACACTGTTAATCACTACAGAGAAAAAGTCTAAAAAAGCTCAGGCTCCTTCAGCACTGACTGAGTTATTTCACCTGAGGAGTCCATTTCATCTTCAGCCTTGATTTTTGTTCAGTCCTTGACACTAGAATGCCCCTGAAGTCAGGTAAGAATGAATGAACAAAAACTTAAGTGAAAGTAACATTGGTCAGAATATTATTATTAACATTAGCATAATCATCACCTTTTAATGAGGTGCAATATCAGAGATAGCTAAATCTAATAAAAGATTCAGTTCAAATTTTGCTTGAACTCTAAGAACAAATGAAGCTGTTCCCTGCTTTACTTACATTCTTTCATAAGACTACAATATGTTTGACAGCTAATCCTCTAGAAAACCAGGGGAAGTGAAGGCAGAGTGACATCAGTACTGGCCTGTCCCTGGTCAGAAATATTACAAGCACTTTCAGTGTGTCTCATGAATCTACAGTTCCACACCACCTTCTTCCATAAACCTGTTTTTCCTGCTCTGCTGCAGTGAAAGTGAAAAAGAACCGTTTTTTGTTTGTTTGTTTGGGTTTTTTTGTTTGTTTGTATTCCCATGTAATCCCACCTATCTAGTGGAGACAACTGAGATCATTGTTGCAACTGCTTTTAGTCATGATGGAAATTATACTAATGTGGAAAAACAAGTAATTTAAAAGAGAACATTTCCATCATCATTATCACAGTTCTTAACCTCAACTTCAAACTCAACAGAAATTGCTTTTAATTTCTAGGAATGTCAACTTGAAAGCATCTATATTTGACTAGTAATACAAACTGCACAATCCATTAAATCACTTAAGCCAGTTCTCTTCAGCCTTAAACTGGTGGGAACTTGGACCAAATCACTTACACAAAAACTCCAGGTTACACTTTTGCCTATTTTAAAACTGAGATAATCACAGAATTCAGAGAAATTAAATAAATTGCTCAGAGAAGCAAAATCTGTCAGATACTGAGCTATGAAAAGCCCCATTTTTTCTGGTCTTCACAGAACAAGATGAGTGTGTTGCTTTATTCATGCAAACTAACTTACAACACAGAGCTTTGGCCATAACCAACTTTGTATGCACATGAAATGAAGTCAACAGGAGTAGATTATAGGTTACTTTTTTCACTTTTGACAGGAAAAAGGCCAGATCTCTGGCAAAATGTGGGTTTGTGTTTCTATATGTACAATTCTCTGAGGTAATATGGGAAGATAATATTAATTTCTTAACACATCTTTGCCTGTAACATTTTCCTATCTGGGGTGCTATTTCTGTTTATAAATATGATGATATCAAATAACATAATAACAAGTGGACTTTGCAATGAAGAATCAGTCACCCAAGTGGTGAACCCAACCATCACACAGGTATGAAAAGAGCACTGGACACTCTGCCAAAACTTAAATAAACATGTGCAGTTATAAAACTGTGCTGCCATATTTATTGCATTCTAAAAAGATATTTAAAAACACTGGCTAAACTGTTGATGGTTCAGTTATAGAAAAAAGGCAAAGTGAAGAGTTGTCAAATTCTTTTGCTACTGCTTTGTTCTGGATATTCATTGAGGCAAACTCACTGGCAGAAAATTGAAAAGAAAGTTTATAAAACATTCTTTTCCCATTAAAGTTTTAGAAATTAAAACATATGTATCTATTGAAGCCTGTAGTATGGTTTCTAACTATGTAAAACCTATTATTCATCAACTTCCTTCATGCTATGAAATTAAAATTTTTTATTTTTAGAATATTCTGGCTTTGAATACATATTATCTGATAAAGTTTAAATCCCCAAATCCTTAAAAAAGTTCTTGAAAATCCCTTCCAAAATGTATCTCTTTCTTATTTTCATAAAGAAGCAGCAAGATGGGACCTGACCTCTGCTTTCTGACACCTGCTATCTCTGATCTCTGTGAGCAGAGGCAGAGCTGCAGGCCCTCACGGAAGAAGATGATATCTGCACCCTTCTTCACCACTTGCTGATCCATCCCCTAAAATGACCTGATCTTTCCTCTCCTCAGGTGGGAAAAAGATATGAGGTCTTTCTGGAGAAGAAAAATAAAAGAAATTCTGCTGGAGAAAAGCTACAAAAATGTGAGCTCTAAATATGGATACTTAGAAACAGGATAGAGTCCAAATTTGGTTCTTCAATTGTATGGACCATTGGACAAATCTGGATTTAAGGCAATCTGGGGAAATGAAGGGGCTCCAGGTGACTGTCAACAGAACTATTAATAAATAATGACTTTCTCGGATCCAGAACGCAGAAACAAGAAACTGCCTGCTGCTCATCGGCACACTGCTGAGAGCAAAGCATATTTGCACAGACCATTTTTGGCACTTAGGAAGGGGAAAAATCAGGTTTCTGTTGAAAAATGAAATGCTTTCTTTCCAGATCAGCAGCTGATTGCACTCTGTTCCTAGCAGTAAAGAGGTTTTAAATATTGACAGTATTTCTTATGTTCTGCATGAGGAGTAAGTGGACACATTTCTTTATCTCCCTTTATCCTTTCCTACCTGAGGTATTTTCTTTTTTTTCTTCACAATGATTTTCTCCATTTAAAAAGCAGGGAGAATTAATATTTCCTCAGTTGAAGCAATATACTTTCCCTGATTTGGTTCACTTTTTCAAATTGTCTATTTAGTTTTATCTCCTTGCTTTTGTAATTCTCCATTTTGTTTAATCTGCAGTACACAGGAGGCTGGTAGGATTACAGGAAGAAAATGAGCTGCATAATGCAACCTGAGGAGGGTGTGGCAAGTGGAGACTTACTGTCAAATTGATCTGAAGGGATTATTTTAAAGGCTTCTTCTCTAAAGCTCTATTTTAATGGGATTAGACAGATGCCTGATACATATTTGATTTCAGAAACCTTTCAGAGACCCTTGCCCGCTTATGATATCTCTGTGCTATAAAGGGTGCTGCAGCTATGATATTTGCTTTATTTCAGGGTAAATTCCATAGGAAAGTAGGATATTTTAGAGCTATAGAAAGATGTCAAGAAATCAGAAAATACTGATGTTATGGCTTTATAAGTATCCCCCTTTTTTTTTTTTTCCTCTTTTTATTCATCACTGCAGCCTACAGTTACAATATCTCAAGAGGTGCTGAACTTTCTCTTATACACGGGACTGACATTTTATCAGACTTTATGTTTCTTTCAAATCTACAATAATATCATTGACATAATCGTTCCACATATTTTAATTGACTTACATTTCTTGGTTGAGATATTTACTCTTGTGAAGGCAGAGGCAAAATTACAATCCCTTAAGTTTCCATCTTTCTGAGTATTTACCACTGACTTTGCTCATACATTGTTTTCTTTATGAATCTTGCCCCTGACTTTGCTCATACGTAGTTTTCTCAGCCTTCCTCATGCTTTGCACACAGTCAGAAGATGAAGTGCTGTTTCCTGCTGGATAGTTCTCCATGACCACAGTTTTGGAGCTATGCAAGGTAATGATTCTGACAAGGCTGGTTGGTGAGACCCTGAAGTTGATGTTGCCTTCATTAATTTTTCCACTCCTCTAGACTAAAAGGTTTATTTCTGCAACATGAAAATGTTCCTAGAGTTTCCACCAATTTACATTAAAAACCAAGAAGACTTTTAATAGTATTTGAACAAGACTACCTAATTCCACCGTGAAGATAACACATCCATGCCAATCCAACTGAGTTCAGCCCTGGCACCTTTTTAGACAACAGTCCTGTCCAGGTAAGGATTTTCCAAAGTGATTCCCACTAAGAACATCTGGTTCCACCAGGCTGGGGCTACCAAGCAGTAAATCAAATTGACTGCAGTTCTGTGTTAAATGTTCACTTATAGTTTTGGGGATTTATCTCCACGGCTTGCAACCAGGGAAGGGTCTTGCACCTATTTCACATAAAGCAGGCAACTGAGAAGAATTTTAGTTTCTCCCTTTTCTCTTTTCCAAATGTATTTTATACTATTTGTCTAAGCAATATGAGACTTGTGGGGATAAAAGTCTTTCACAGACAATTATAATATTGTGCGAAAACAGAGACAAAGTAAGTCCATCTATTTACCTAAATTTAAGTCTTCCATGTTTTTACACAAGGCTGAGCTCCAGAGGCAAAACAAGTGGCTCATCCCAGAACAATGGCCTTAATTTACTTCACAAATGAGACACAGGAGCCCTGGCAGCAGAGACAAAACAGGAGATAGGGGAGGGGAGGTTTCAGTGTAATTAGTTATGCTTAATATACTTTCAAATTTAGTGTGGGGTTCAGCTCTTCCAGTTCACCTTAAAAAAGGTAAAGGGGCCCTTTCTAAGCAGCCAGAAAAGATTTGACTCTGGTATTGAGGGGCCTCCAGTCAAATTTACTTGTATCATTAGAAAAGCCATTTCCTTTTACTTGTAAGCCTAATGAAAGTACATTTAATTTGTAATTTTGTATAATTATAGATCTTGATGAGACAGATGAATGTGAATTCAGTATCAGCTTGTGAGTTCATCATTTCTTGTATCATCCATTTCTCAATTATCTCTAATGGTTGTCTTCAAGAGATTTATATCTTGTCATTTTCCTCCTAACCCACGTAACATATCCTTGCAGAGCTGTACTAGTGATTTGTCCTAAGGAGACCAATTTGTGTCCCACACCAAGTTTCTCAGCGTTAGGCTTCTAAAATATTTCAGACTATCTCCAATGTAGATTCTGATTTCACAGAATCACAGGATATGCTGACTTGGAAGGCACCCACAAGAATCATTGAGTCCAACCCTTAGACCTGCCCAGGACCATCCCCAGGAGTGACACGGTGGTGTGACTGTGAGCCTTATCCAAATGCTTCCTGACCTCTGGCAGGCTGGTGCTGTGAGCACTCCCCTGCAAAGCCTGTTCCATTTCCTTCCAGCCCTTGGTACTCCTTTGGCTTGTTTTCCACCTCCAGAACAGCAGCCAGGCTTTCCAACACTGGTGCCTTCTCATCTCAAATTTCTACCCCCTTCCCTCCTTTGAAACTTTGTGCCAGTACGTGTTAGATCTCAATAAGACAGCAGTTGTTTCTCCATACACTTCTTTTTTAATATACATTAGAACAATTTCCTAAATGTCCTGCAGGGTTTTCCAGCTCTTGGCTTTCTTCTTTTAACTTTCCTCTTATGTCCTCCCAGTTAGTTCAATGGCAAAGTGACCTCCCTCTCAGCTCTGGGCTGTATATCACAGCTGCCTTCTGGGTCTCTCATTGCTCCTCTTATTCATAGTAATCTTTTCCTCACAGTCATGGTTTTGGTTTCTTTTGGTGTTTGTTTTTTTTCCTTTTGTCTGCTGAACTTATCCCATGGGCAAAACTTACAAGAAAGCTCTAAGGCCTAACAGTAAAAGCAAGCACGAGTCACCCTGGAGAAGGCCTGTAAGCTTTTCAGAATTTGTTACTGGTTCTTCAGGGAATTACATGTTTCTGAAAAGATGTGTTCAGGACAAAGATGAGTGATTCCTCTTCCACGACTCCCCCATTAGGAAAGCAGACATCCAAATAATTCAGACATAAATAACATCTTTTAAAATCCCACATTTCTAATCTCCTTTTTATCCTTTATGTGGTCATATCCCAGTATTCAAGGTAAAGATTCATTTCCATTTTGGAGTATGGAAGAAGTAAGCTCACATATTATGGTGGTTTTCCTGTGCTCATTCATCTTACTGACTTTCATCTTGAAAGCCTTCAAGATTAACGGAGAACGTTTTTTTATTATTTTTTTTCATCCTAAAGTGATGGACGCAGCAGTCATAGCAGAAACAAATTCTTTTCCATCAGAAGGAGAAGGGCTCATAACACAGCTCTGTTTATCATCCTCCAAAATAAAAAATACTGCAGCTGCTCAGTCTACCAATTTGAAATGTTCAGAACCAGTTATGCATTGTCATTACAACACCCACTATTATTGGCTTGACCATGGAAGTATTTCAATGTTCCTATGATAAATATTTTCATTATGAGGACTGTTAATTTTGCAGTGTATGATGTAATTGACTTCCCTTACACCTCTATAAATTATCAGGTACTTCAGGCACCTATCAACATCCCACCTGGTCATAGAGATGCTTGGAAATTTTTTTCCTAAATTTAATAAGCATAGTTTTATGAAACACCTGAATAAGCAGTGTTTAAAGATTTATAGATTCAAACAGATTGGAAAGACATTAAATAAATGTAAGACAGATTCCATCTTACAGTGCAAAAAAAAAATAAAATAATACAGATGACTATCACCTGCTGATGAATCACTATTATATTGCAAATGTTAAAATAACTTTGTTCAGTTTTATGAGCAACAAGGTGGTTGCTCAACACTGCAAAAGGCTGGGCAAAGATGAGCAGCGAACAGGGTCTTTTCCAGACAGAACTGCTTGACAGGACTGGTCTTGCCCCGCCTTTCTCAGAGAAACTATGACTGATGTAAGAATAACCCCAGACCACAACCCACTGCAGCAGTCTACATTTCCAGCAGCTCCTAGGAAATAAGGTTTACTACTCTACTCAAGAATGAGGCAGAAATGATAGTTCTCAGTCTCAAAGGATAAAAAGCTTCCCCAAGGGCTCTCATAACTTGACATTATTGCTAAATGTGGTTCATATTTGGAAGGTATTTAGAGAAAGTTCTTATGTAAAGAAATTGTGAGCCCTGACTTCTACTTACTGACCTGGGTGAGATCTTGCCCTTGCCAACAAGTATGAACTGGCAAGTGGGTAAAGGCCTGTCATCACAGTCTCACCTGTCAGGGAAAGTTCGTTTTGATGATTTCTATCTTCAGATGTTTTGATTTAAAAATTCTTGTTGTACAACAAACAGAAATGAGGTGTAGCTTGAAGAGAGAGAAGTGGCAAGGAAAAGAGTATTGCTTATAAAGAAATATGCATGGTTACATAAATGAAGAATTACCTAAAAGAAAAATTACAGGGGAAGAGTATGACTTTTAAATGACATTTTCATTACAAAGTAGGATACAAATATCAATATAATTTTTGTAAAAATATATTTACTGCAGTGCTTTTAAGCTTACTAGTAATTCTTTGATCTACCTGGCTGAAAACTTACAATGGAAACCATTTTCAAAAATTGAAACTTGAGGTTGGGTCCATAGCTACTACATTTCCACAATTCTCTTTTGGACAGCCAAGTCTAACTGACTCCATCCAACACATCATCTGCTCTTTTTCTCTGTTACAATCCTGATGACTAAATATAAGCAGATAAGGAAAAAAATCACTGATAATTATGAAAAGAGGTGGTGTAGTTCTTGGGAATTGCTCAGACACTAACTACACACAAAACTACATTTGCAAGCTAGATAAATCTCCAGCTTCTAAGTAATGTCTCCCTCTTGCACTAAAAAAGCTACATATTTGAAGAAATTAAATGAGAAGTGATTTTTTTCTTAAACTGATAGAACTATTCAAGGAATAAGAAGATCAGCAGAACAAATAGATTCCATGAATCACAATTTTCTCTGTTTTCTTTTTCTTTTACCATTTATAGAATGAAAATATGAAGCATGCAGGTAGCTTCCTATGTAATGTTTCATTTCATAGGCTTTTTTGGAGAGAAGGCAATAGAGGAAAATTCAACAATCACATCTTGCCTGTCATATCATAATCATATTGTAACCTGGAAGATTTAGAAAGGGGAGTAAAAACTGAAATGTTTAGAAAATTGCAGTGCATGGATGTGTATGCACAAAAAAAATCCTTGGCTGAGAAATGATCCTTCTCACTTCTTGGTTTATTTACCCAAACATGGTAGAGACAAGGAGACTTCTATGGAAAGCAAAACAGCCATACTCATTCCCATAATTGCCACAAGGTTTTACATCCATTCTAACCTCCCTATAGAGATCACCATCTGGATTTTGGTAATTTTTCATTTTCACCTTCTATGCTGTGTTCTTGACAGCATTGGCACACTGTAGTGTCTTAGACCATAATAAAGTGTTAGTTTTTGTTTGTTTCCATCCCTGCTGTAGTCACTGGTGTGGATAATTACTGTATTCCTTTCTTTCTTCACCTTTCCGTTTTAAACCCTTTGTTCCAACTTCAGGCAATGAAGGAAACACTCAGAGTGCCAACATTACCTCCATTCTGCTGTTGCACTGCTCTGACTCGTGTTTCAGGAGCTGCTTATTCTGTTTCTCAGCTGTCCAGGGAAGGTGTTTGGGAGCAGAGTGAGGGATATGGGAACCACAGAAAATCATTCTGGAGAGGCAGAACTTTCTTAGCTCATTTGGTCCCATTTTGTGGAGCAGTCTCACTGCTTCCAGTGGCTTGGACTTCACACCATCCTGTAACTTTACACCTCAGACCTTACACCTTCCTTAGGTAAAGGCTGGGAAGGTCATCTGAGTTGCCTCTAACTTCATTTATTTAGTCAAGGATTTACTAAAGAAGAGAAAACCACCAATTGTTTTCAGCAGCAGACTCAGTTAATAAATCCCACTGTGACATGATAACCCTTTTTACCTTGTATCACACTCTTATTCCTTACATTTTTCCTCCCTTATTTCTATAGTTCTTGGATTTTTCTTTCACTATGTTACCAGAAAGTGAAAAACAAAACAAAACAAAAAACCAAAACAACAACAACAAAAAAACCCAAAAAAAAAAAAAAAAACCAAAAAACAAAACAAAAACAAACAAACAAACAAAAAACCCCCCAAACATTTAAAAACACAGTATAAAACATATCAGATATGAAAGTTATGTCTGGCTCGAGATATGACATCACTGCCATCCTGAAGTCAGCTTAAGTCTGTCTTCCTCTTGAAACAGTGGGCTCCGGAAAAAACCCTCAAGCCCAACATTACTTTTAACTTTTTTTAATCCCCACTTGCTTTAGCACTGATCTGACAAACTGTTCTGCTGGTGCTGAACTCACTATTATTGAATGATTGATTGGCAGGCTTCTCCTGTCTGAGATAGAGTGGCTGCTGCTGAGCCCATGCTCTTTCGACTGAAAAAGGACCAATGAATTTAAAGATGCTTTGCTCTAAAAAGAGCCTCTTTATTATCCTCCAGCTCTTCTGACACTTCAGAAATACAAAGTCAAGTTTCCTCTCTGCCTTTTCTCTACTTGAAATGATTGTTTTGTTGCATTTTGGCTGCACAAAGGATTGTAGTTCAAAAGTAGTACAAACTCTGTTAAAAGACAGGTAGCTGTGAATCCAGATCCCTGGGCACTGGTATGCAAGAGCTCAAATGTGGCGAAGTTTGGGATAGGAATGGGAGTTAAACTGGGATGAAGATAAATCCTTTACACCTCAAATCTAAGTGAGACAGAGTACAGCTAAACTGGAGCTTGGCAAACACCAGAGGATTGGTGCTCTTCTATCCCATGGCAATACTTTTATTTTCAAATGTCTTTATAAGATACAGCACTGAGAAACAACACAGTGTGTGTAGGCAGGTTAATTAGTTTGTTAGCAAGGTTAATCATTACATCAGTATGGAACTCTAGCCTCCTGCTGTTATCTACCCCAAAAAATTACTAATTCAGTTAGGTGTGGAATTTTTTTCATATTAGGATACAGCTTTCACCTTTTACCTTATACTTGATCAGTTGTATTTTAGAGACCATTAGTGAAGAAGGGGAAGGATTGACAAAGCATAGGATATAACAGAAACACCTCAACTTTTAAACTATTATTCAACAAAATAAAATGCTGGTTGAACTCCATGTTGGAATACTGAGGTGCTGTGATAAATGAAGGACTCAATCCTGTTTCACCTGATGGGAAGGGAAAAAAATTCCTCATAATGCACTTTATTAAAATGCTGATTTTGACTTTTTTGTCCATGACAGGCCAATCTGTAAGAGAAAGTAAGTAATATGGCAGGGAAGCTTTGAATTTTAACATCTCTCTTCCTCGCCTTCATGTTTTTCTCTCCTCCCTTGGTTAGCAGAGAATTAGATGACTACAACTCAAGCACATCCAAAATCAAAAAGCTTGTACAAAATTAAAAAGCTTCCCCTTGCCTATTTCTTTATTTACCTATGTAACTATGTACGTAAAAATGTTAATAATCCCAACAACAGGTTATCTGAGAATACCAATGGTGTGACTGTGACCTTTGCAGAAAATTGACTTACACTGATGACCTTAGGTCATTGCAGAGGAAATGCAATTTGAAAAATATTTCAAATTAAATTCACACCACTTGGGAAAATTTCCTGATGTCTATTTCTTCTTAGTGGCTCATGCTTTGTATTACAGGTATAACATCCTGCAGAAGTGGTCTCTAGTGGATGGAGAACTGAAGTAAGCAATATCTTCCATATTGTGTATTTACCAGGATATTTAAATTGAAGCAATTGATTTTTTCCAGTCAAGTGTCACACTAAAAACAAATCTAGGAAGACAGCTTGTTTAAAACAGCCAAATAAACCAACAGCATCAATAACAAAAAATAACCATCAAGGCTCTGGAGAGAGGAGACTTCATTGATATTAATAATGTTCAATTTTAAGATCAGCATTTGGGAACTTCAGCAGGGGAATGGAGTGTTGTGGCAGATGTAAACAAAACAAAAACATATGAAAGGAGCATCCCAGGATCTTACAGTCTTGGCTTAGCCAGTAACTTGGTGTATGACCTTGGACAAATCACTTGTCTGATTGCATCTTGGGAAATCAGCTGGAAAACAAGAATAAAGGCTGCCCTCTCTGACAAGTTGCTTTGAACAAACTGAAACATGCTCCTGTGGTATCCCCTATTAACATGATTTTCTTTAGATAGAGCATTGCCTATTGAGTATGTTGTGAGGGAAGGGGTAGAATAACCAAACATGACACGCAAAATGCACCTATGTTCATTTACTGCATAAAAAGTTAGAGTTCCTGCTCGTTTACATATAACATCAGTACACAGGATAAGAGAGTAAAAGAAAAGTAGATGTTATCCTAACTTATTTACTTCAGATCTTACAAAGCAATAACCAGATTTAACTGGTTGGTAAAAAGTTCAAAATTAAATTGAATTTTATTCCAACTTGTTCCTCCGTGCTACAAGGTCTGTAAGTGAATCAAAACATATGCCAGATGGCCACAACCAGTGAATGTGAGCCATGCGGCACATGAAGTTTTGCCTACTGTTCTACCCAGTTCTACTCAATCCTACCCAAGTGCATGCACATCACTGACCTGCCAGGCTTCATTTCCCTTTCTGGGAAAGAAATAGTAGTTTTAGAAAAGAGTTGGCAAGCTGGAAGAAGATAAAATGACAAAATCGATGCAATGGCTGACCAGCTCCTTAAAGGTCTGGAAGGTGGTTTAATTTCAAGTTTTGGAAACCTTGGAATAAAAGAATGTACCATTAATGTAGATAAGCATATGGGAGAGTTAAAAAAAAAAATCCACAATATAACTATGTTCTTGTTACCTTAAGGTGACTCCTTAAAGGTAGGTGCTTTACTTTGTTAAGCTCTGCTTCTCAGAGCAAGTGTTTGTATGTAACTTGGCAGTTGCTAAGGTAACGATCATTTGAGGGAAACAGTAGAGTAAAACAGACTTATAAAACCTACATAAAATTGACATGAAATGACAATGGCTTCCCTAGGCTTACAGCAACTTTCTATATGTTCATGAATACACCTAACACAAATATTTTCATTTTCCAGGAATTACCTAGTTATGTTTCCATTTTAGAAGGTGAAAAGCAGTGTCACTTGTATTTGATTAAAAATAAAAAATATGGGTTAATGAAGGAAATGTACTTTTGTCTAAAATCATCACTATTTAACACACAAAATATTTACACACTAATATTTAAATGCCACTGTTTCTTCACCAAAGGAGAAGCAGAACCCAGCACAGCTTCAGGGGCTGCTGAGGGACCTGTCACCTGTAGTTTCCAGCCTTGAGCCTGTTTGTGCTCTGGGGCACAGGATGCACTAAGAGTCAGGACAGTCACCTCTTCCTCCCCTGGCTCTTTTTATCACAGCCAAAACACACCGCTTTCCTAACTAGCTTGGATTTGCTTATGCTGTCTACTTTTTGAAATCCCGTGGGTTTCCCTAGACCAAGAGAACTGGTAAGTTAATACTAACATTCATATTGGAGATAAGGCTCGTGGACTCCTACTGCACCCCATACTGCCTTCCAAGCTTTAGTTCAATGAAAAAAAAACCAAAACAACACAATCTGGTTTAACTAATGAAGGTGTTCTGCAGCTATTTCAGTTGGTAATAGGCTATAAAGGATGCCCCTTCTATTTTAAGTAAAATTTTCACTGATGTCAAGAAATCATTCATTCACAAGGAAACCTTTTCTTTATATCTTAATATTCTGCATCACTTTTTGAGACATGTAATGTTCTTCCATGATGATAATTGAGAGATGAACATCTTTATTAAATCTATGAGTAAAACTCCTCTGCAGGAAGAGTTTGTAACAACTCAGCACGGTAGAAGCATTTGGGATGACTGTTGAGTAATCTTTTCCTGATAGAAAAGCAGGAAATAAGGGTAGTCACAGCCACAACAAACTCAAATCAAATAGAAGCACTGATGTTGGCAGCATCTAAACCAGGAAAAAGGCAAACAAAGCACTCCAAAACTGCACAAATCTCTATCCACCATTTAAAAGTAAACATGTTCAAATACCTAGATTTGTCTAACAAGTCACTCAAGCTTTCAGTTTAGCGTCAACAGCCAAGGAAAAGCTAGGAAGAGCTACCAGGGTGATTCCTCTAGCAAAAAGACACCACTCAGATAGGCATGATAAATTCAAGTAACAATGTGAGTGCTTTCATCAGCTCCTAGCCTCTAAGTTGAAATCTAGTCATAATTTTCACACAGATGAAAGATCAGTTGCATTGCTGTATATATTTCAATTTTAGGAAAAGCAGAGGGAAAATGCAAGTCTTCAGGCTAAACACTTCCCAGGTGTAAGATTGTACTTGTCCATAAAAATAAGCATTACACGAGTTCAGAGCTATTTTGTAAATGTCTTTGAACTTGTGTCTACCTGCAGGGTAGGAAAAAGCAAAAAAAGCAAAAGGAAATGAAAAAAAGAAAGGAAAAAGAACTAGACAACTGTCAGCATAGAAAGATGGTCATAGCTAAAAAAAGCCTTTCTGAGTCCAACTTGTACCCTGAATATCCCAGGGGAATCAAGTTATGTCTAGTGTTGTCTGTCTTGCTTCCCTGACTGCCTGTCTGCACGCTTAAATAGAGATTTCTAAAACGTTGGCCCCACTGGCAGGCTCTGTCTGGGGCTGCCGGGGAGCCAAGGGAGCAGCTCCGCTCTCTTTTCAGCAGAGACTGGTGCCATGTGCCCAGTGCACAAGAGCTCACGGTGGGAAGGGAAAGGCAGCACCCTCTCTGTCCAGGGGAGGAGACAGCAAAGCTCCATTTTCTTTAGTGTTTCCTCCCTCTGGCACTCAGAGCACCACCAATGTGGTTTCTGGAGAGGGACAGTAACAGTCCCTGTTTTCAGGCACTCCAGCAGGTTGCCAGAGGGAAGAAGCATTTGGAGATGCAGCTGGGAAAGACCCTTCCTGCTCTTTTTTTCTAAGTTCATGGGTTTTATCCTTGTAGGCTAGAAAGGTTTGGCTTTTTCTTGTGTTGACATGAACGTGAATGAGGTCTCATGAAAACAGAAGGATCACTGGCACAGAAAACCTTTTCTTCTTCTACTGGCATTTCTTCTACAGAGACAGTTTTTGTCTTTACTAGTGACCATGTTCAGTGTCCTCTGCAAGGCTTTTCCTACTAAGGAAAGAAAGTCCAGGATTCTGCATGAAATACGTGATTTCATACTTCCCAGTGTCTCTCTCTCAATGGGAATTTACAGCTGCTCCTCATGACAAGCACCAGGTGAAAAAAGTGCATGTGTGAGTGCACACAGGGCAAATACTCCAGTCTGCAATACTCTAGTGAGTTTATGAGTTTGTTTACTGCACAGCAAGTCTCAAAGCAGACAAAACCTGCCATTCATTACTCCTGTTTTGTCTACATTACATTTTAATACCATTCCTGTCCATGAAAAGAGAAATTATGGGTACCATTCAAACACTTTCTTACCATCAGCAGAGGGGGAAATCTAGGACATGAGCGACTGTATGAATTTATATATGTACAAAAGAAGAAAAAAGCACCAAGTTAAAAGAAAGTGATATTCAACTTAAGTCAGCTGATTAGAAAATCTGTAAGACAGATGGGTGTCACAAGACCAACTTAATATCCTGAGAAAACTGACGGCAGCAGACAGACGTCACAACAGGCCTGGACACAAAGTCCTCAGGATACCTTTGTTTCAGTCCCAATATGGAATGCCCAGGCACTTGCACACCCTCTTAATGATCTCTGAGTCACCATAATCAAATCCAAGTATCTCATTTAAACATCACTTGGAGAAGGCAAATGTGTCTTAAACCCTCTGCAAATGTGAATTTCTTTAGGCTAAATCAATGTGTTTCAGTGAAGTGTGTGCTGACAGTCTCAGGCAGAACTTCAAAACTTGCCTACTTCCGATAGTTTTTTGAAGCTTAGAGCTACTACTTTGGCATGAACAGTAAATAGCTGAAAGATGATTCTCAGAGCATAAGAGTCATTTCAGCGTAATCTACACATGTACCAAATTTTATTTTTAGAACAAATGAGTGAGTGGCAAGAAGAAGGAGTCACACAATCTGACAATAATTTAGTATTATTTACATAAAAAACAGAGCTTTTCCAGAGGTTTTGCAGGGGCACCTTACATCAAAAATCTACCAGCTGTATTCTGTCTTACTTGAAATTTCTCTGTTGACTTAGATGGAATTTTTCTTTCATAAGACAAGCAGAAATGGGTGTCTTTCTGAAGGAAAAGATGCATTTGTCTCATAGCCAGGAATAAGTAACATGAATGTTCAAACATCCAGAATGCTGGGGGAAGCAAAGGGTTAGCTGGCCTGAAGGGCCTCAGGGTTGCTGGGCATCCTGTCAGCAGAGCTGGTTTTTACATCAACATTTGGCAGCTTGCACTCTATTTGAGGGTGAAAAACTGGGCTCTTGCAATACCACTGGTAGGGACTCAGTGCATGGAAAGAAATGGATCCTCTGCTAAATTCGACCTGAGCCTCTGGCAAGGAAGTCTGACCCTCTGGAAATTATTGAATTCTCTAATGGGATCCTTCTCTGTGAGGAAGGAGATAAATATCCAGACCATTTGTCACAATCAGATTATTAAACATTTAAAAGTGACATTAAAGGGGGCGATACTCAGACTAATGCACATAACGGACCAGGCAGTCCCAAAGTGTATTAGCAGTCTGAATTGCAAAGCCCTGTACCTGGAGGTGCTAATCACAGCGTGCTGGGCTGGGTGGCAGCTGAAAATGAACATCTATTTCCTGAGGCCCTGGTTAGTGTAGTTTGACTGTTCAACACATCAGTAGAGAAGTCAAACAGAAAAAGCAAACCAATATTCAGGAGAGCTCTGTGCAAAAGCTTAGATCCTTGACACAATCACTTTGTTGTGCTGCTATCTTTATTTTTAGCATATTTTGATAAAATAGGCTTTTCCTTTTTGTCTCAGCCCAGTGACAGTTAATTAAATAAAATAAATGTTTCGCTGGATCATGATGCACATTTTATGTCATGAACTGGTTCAAAGGAAAAACCTGTTTGAACTGCAGTGGGTAGATGGGCGTGAGAAGTGGAAGCCCTTACACAAATAACCACATCATTTTATGAAATGTGTTCTTAGTGTTTTTAACATCTCCTCAGATCTCCCTATTTCTTCTCTAGATGTCCATTCAGTTTGTTTAGTTAAATTGACATATGAAGCAATCAGTCTGCTACTCCGAACAGCTAAGCCTTTCACATTTCTATTCCTCAAAGCTGAGGAAAAAAGAGGAGGAGGAAAATAGACTCCTCATAAAGTGCAGGAAGAAGATTTGTTCCTTTTTTTCTGGCAATTCAGTTAAACCCTGAAGGGCCATTCATTAGGTTTTGGTGCTGGATTTTGAACCAGAAAAGTTACTAATTAGAAGCAGCAAATGCTGTATGATCACTTATGTGCCTTGACCTCAAAAGGGAAATCAAACATACCCTTAGAAATAAATACCGGAAGACAAATTCATTGCACCTCTGAGGAAAACTACCCATATATTCTGTGGAACTCTGCTGGGTAGCTTAAAGAACAACAGGAGGCTGAAGGAGAACTGGAGCCTTTTTTACCCCTTCATGGCCCAAACCAGAAGGGAATGAATGTGACATGTTCTTACTAATTATCTTCCTGTTGGCTTATCTTCATAAAGAATGAGAGTAGACTCAGTCTAATTGAATACCTCTAACCCTGTGGCTATTACATAAAAAAAGCAGGGAAAAAATTTTATTCCAAGTAATGACCCAATTGCGGTTATGTCACTTTTATACCACATCCCAAAGAAACATGAGTTTTAACAGTTCATGTGGCTGTCAATAGGGAACACAGCAGGCAATCCCCATTGAGGATAGCATCTAGGGAGAGTGGATTAACTTTTCCTGGACAGCAATGCCTTTTCTTCTGTGCATAGAATTTTGATTCCTGTTTATCATTATAAATATTTTTTATATATATTAATTATCAGTAACCATGGAAGGTAGCAGTGGAAAATTCGTGTGACAAAAATGCAATGGATTTCAATGTTGAGGTAAGTGATTCTTTGAAAGACTCAAAACCTTTAGGCATAGGGTAAACATTAGTCAGCTTGTTCTGGAAAATTTAGGCCACCAGACTTTATACAGTGACTTTTACTAATAACTTAAAGATAAACTAAAGCACTTATTTTACAGAAAGGCCAATCTTGCAGCTGAGAGAAAATTTACTGCATCACTTGGAAAGTTCTGCAATTACAATTATCCTCATTATAAAAATGTGTTTCTCCTCATTATTTTAGGTGCTGTTGTTGAAAGCTTAATGGTTCACATTCATATGTATGGGAAAAAATAAACAGTTTATTATGAAGTATGGAACTACAGTGTAATGTTCTCAAAAATTAGTTCAATTTTAATGAGGCTGCAGAAAAAGTAAGTTATGTTTTCATTTTTATTTTGGCTAGGTGCTGAAATGCAGCTGTAGGGGTTGTTCCAGCTGTAGCAGACAGGCTGCAATCTCTCACAAAATTCTGCTCTCTCAGGAGACAATGATCAAATTTTCATTAAGACCTTCAAATCTTTCTCTTGAAATCCTTAGGCTATCAGCAGATCCCAACAAACCTCCTTTTAAACTAAGATATTTAACCTTGAAGGTCTCATTCAATATGAAACACAACTGCTTTTCAGTTTCTAAGTTGACCAAAAACTATGCATTTGAAATCTACCTTGGGCTTTTGAGTTCACATGCAGGTGCACTTGAAAATGCAAGTGTAGCTCCATATTATTTTCCTACAGGACAGTGGCAGGAAAAGTTTATAACATTGGGGACAGCCCCTGGATTTCCACATAATTTCCACTCAGTTTTCACATGGGCTTTTCTAAACTGTCAATATTTACCTGGCAAGAACAATTTTCCACAATGCCAACAATGAAAATGGAACTGTAACTTAGAATTGAGGCAAAACAAAATGGTTTTCATGACACTGGATTGAAAAAACAATTAAAAATGAAAAACAGATGGGGGCTAAGACAAGATTTTGTTTCACTTCATATNATTCCAAATTGATACTAAAACCTGGTACTGATAACTTCTCTTTGACACTCTGAACTGTAACACAGATGAGATCTGCTTTGACCTTCACAATCCCCATACTCAATAGCAAAAACAAACAAACCACTGCTTATCTCTTTTTCTTACATGGAAAGAGAACAAGAAGTGCTCTTAAAGGATGTAGCCTCCTTTTCCCTGCACACACAGAGTCACATACACTTAAGCCAAGCCTCACAGATTTTCTGGTACTCTTCACAATAAGCCACACCAGCTCAGAGAACAAACAGGCATATTTGCATTGTTTGGGTGATGTGTAGATTTGTTCACTCTGTAACCCACCCAAGCAGCAAAGTGGACAGAAGTAAGAAGTTCTAGCCATGCCTATGGTATTCGTTTCTTCAGTTTTACTATCCACTTCCCGAGACTATCTAGTACTTGGAGTAAAGCTTCTTTGATCAATACATGAAAACACATTCTTCTAATTTACTCAGATTATTTGTAATTGCTGCTTTGTGGTGTATACTTTGTACCGAGATGTTTGAAGGGACAATTAAACTTCAGTATTATCCACTCTGCTTTAAGTTGCTGACGTAACTATCTATTCAAGATTTGCAGTATAAGGAAAACATCACAAATAATTCTGAGTGCAGAGCAGGTTTTACAAGGTTTACATTTCTATGCTCCTGGATCTTTTTAAACAGTCCCTTGTAGTCCTGGGAGGAAAAGTGGGACAGGTGTTTGAGAACAGCAAAGAATCTGCAACTCCTGTAATTCATGGTTTTAAAACAAGTATGTCATATGTGCAAGATTTAATCTGAACGAATTCATGCAGCTGACCCTGGGTATTTTTTTCTTACAACCCCCCTGTAATATAAGATACTGATCAAAGTCAGTCAAGAATCAACATTTACTCAGGTTTCAATCCAAAAAAAGAACAAAGCATAAAATTTCCCTTGAAAGGTAGGACTCAGGACATACAGCAATGATACCCTCAGCACTGTAATGATTAAACAAACAAAAACAAAAACCAAATCTAAAACCAGGCATGATTCTATCGAATTTAGATTTTCTATAATTTCCACCAGTATTTTCCCTGAGTTTCATTGCTATATAAAATACAATCCAGCAGTGAGCTTGCAATAGACTGGGTTCAGTCTTCAAATACCATGGGTGGCATTTATGGTTTTTCTTCTTTCCCTGTTCTAGGAGGTGCAGGGATTCCTCATAACTTTTCCTTTCCTCACAAAATTCTAAGTCAAGAAATAAAAACCATGTTCAAGATTAATTCTTCGTAGGCAGAGATGAAAACTTTATGCTTGAAATTGAAATCTAGTGCATAATATATCAATCATATTACACAAACAAACAGGTGCATAGTTTGGAATTTTTTGTTACACAGTAAACAGACTCTTTTGAAAGGTTCTGTTTCAGGATGCAAGGGAAAGTACTGGGGGGAGGTTGTGTTGTATTTTGACATTACATTCAAGTTCTGTATATAATAAATAGTGCTCCTAATTTCAAGACAGCAGCTCACTTGCAGAACAATCTGTAAGTCCTAAAGATTTCCTTAAAGCCTTTGACGTAAGTTATACCTCAGCAAAGGTCAGCTCTCGCTTTAAGACTATTGAGAAGGTTAATTTGACCAGATGAATTCAGACTTCACTCTGAAACTCAGTTGACATTTTGAGATGAAAAGTGAGTGATGGTAGTAAGGGAAAAAAAACAGTCTCAGCTGCTTCTGTTCAGTCACCAGGGAAAGCAAAAGATTTTATATTGTACAGAACAGTCAACATTAAAACCCCAAACTTCTCAGTGAATATGTCCATATGAAATTTAGATTCTGGAGCTCAAGAGCTTCAAAAGAGTTTTTCACACTGTAGCAATAGTACTTTATAGACTTCTGCCATGCCTTCATGTTGACATCTCACAGAAGTTAATTTTTGATTTCACGCTCCCCATCCTGATACAGCTTCAGGAGTCAGTTGGGAGCAATGGGATTCCAATGGAATGGGGGGAGAGTCTTTCCAGGCTAGGGCAGGGGCCTGGCTAATTGTAGAATGGAACTGCTGGGCTCCAGCACAGTGAACAGGACTCAAAGAGTGAGGGACAGTCTTCACTCAGTGCACTGATGGCTACAAACCAAGGGGAGAGAAACGAGAATCTAAAATTTTAAGGACATAAGGAGGAACATAAATGTTGGAAATAATCTATATTTGAAGGAAACCAGAGGCATACATGCCTGTGTGTACACATGCACACACACACACATATATATGTGTAACATAAATAAATACACACACACGTCCACCTATACACACATGTAAAGGAACTTAACCAGAAATTCCTGAGAAACACTTGCTCTTTTACAAGACAAATACGAATGTTTAAGTTGCCATTTTCACCTACAGTGCACAATCCACTTTTGCAGCGCTGAGTAATTTTTAAGCAGGCACTCTGCCACTTCAGCAGATGGGTAAGAGCACAGCCAAGCCAGACAACCAGCCTGTCCCTGAAGTTTGAGACTCCCTTGCCAGCTCGCTGTCCCAAAATACTTGAGCAGAATACATTGTTTTGCCCCTGTGGCAGGAGGAGATATGTCACTGCCTGAATCTGGAGCATGGGTAAACTTTTCAAAATCCCCAATCTCGGCAGAATAAAGTATCTATTCTGGGAAATAAATCCACCAGGGTCTGGATTTTCTATGATAGTAAAACAGGAGAATAAGCTACATGTGTCGCTACACAGATCTGCCAGGAGGGCTCACACCTTTATTAGGAAGCAGCAGGAATTCTGGACTTAGGGAAAGGGACACAGTGCAAGACAGACACAACTTCTGCTTCTCTAGATACCCTTGGAGCTCAGCCAAGGTGTCCCGAAGACTCTGGGATCTCACCCAGGACTCAGTACGCTCCAGGCATCAGAGTGAGAACAGGATTTGTTATCCCTGTCATGAGCATTAAAGGCCTCCACTCCACTACCATGACCCCATCAGTGTGTCTCTGATCACATATATATATTCACGGGAAGCTCCTGAGATTTCCATGGCTTTTTCTTCAGAGAAGCAGTATGACTTGACACTATATACATTTTTCTCAGCACTGCCTTACTATCAGAACATTTACATGAGTTCTGCTTTTGTAAAAACAAGTCAGATAACATGTATTTAAATTCATTACTACTTTATGCTTTCCAAATAGCCAAAAGCAGTACCAAAAGCTACAGGTGCAAAGACAAAGAGATCACACAATCACAACAGCGTCGGGTTTTTTGTCTTTCTGATAATGCTGTATAAAAACACAATAGTTAAAAGGATTTTTATAAATTAGTCACACTACTTTCATTTCTGTTTAGGGCATAGTTTTCTATTGGGTAAATCCTCAGCTGCAAATGGGTAATCAAGCTTAGGTAACTGTGGGAACTGAAACGCAATTGTATTTTGCAAAGTGCTGGTGTATATAACTTTGGAAGTGTTTACCTTAACAAGAGTGAAAATACTCAGAACAGGTTTTCACTGTTAAAGATGTGTATGCTGCAAAATGTTTATATACATGTGTATTCACGTACCCACAGCCAAATATACATATATATATTTATCCTTGTATTATTTTTCTAGTGTATTTAGAAACATGATCTGGATATGTCATAATTTATCCATAAGTGTGCTTGCTGTACAAGAGCAGCTAACAATTTTACTTCAATCATGATTGTAATTAAGTAGGAGGAAAACTGAAGTGGCTAAAGGTTCATGATAGAAGACTGACATAATGTCAGGTTTCATAAGTAATAAGATGTGGAAAATGTCAAATTATTGCTGAGAGAGAAAATGTCAAGGAATGCCTTAAAATTAGATTTCCCATGCAAGAGTCCCAGTGAACAAGGGAATGCAGAATGGTTATGACCAATGTCCAGATAATGTTTTTCAAGACATGATCATGTCTCAGACTCAAGTATACAGACCTGTTTCACTTCTTCATTGACACCTGAAAAATATTTCCATTCTATGTTTTTTCCTAACTATTTCCACAAAAAACTCAGCTTTTTTATCAAGGCTAAACCTGGACTAGTGTCTTGGTTTCAGCTGGGATAGAGTTAATTTTGCTTCCTAATAGTTCTGAGATGCTGTGGTTTGGATTCAGTAGGAGAATAACACTGATAACACAGTGATGTTGTAGTTACTAAGTCCTGCTTACTCCAAATCAAGGACTTTTCAGTTTCCAATGCTTTGCCAGAGAGGAGGTGCACCAGAAGCCAGGAGGGAGCATGGGCAGGACAGCTGACCCAGGCTGGCATAGTCCATAAAATAGACCATCATGTCCAGTACATATTCTGAGGGGAGTTGACTGGGAGACACCAATTGCTGCTGGGGCCCAGGCTGGGCATCAGACCAAGAGTGGTGAGAGCAGCTGTACCAGCCACCACTTGTCTCTGAGGGGTTTTATTCTACTTACTCTCTCCTTCATTACTATTGTCCTCATAATGATTATTAACATATTTTATTTAAATTATTAAACAGCTCAATCCATGAATTTTACTTTTTTCCCCAATTCTCCTTCACACTAAGAAGGGGTACTTAGTTGTCAGCTGGGGTTAAAATGTAACATCCTCAAAATACTTCAGCTTTTCAGCTGTTCTATTTTAGCCTGAATTAGCATAGCTCTAATTTTTCTCTTTTGTGGTTTTTTCTTTTCTTTTTTTTTTTT